>JANAVB010031614.1:1859309-2365061 GCA_029216955.1 Iris pallida | reverse complement strand
GCCACAGATTATAGGCAACATCACATAACCACTTCTATCATGAATTTCATATATATACATGAATATAGGCTTACACCTATAGATATACAACATATATATATATATATATATATATTATAATATATATAATATATTATATATATATATATATATATATATATATAGAGCACTATATACAGAGAGAGAGATAGAAAAGGGTATGTAAGGTGTTCATGTAGGCAATGTGTTCAGAAATTTAGGAGGTTTTAGGACATGCATTGTATTCATGTATACATTGCATACATAAATGCATAAATACATATAGGTTTATGGTACCTATATTATATACATTATAACATATATATTTCATATATGCATAAGGAGGGAAAAGAGAGGGTAAAGCAGAGCATGTGTGTGTAGAGTGTCCAATGCATAGAAGGGTTAATGAATAACCATGTGTCACGATATTGTGTGTGTGGGACTGTAAGAAACAGTAGGGTGAGTATTGAAGACATGTGTGTGTGTGGCTTCAAGAGTGAAAACAGTGAGCTATTGAACCATATTGCATTAACAACTAACATTCAATCCAAATCAGTCCACACATGATTCCAGTTTAAAAACAAACCTTAAAACAGTTTAAAGGTCCACAATTCAGTTTAAACAGTAATAAATATTTCAGTTTACAACAGTGTATATGTGTGGGCATTTGTGATATGTGTGTGTGGAAATAGGTGTGAGCTGTGAGGGTGTTTTAGAGGGTGAACAGTGAATGGGGAGTGCAAAACAGTGTGTGACTGTGTGTGTGGGTGTGTGGGTGCACTGGACTGAAACAGGATGGTAATGAAAGGGAAACAACAGTTCAGTCTATACTAATTTCCAGATTATCATTCATGAAGCTAGTATTAAAAGGGAAGGGAGTCATTTCAGGTATTCATTTAAGGAAGGGATCAACTCAGGTTTGTGAAGTTGATTGATAGTTAATAAACCAAAGCATTAATCCTATTCCTATTTCAGTTCAACTACAAACTAATCTCAGGTTTACACATTCTCAGGAATTCTGCAAACTGTTTTCATGAAACAAATCCCCACATCAATACACCATTTAACAGTCCTAAAATTTCAGATTTCCTATGGACATAAAAATCCAAAACATTAGTTCCAAACAGTCCTATAATCACACAGTAAAACAGTCCAATGTAATCTCAGGTTTAATGTAGCATGATGTGGTGTGAATGAATTGTTCTCAGCCTAAAAAAAATCTGGAATTATGACATGTAAACATGAATCGAATTAATAAAACAGGGAGTTAAACACTGGATACTGAACAGCTATCAGTCACACTACTCATGGCTCAACCCAATATCGAAAATCCAATTTGAACCTTAAAACTTAACACGAATCAGTAAACAACATTATAGTGATGCAATCACACATGTTCATGAATTAAAATGGCCATTAAATTAAGAAATTAGTTTAGAATAGGAATCAAAACTTAGGAATGAAGAACAGCACATGTGTATCAGTTAAGTATCAGGAAAAATTGAGATTTCATGAATTCGACCTAATTAATCATTAAGATTACAAACAATAGGTTGATAACTAGTGTAGCATATGTACACGTGTCATGAGTCGTTTCGTGTCCAAAAACTACGACACAGACGTGTCCAACATGTTGCAAACACGTGGGGTGCACCCAGTGTCACACAGTGTCGTGTACGCATACATCGAGTATAGGACACACACACGACACTTTGTGTCACGTGCACACACCCACGTGGTCGCCTATGGTAGGGCTACACGTGGGATAGCCTGATATGTGTCCACGACGTGTCTACAGAGGATATGGACACGTGTTCGTACGTGTCTGTGCATGTGTTCAGTCGCATGTGCGCGACAGCGCGCGGCCAGTGCGGCCTCGATTTCTCGCGCACAGACCACGAGACACTCCCAAACTTTGGAGTAGGGAGTCAGTCAATGCCCCTCTACCCACACAAAATTTCAGATCAAAAGTCCCCGTGTCGTGGCCACAGTAAGGTTCGAGTAGCAGGGGAAAATTGTGGGCTGTGCACAGGCCGTGTCCAACACCAAAATACGACACAAAGGGACACAAAAATCACCTCAGAGACTAAGAAATCATTAAGCAATATTAAAACCAAGATTTATATTCAAATAGAATTCGAAAATAACAAGAAATGAATTCATTCCAGCATTCCACCAACACTTGCAGTCACGACTGATACGTGTCCGATACGGACACGTATCCGACACAATAAGGCACCAAACTTGGTCAGGTCGAGGTGGACACCTAGGGTTACATGAATATGCAATAAAATCTAGAGTTTTAATAGGGTTTTAGGGTTAAACCTGAGTGAGTTTCAGCCTCCAAATATCCAAAGCTGAGAGGTTCTCTAGCAATGTAGGCTTCCAAATTGCTCCTAGGCTGGGTTTGCTCCACAAGAACAGCAAGTAGGGATTGGTTAGGTGCTATTGCAAAAGATTAGAGCTAAAAAGGATCAAAAATGGATAAACTATGGATTGGGGAAGGAGTCTACACCTCTCTTTCTTCAAGACTTGCAAGAATGATAAAAAAAAAGAGGCAAGAGTTCAACATGAAGGTTTATATAGGGGAAAAAACTACTACATGGCTGGTCATCCTAGGGTTTAGTGCCCAATCTATGGCTCTAAACCTCCCACTAAGGATCTATGGTCCATATGGATTCTAGGTTTTAGCTATACTCAAGACTATGACTAATCCTAGTCATGACTAGTCAAGTCATAAATCATGGCTAACCAACCTTAGTCAATGCTAACATGACCATCAACTTAACCAAGGCTAATCTAGGTTAGTCCAATCTATTAGGGTAGGTCCTTCTAGGTTAGGCTAATCACATCACATACCAAGCAATTACTCACATACTTTCAAATAGTTCTAACAAATCCTATTAAATTAAATAAATCCAAAATTACCAAAGTATCCTCTAGGCTAAATGTACTAGATGGAAACTCTACTCACATGGTTAGGCCCCCAAGGTTATGGTTAGTTTCCTGGTCAAGTAGTCTCTAAGGCTACACTAGAGAAACACCAAAAGAATAAGTCATGATTCAAAATAGTTTTTAAAATGATTAAAAATCAATAAAAATCATGGAAAATCTTAAATACCATAATTAAATAAATTAAAATACAAAATATCAAAATTATCCTCATTTTTGAAAACTGGGTATTACATCCGTCAATAGAGTGCATGTCATTAACTTTGTCACGATTGTATCACGAGTCGTGTATGAGTTGTGAGTATCATGTAGTGGTCACTTGCGCGTTGGCTGATCACCCGCGCGCATGCGTAGGATAACTGTCAATAGATGCATGTTAGAAGACTTGACAGTTATCTATTATAAAATCGTGTTGTGGAAACGACACGTGTGGTGTGTCGTGGTTACGATGCATGTACAGTATCATTGGGGGAGGGGACAGCTATTAGCGTAGGGCTATATTTACTTTTTACACACATTTTGGGCCGATAGTGACTCTTATGAGCGCTACCTTCTGCCCGGGCCGATAGTGTCTCGGATGAGCGCTACTTGATGGCCACTCTTTATTACTTGCTTGCGTGAATCCGTTACAGCCCCTGCGTAGAATGTTGTCCTCAAAATGCATACCACATAGACGATTAGGAACCCTGTTGTGTCGTAGTTTATAGTATTTTTACTTATGCAGTTATAATGGCATTCTTCATGTATCTTGCTACGTCCCTCTGAGGACCTGGTTATCTCTCCAGATGTGTCTTGTGATTTCTGCAGGTGCTCTAGCTAAGGCCATGACTTGCACTCTATTCTTCGAGATGTTGCTTTTGGATCGCCATCTCCTTCGCGTGACCAAATCATTTTCCTTGTATAATTTCTTATTTAAATTTGTTGGCAGTGGATTTGTCTTCGCCCAACGATTGTATATATGACAAATTCAAAGTTACTTTTATATAATTATTTATTTTCGTAGATGAGATTTAGTGCCTTGGTTACTATATTTTACAGCTTATGTATACATACGACGGTCCATATACTTCGTATGTATACAGCTGGCATGATTACGTTCTAGTCCTTCTATTTTTGGGACTAGGGCGTTACATTTTTATGTGGCCCATGCAGGTCAAGTTTGCCGTTTCGGTTACATGACTGTACCAAACGGGCCTGCAATATAGGATTAGAGTATATGATCTCATCCACCTGCTTGACCCTCTTCCTTGACTAAATTTTTGTATCACTTGTTCAACATCATTGATCTACATGTTGCTTGAGCTCTTTCTACCGTAATCCTTATTTCCACACTTGATAGGAAGATGACTACATTATATATGCTCATAGGTCAAACACATGGCTAGAAGGATTGCATTGGCAATTGGAATACACGAAGACCTTAACTAAGTTATAAATGCATTTTTCTAAAAGAATGATTTTTTATATAAATAGTAAATTCTAAGTTTGGTAGTAGCGATATTACCAGCTTCGAGAGATAAAGAAAATTTTATTTTTGAGATTTCCAAGTAGTGATCATCAGAGGATTGATAGGATTTTATTATACTGCAGGAAAATATTGGAACCTACACATTGATTTAAGAAATTGTTTTGATTTTCGAATTTTGATATTTTGATCTATTGGATTATAGCTATACGTCTTTGAGCAAGTATAAAACTGATTCGATTTTCAAGTTACGATATTTATGATCTATTGAGTTATAGTTATACGCCTTTGAACCGTTATAAATTTGGTTTGAAAATGATCTTAGATTTTAAATGTAGCAGTAGAAATTATTTTCGTACAACTTACGATTAGTATGTTTCCCAAATTTCAAATTTTAAGTTGAAGCAGCGATTTTTAAATTTTGGTTTAAAATTTTTTGGAAGATAAAAAATTTGAGGAAGATTTTCAAATTTTAAATTGTGTCATGTGATTTATGATTTACAAATCTATTTAGATTTCGAGTTAAAAAGTTTTGATTATGATTATCAATAAATTGGTAAAAAAAAAAGAGAAACAAGTTTTATTTATGAAGGTTTTAGAAAATATGTATGGTTTATTGAAAGCAAAAAAATTCGTTGTGGTAAAAACGAACGTTTTTAAATCATGTTGTCGGATTATGGTTGATAAGTGCATTAAAATATTGAACTTCAATTTTGAGATTGCTTTTTAATATGGTAAGAGTTTTTCTAGAGTTGTTTGAAAAATTTTGGGTTTTAAAATTTTGATTGATTATGAAATTCTTATGGATTCGTTAATTATGAACTCTTGATTTAAATAGTTGGATTTAAACATTAAGTTTTGGAAAAAGTTAGTAGTAACATGGTAAAAGTTTACTTTGAGATTATTAAAGGAAATTAAATTGTTAGCCATGATTTAATTGGACAGCTTAGAGTAAATACAATTTTGGGGTTTTTTAAAAAAAAATTTATTAAGAGTCTTTTGGAGGAAACTCCAGTTAAATTTTTAATTGTAGCCACTAAGATAACTCTAATGAGTTTGGAGTATTCCATACTAATTGCCATATCCCTCATGACCGTGGTAGTAGTATATACACAAGTGTTGTTAGTCATCTACCAAATTACATGATTGTATCTCTATCTTGACACACTCGACCTTCCCTCAAATCTAGATCTTTTATGGTGCCTTCCAACCGTTTAAAATTGGAAAGATTATATGATTGTTCATTGACTGTATTCATCTAATAGACTATCTTCTCTCTAGAACTGTGTCCCTAAATTATTTTTACTAGAGATCTTAATTAATTTTATTTCATGCTTCAACGTGATCTATTTTATTTTCGTATGAGTTGTCACCTTAATGAACTCCCACTTTCTATTTTTTGACCTTTTGACGTCCCTTACCATGACTTGGATTTTGGAGCACAACACTAGACTTTTCCTTCCAACAAATTTCATATGCAAGACCTAGACGAGCCCACCTTCATGTATATATATCATGTCCCACTAAAACACGTCTCCTTGTACACTATTTTCTTGATATGACTTTCTGGTCAAAATGGCTAAGCTATAACCTCTACCATGACACCAAAATACTTCCTGACTTTAATTAGAGATCCAACTTTGACTAAATTCTTTCAACCCGATATGTGATGATGTTCTACTTGATTTCCTTTAATGCTTAATTTTGTGCCTTACCTTGATTGCTTAACTCATTATCCCATCACACTACTAGTTTAACTCTTATAAGTTGGGTAGAATACCTCACGACCTAACCAACATTTTTGTGGACCACATTGATAGGTTCATCTAGACCATAGAATTCAGTGGACCCTAACTTATTTAGTCAACCAAGCCGACTGTATAGGCCCAAACTTTGGGCAAGACTTAGATTTTAAGAGATCTTGGACTATTTAATTTCCTTCATCATCCACTGCTTAATTTGACTATCTTATGTTGCTATTATAGTCTATTTTGCAAGCTTACTCTTTATCGAGCTTGTTCGTGACATATGTTTATTGTGGGCGCCCACTAATACATTGTCTAATCAGAACCGACGTATTATGGTCTGATCAACCATAGTGCACTTGGTTCGCTTTTGTATATTGTTCAACATGGATGGAGACATATTTAAACTTGGCCCTTAAAGTCTCATCCGTGACTGCCTTGACAATTCTCTTTGAATTATTCAATCGCCTCTGAACCATGTATTAGTATTCAAACCATCTTACTTGGACTCTTGATAGCTTTCGTCTTTACCTATTCTAGACAAAGCTTGTACTTGATAGATAGACTCAAGGTATCACCTTTGGTTGCCCTACCAGCTATTTATACACAAATGTAGATAGCCACTGACCGACTCATGTGGCTATATCCTCGCCTTTAACTACTCCCCATTTCTTCAACCCTAAAATTTTATCGTACCCTTCCAAAATTTATTGAGCACTCGAGGATGATTCCAATCGTTCGCTTAAAACAAACTCTCAACCAAGGTGATTACTCTATGGTTACTCCCCATGAACCACTTCTCCCAATATCAAATTATACCCCTTGAACACCCTTACTCTTTGCTACTCTCTAATTTGTGTTATCAAAAATTTTGTTTACTTCACTAGCAACCCTTATTTATTTCCATAACCATGATATAATTTTGGATATATCGACTCCACAATTTTCTAATGCATGGTGATGTCGAACGCTATTTCATCGCCTCCACCAAAAATTTAGTTGTATTGGTATTGACAAACTCTTTCTATCCCTCAACCCTATCTGTCCTATTCCTAAATTTCGAGGACGAAATTCTTGTAAGTTGGGTAGGATGTAAACCCCCTAATTTTCTACTATAATTTTTTTAAATTTGGTATAAATTTGTCTTTGTAATTGTACGTCACATAGTCGTATTATACGTCGCGTACGAAATTTGTATATTGAACGTCGCGTATGAGTTCAAATTTTCGTATGACTCGTCGAGTGCGAATATGTGCGAGGTATATTTTTGTAAAATATTTTAAATTAGAACTTGGTTTTTCAAATAATAAATAATAAATATTTTCAATTACTTAAAGTTGTAAAATACGTCATATTGGAATTTTTCAATTCTTTATTTTACGTCATGAAAGGTTATATAAATAGTAATTTTGAAAATAAGATTTTATGCAAATATTCATTGCATACGAGGTACATAAATTTAGATTTTATGTATATAATTCTATTTTTGAAATTTATTTAATATTAATATTTTATTATTCAAAAAAGTATTTTAAAATAGTGTTTTGGTTTAAATTTAATTGATTGTGATAATTTAAAATTTGAGAAGATTTTATTGACTTTATTTTAAATATTTTATTTGAAAATGGAATTTACCTATATAAATTTAGATTAGATTTATCTAAAATTTGAATTGGATTTGGAATTGATTGGAGTAATTTTTAAATTGATTTGAATTAGTAGATGAATTATCTTATGGGGCGTTTAAACTATCCTAGTCTTTATCCTAATGGGATTTCCACCTCCTATAAAAGGAGAGGTACTTGCCCTCTTTCTCCATGAACTTCACAACACCAATTTCCACCCCATTGTGCATCGTGTCCGTGCCTCCCATCCACTATATTTTTTCCAATAAAAATACATCATAATCCTGTCCCGAGTACGACAATCCCGGACCTCCATCTTGAAGTGTCGGACACCCCCGACACGATCAATTCTCTAACCTAACCCTATCCCTATTCCCTGATCCATCTGCCGTGCGCCGCGGCATTGCCACCATGACAGAGTTCTATCAAGCAACCCGTCCTCGCCCCATCAACTCCACCATTACCTCTGCCACCCACATGACTCCCCACCGCCAACAGAACCACCGCTACCATCGTCGTTCACCATCATCGATATCACCTCCTTCTCTTTCCAGCCTCTGTTCCCCAAACCACCACCATGACCACCACCGCCAAAACCCCGCTCATCACCAAAACCACAAGGCCAAAGGAAAAGGCAGTAGAAAACCTCACCTCGACGAAACCCATCGCCACATCCTCGCCGTAGTCGTCGTGCCCGCGTATAGTCTCCAGATCCGGAGAACACCGCCTGACCACCGTCCAGTACGCCCCGCGAATCCGTCGTCGTGTCCCGGTGCCTTTCCAGCGCCTTCACCACCAGCGAGACTCCTTGCAGCATCCGCCCCTCCGACCGGTCGGTGGAGAGCGCGACCGCCGCATCACTCCGTGCAGGCCGGCACTCGTCGCCCGCTCTGCCCATCTCCACCAGAGGACAACCGTGCCGCCCGCGCGTACAAACCCTCCGCCAGCGTCCTCTGTGGCCTCTGCCACCATAGCCACTCGCCTCCATCTCCGTCAGCCCCACGCCGCGGCCGCCACCAACGTCGTCGGTCTCTGACCTCACCCCTCTTCCTTCACCACTCCGACCTCCGCCTCCATCAAAGAACCCTGAGCGCCGAGCGCGCCGAGGCCGGCCTCATCTCGCCTGAGATTCGTCCTCCTCTCGCCGATCTCCTCCTTCCAGCCGGACCCCGCGCGCCGCTTCTCCTCCCGGTAAGACCCTTTCTTCCGATCTCCTTCTTTCCCCTTCCCACTCACTCTTCCCCTTTCTCTCTTCTCTCCTTAGCCTCTCTCTCTCTCTCACGCTCTTCAAATGTGTAATAGGAGAACAGCAGCCAAAATACTGCAGTATAATGATATTATTGTTATTATTATTATTATTATATTATTATTATTATTTACTATTTCTATTTTTTATACCATTACTTTTTGTATTATTGTTACAAATCCATTTGTTTCAATAAGTTATACCAATGTTGATATTTTTCAAAAAAAAATATAATAAAAATATAGTTATATTGGTTGATATTAGTTATTACTTCTTAGTTCATAAATATATATTTTAGAAACTTATTTTTAGCCAACAACACATGGCAACACATGGTACAAGAGATAAAATGGGTGCCAGGGACACCATGCGCCAGCAAAACAGCATGTGCCAGCAAAACAGCATGTGCCAGAAAACAGCATGCGCCAGCAAAACAGCATGCCAGCAAACAGCATGTGCCAGCAAAACAGCATGCCAGCAAACAGCATGCGCCAGGAAATAGCATGCACCAGGAAACAGCATGCGCCAGCAAAACAGCATTGCCAGCAAAACAGCATACGCCAGGAAACAGCATGCGCCAGAAACAGCATGCGCCAGCAAAACAGCATGCGCCAGCAAAACAGCTTGCGCCAGGAAATAGCATGCGCCAGGAAAACAGCATGCGCCAGGACAGCATGCTCCGACAGCATGCGCCAGAACATGCGCCAGAAACAGCATGCGCCAGGACAGCATGCGCCAGCAAACAGCATGTGCCAGCAAACAGCATGGCAATAGCTTTTTGCCAGCAAACATCATGTGCCGAAAACAGCACTGCTCATCTTCTCCAATCAGCCTCTAATGGCCGTGAAAACCCATGAACCAAAAAGACCATGAATACTCAAAATAAGTCGAAATCAGGACTTCTAATAGTCTAAATTGGTAGAATCAAATTTCTACAACATGAAACCATCAAAATTGAAAACGAGAAGGTTTGATAGATCAAAACCATAAAAATCTGAAAATGGCTAAAACCTAGATCTACAAGAAAATATATAAGAAAATGTAAAATGACAAGAACTAAGGTGGATTAGAAAGCTGCATCGAAGAGTTTAGAACAATGAAAATGGTGGGTTCCTTCATGAAGCAAGTTGCACTTGCCTAGGCTAGGGTTCTCTTGGTTGGTGGTGGAGAGTAAATGAAGAAGGAAGGAAGTAAAGAGGAGAGAAAAAGGGAAGGGGTTATAAATAAGGAGGGTGGTGGTAGGTAAGAGGATTCACCTTTGGTTCATGATGAACCAAAGCAAACCAAGCCAAGCCGAACCAACCCAAGAATAAACTAATCAATAAAATATTAGAATAAATCAAGCAGGAAGACATGTAATATGGGTCGAATTACGTATACGTATACCATGATACGTAATACGAACCACAGGCATTACAACTATCCATCTTAAAAGAATTCGTCCTCGAATTTAATTAAGAGGCTAGAGGGGCAAGGACAAGCTATACTAATCACATGCAAGTTATACTAGGCAATCTATCAAGCAATCAATCATGGAAGCAAGGAATCGAAGTCACGAGGCATAAGAAAGACATTATACCTCACGAGTCAAATAGGTCGGGATATCGCGATCGGATATCATCCTCACGCTCCCACGTTGACTCACCCAAAGAGTGATGACCCCAAGCAACTCGGACTAACTTGATAGTCTTGTTCTTGAGTATCTTCTCTCGCCGGTCCAATATAGACACGGCCTCTCCTCATACGAAAGGTTGGTACCAACAACCAATTCGAATGATCCAGGATGTGGCTCGGGTCCAGGATATACCATCGTAGTTGGGATATATGGAACACGTCATGCACCTCATGTAGCGACGGCGGAAGAGCGAGACGATAGGATACATCTCCTACTCGCTCCAGAATATCGAACGGTCCTATATACCTAGGACTAAGCTTTCCCCGTAACCCGAAATAAATGACGCCACGGTTAGACGAAATCCTCATGAATACATGGTCGCCGACGAAAACTCAAGAGGGCGCCGATGAGAATCGGCCCAATGGCGCTGGCGATCTTGGGCAACTCAAGGTGATCCCTGACTCTTCTGACCACTTCAACTGTCTGGGCAATCATTTCGGGCCGAGCATCTGCCTCTCTCCAATATATCCCATGCTAATGGGGATCTGCACTTCCTACCGTACAGTGCCTCGAACGGTGCCATCTAGATACTAGCTTGGAAACTGTTGTTGTACGAGAATTCCACCAAGTACAGGTGATCTTCCTATGAACCACCGAAGTCGAGCGTACAGAACCGCAACATATCTTCAAGAGTTGGATCGTGCGTTCCGACTGGCCATCTGTCTGCGATGATATGCTGAGCTGAACTGGAGGTGAGTCCCAAGCTCTCTTGCAGGTTACGCCAAAAGTGCAACGTAAATCTTGAATCTCGGTCCGAGGTGATACTGACTGGTACTACATGCATCCTGACTATCTCTGAGGTACATCTCTGCTAGCTGAGCCGTCGACTGACCAACTCTGAATGGGAGAAAGTGAGCCACCTTCGTGAGCCGGTCAACTATAACCCAAATAGCATCTCGACCAGCTGAGGATCTAGGTAATCCAGTCACAAAATCCATGGTCACATGCTCCCACTTCCATTTTGGAATCGGTAAGGGCTGAAGAAGTCAAGCTAGCCTCTGATGTTCAGCCTTAACCTGTTGGCAAACCAAACACCGAGAGACAAACCGAGCTATCTCCTCTTCATGCCATTCCACCAAAAGTACTGTCGGATATCACGGTACATCTTCGTACCGCCCGGATGAAGGAATACTGAGAACTGTGAGCTTCTGCCATGATCTCCTGTCTGATATCTCCACTGGTACACAAAGACGTTACCATGTCGAAGTGTACCATCTTCATAAATGCATAGCTCTGGTCTTTGTTCTGTCTCACACTCTGCTCTGAGTCGCTGAAGCTTGGAATCTGCTGACTGAGCCATCTTGATCCTCTCAACTATAGTGGACTGAACTTGCATACTGGCCATCAATGCCACACTGGAAGGGAGAACAACTTCTATACCCATCTTCAGAAGATCTGCTAACAGCTCTGGTTGCGTTGTTAGGAAATAAACTCTGGCTCTCCTGCTCAATGCATCTGCGACAACGTTGCCTTCCCGGATGATACTACAGGATGACATCATAATCACAAGAAGCTCTAGCTACCTTCTCTGACGCATGTTAAGATCTTTTGGGTGAAAACATACTTCAGGCTCTTGTGATCGATGAAAATCTCCACGCTATCTCCGTACAAATAGTGCCTCCACAACTTAAGTGCAAATACTACTATCGCCAACTCTAAGTCATGGATTGGGTAATTCCTCTCATGATCACGAAGTTGACGTGACGCATAAGCTATTACCTTCCCATGCTGCATCAGAACACATCCTAGGCCTCTTCCAAGCGTCACATACACTGAAAATCCTCCGGTCCCATCTGGAAGCGTGAGAATTGGAGCCGTCATCAAGCCTCGCTTCAACTGCTCAAAAGAACTCTGACACTCTGCTGTCCAAGCAAACTGCGCATCCTTGCGGGTCAACTGGGTCAAGGGCGCTGAAATCCGAGCAAAGTCCGAAACAAATCGTCGGTAGTAGCCGGCCAAATCAAGAAAACTACGACTTCTGCAACTGTGCTGGGCACTGGCCATGTCTCAATGGCCACGATCTTATGGGGATCCACTTCTACTCCTCCTTTGAGATGATATGACCCAAGTACGAAATACGATCGAGCCAGAACTCGCATTTACTGAACTTGGCATACAATTGGTCCTCACGAAGAATCTGGAGGACAACTCTGAGATGCTTCTCATGCTCTGCTTCACTCTTGTAGACCAGGATGTCATCTAGGAACACAATTACGAACTGATCCAAGTAAGCATAAAGATACGATTCATGAGTCCATGAATACAGCCGGCACATTGGTCGCTCCAAATGGCATAACAAGAAACTCCCAATGCCCATATCTTGATCTGAAAGCTGTCTTCGGGATGTCCTGCTCTCTGACTCTGATCTGATGATATCCTGACGGCAAATCAATCTTCGAAATACTGCTGCCCCCTTGAGTTGATCAAACAAGTCATCTATCCTTGGGAGAGGGTATCTGTTCTTGATTGTCACTGAGTTCAAGTACGATAATCAACACATAACCTGGACGTACCATCCTTCTTTTTCACAAGAAGCATCAGGGCTTTCCAAGGTGATCCACTTGCACGAATGAATCCCTTGGTCCTAAGTTCTTCAATCATCTTGTACAAGATCTCCAACTCTGACGGCACCATTTGTAGACTCTCTCTGACACTGGGGCTGTCCCGGGAATCAAGTCTATGGTGAATTCGATCTCTCGCTCTGGCGGCATCCCTGAAGCTCTTCTGGAAAAACATCTGGAAACTCCTCGACTATCGCGGAACTGCACAGCTGTCACGGCCATCCGCAATACCGGAGGAGAAGGGCCATCCGCAATACCGGAGGAGAAGGTTCAACTTCGTCTCAGGAAAAGGAAAACTCTGGCTCGCCTGGAACGCTAAAAACAACCCTGCCAATATGGCAGTCTATTCTAGTATACTGGTTCCTCAACCAATCCATCCCTAAGACCACATCATAATCGGCCATCGGAAATTCTATCAATCTAGCGGGGAACTCTCTACCGCTAACTACGATCCGACACGAGAAAAATATTCTATCTACTCCCACGAGTGCGTTACCAGTAAGTATATTGAGCCTTACTGATAATGACTCGGGCTCCAATCCTATCCATGTCGCAAATCGTGCAGACATAAATGAATGCGATGCACCAGAATCAAATAATACTGAAGATGGAAAGGAGTTGACGAGAATAGTATCTGCCACTACCTTTCCTGGTGCCAATCCTTCCTCTGCGGTCATCACCATAGCCTGACCATGCCCTCGGGGTGTTGGTCCCCTCTGCTGAAATCCTGCTGCCTGTTCTGGACCTGGG
The DNA here is from genome assembly GCA_029216955.1 of Iris pallida. NCBI lineage: Eukaryota > Viridiplantae > Streptophyta > Magnoliopsida > Asparagales > Iridaceae > Iris > Iris pallida. Next base: position 2,351,024 of record JANAVB010031614.1, on the reverse strand, counting down.
CTTGGGCTTGAGCATACTGCTGGGGGTGTTGTTGCTGAAATGCCTGGGACTGAGGCGGCAAGGGCCTCTGAGGCTGATACTGCTGCTGCTGGACTGGTGCTGGTCCTCTCACTGAAGAGCTAGAAAGGTTGGACGATGATGAACAACCCCTATTCGGGAAGGATCCAACCATATGGTCTGCTGCTCCACAAGCCAGGCACAATCCCTGCGCCCTGCGACACTCTGCCACCATGTGGCCCGGCTTCCCGCAATGAGAATATCCCACCAGAAGATTGCTTCTGCTTCTGCTGCTGAGGGTACGTCGGGGGAATATTGAACCGACGTTACTGAGGCCGCCCGCCTTGGAGCTCCAATAGTCAAAGTCCTGACTGCCGGGGCTGGTGCTGAAGATTGGTTCATCTAGCCGTGAGATCGCTTCCGACCTCCGGTCCTATCTACGATCCTCTGGAGGTATATTCATGCCTCCTAGCTGCTCTCAATACTGCATCGAAGGTCTGATGCTCAAACTGCTCAACTACCAATAGAATCTCGAGATGGAGCCCCTGCTGGAATCGTTGAGCTCTATCATACTCGGTTGCCACCAAGTCGGGAGCAAACCGACTGAGTCTGGAAAACTCGACCGCATATCCTTCGACCGTCCTGTCCATCTGCTTCAGATTGGTGAACCCGTCTGCAGATCGTACCGAGCTACAGCATCAAAATACTTGGTCTGGAATCTCTCTCTGAATACTGCCCAAGCAATAGGTACCACTAATCCAACGGCCTGCGCCGCCCACCAGCTGCGGGCAAGATCCAATAGCTGCAGGCGCACTACGGCCACCTTCTCGTTCTCTGGGGTCCTGGCTGCTTCTAGAATCACCTCTGTGTCCTGAAGCCAAGCATCTGCGGCGATAGCATCTTCACTGTCGTCGAAGAATGGAGGGTTCAAGCGCTTGAAGCTGTTGGCCGCGCTATTACCCTGATGACCTCCTCTGGTCAGAGCATCCGTCACTGCCTGGTGCAAGACATCTCCTCGACGATCTTGAGAAGCTATCAAGGTCCTGACAAGATCTACCAAAGTGCCATCATCAGGCTCTGCAGGCTGAACGGGCTGAACGGGTGGCTCTCCGCCAGAAGGCACGACTCTGGAGGCCACTTCCGAATGCTGGACTTGATCTCCGGGTTGCTGCTGGTCCACGGGAAGTGCTCCGCCTTGCTGATCGGTATGGCCAGGTACAATACCGCTGAAGAAGACGACATAGGGAACAATAAGGAAGGACCAAGACAATCCAACGATTACAATCATGTGATCAGGTCAAGAATCCAGGGATTCAGAGGATACAAACAGAGATCAAGGACGAGTGCTGATTGAGACATCTATTCGGCAAACCCTCATATATCTTGATTTACAAGACCTTCATGGGCCACCACTTAAACCATGTCATGCTCCAAACCAGAATACTGGAGAGCGGGGGCAGACATAGCCAGCTACGTATATTAAAGTGCAACCCACCTCGCTATACGGTCACGGCTGTCTAGATACATGAGGGTTTAACTACAAGCCAACAGTCTCTTAAGGTCATGAACAAGCCTAGTGTCTCAATCACAAGCAAGTAAGTAAATGTTACAAGATATAAGATCACAAATATACAATAGTAAGGCGTCCCAAACATTACATATTCAGCTGATCATGAACTAGTCGTTACAAAACGTGAGGACTAGTAAGAGTTTAGTCATACATGATCAACCCTAGGATCTGTCAATCATGTTACAGCGTAGGCAGACAGTAAGAGAAGGTGCAATCGAGCTAAACAGGTGCTCGTCGGCTAAACGCCTCAAAAGAATATTTTTACAATAAAGTGGGAGAGCCAAAAATAACCCACTCGTTGCCCTGGTTACGCCTGGTATTCACCATCGGACTGGAAGGTCGGTAGATCCTCTGGAGCTGCTGCAAATATGGCCATACAAAACCAGCTGGGTCAGACCCCAGAAAGAGCAAGTGCCACAAAGGAAGCTTCACTTAGGAACTAAAACCAGCAATTGGCACAAGAGTAAAATAAATAGTAAGAACTGGAAATAAGAAAACATATCAGGAAGATATACGACGAGAGAACCATGGGATATTCAGATAACCAGGTTACAACCCGTAAACCAAACAAGGACCAGGTTGTAACCCTTCATCTGAATGGAACTTGGTTTCCACCATTTATCGGCAGTTAACATAAAAAAATCAGAACATATAACAATCTTGTACATGATCAAGATAAGACTAGACTGGTTGCTCCCCATTCAACAATCACGGCCAAGCAATAAGTACGGCTTGATACTTTAACTAACTAGGGTTATCACAGGCCTAGTTACTAGCAAGATGCAGTGAGATTATTACAGCCACAAGCCCTGTAGACCATCCAGTTACCCAGGTCGAATATTAGGGGTTGAATTCAAGTGGGTATATCGTCCAGGAAATGCATGTACCCTTAGGTGACTTAGAGAGTGCAACACATGACAGTGTGCTGGAAATGTACCCTGCTCGATGGCAGGCTACAGATCCCAAAGCGCCCAGGTAACGGGATTGTCTGTAGCTGGAAAATCTCTTCATGACTACTGTTATTCTAGTTATTAACCTTAGTCCCTTTCAGTGGGTACCCCTGACCGTGGTACTCAGAGACCCATCCTAAACATGATGCAAGACCAGACTGGTTTAATTGTACAAACACAATCGTCCACGGTGTCCAGGTTATTCATACTTGTCATGTCATGTCATGCCAGGTTAGCCGTCGCAACAGCATGTCAGGTTTTCTTGTTATGAGTGCGCCACGGCGGACCACTATTATGCATTATCATGTTGTGCCCATGTATCGTGCCAGGTTCATGTATTATGTCGTATTCATATCAGAATTATCCCACATTATACTAAGGATCAAGAGAAACAACACGAATAAGGTAACAAGATTTGTCATGGCAACACATGGTACAAGAGATAAAAGGGGTGCCAGGAACAGCATGCACCAGCAAACAGCATGCGCCAACAAACAGCATGCGCCAGCAAAATAGCATGTGCCAGCAAAATAGCATGTGCCAGCAAAACAGCATGTGCCAGCAAACAGCATGCGCCAGCAAAACAGCATGCCAGCAAACAGCATGCGCCAGGAAAACATGTGCTAGAAACAGCATACACCAAAAATAGCACGCCAGTAAAATAGTATGCGCCAGCAAAACACAAGTGCCATGAAACAGCATGCCAGAAAAACAGCATACGCCAGAAAATAACATACCAGCAAACAGCATGCGCCATGAAACAGCATGCGCCAGAAAACAGCATGCACCAGGACAGCATGCGCAGGACAGCATGCGCCAGCAACAGCATGCGCCAGCAAACAGCATGTGCCAGGACAGCATGCGCCAGGAAACAGCATGTGCCAGGACAGCATGCGCCAGCAAACAGCATGGCAACAGCTTTTTGCCAGCAAACAACATGTGTCAGGAAAATAGCACTGCTCATCTTCTCCAATCAGCCTCTAATGGCCATGAAAACCCATGAACCAAAAAGACCATAAATCACTCAAAATAAGTCGAAATCAGGACTTCTAATAGTTTAAATTGGGTAGAATCAAATTTCCTACAACATAGAACCATCAAAACTTGAAAACATGAAGGTTTGATAGATCAAAACCATAAGAATCTGAAAATGGCTAAAACCTAGATCTAGAAGAAAATATACAAGAAAATGTAAAATGACAAGAACTAAGGTGGATTAGAAAGTTGTATAGAAGAGTTTAGAACAATAAAAATGGGTTCCTTCATGAAGCAAGTTGCACTTGCCTAGGCTAGGGTTCTCTTGGTTGGTGGTGGAGAGTAAATGAAGAAGGAAGGAAGTAAATATGAGAGAGAAAGGGAAGGGTTATAAATAAGGAGGGTGGTGGTAGGTAGGAGGGTTCACCTTTGGTTCATGATGAACCAAAGCAAACCAAGCCAAGCCGAACCAACCCAAGAATAAATCAATCAATGAAATATTAGAATAAATCAAGCAGAAGACATGCAATACGGGTCAAATTACGTATATGTATACCATGATACGCAATACGAACCACAGGTATTACAATTCCAGTGTTAAAACGCAGGAGAATAGTCATTCTCCGTGTAATTTAGCACGAGAATGGTCATTCCAGTGTTAAAACGCAAGAGAATGGCCATTCTCGTGTTAGAAACACGGAGAATGTCATTCTCCGTATTAAATAAAACGGAGAATGACCTTCTCCGTGTTAAATAAAACGGAGAATAATATTCTTCGTGTTAAATAAAACAGAGAATGGCATTCTTCGTCTTAATTAAAATGGAGAATGACATTATCCGTGTTAATTTACACGGAGAATGGTTATTCCCAGTGTTAAAACGTAGGAGAATGACCATTCTCCGTGTAATTTAGTAGAGAATGGCATTCTTTGTTTCTAAATTACACGGAGAATGGCCATTCCATGCTAAATAACACGGAGAATGACATTTTCGTGTTAAATGACACGGAGAATGGTCATTCAAATGTTCAAATATAGGAGAATGGCCATTCTCCGTGTTAGAAACACAGAGAATGCCATTCAACACGGAGAATGGCATTCTCTTTGTTAAAAATGCAGGAGAATGACTATTCTTCGTGCGATATCGACGGAGAACAGTTGACAGAAACCTATTTTTTTTATTTTGTGGAAAGAAATTTGACATGAATAAAGATTCAAGAGTTTTCGTTCTTCTTTCAAAATGATGCTAACTCTTATGGAAAAGAAGAAGATCTTCTCTCCATAATTGACCTAATTGTCGGAGGAGAAGAAGAAGAAGAAGAAGAAGATAAGCGATAATCGGAGTTCGACTGAAAAAAAGTATGGTGAACTACGAATGATCTTTGCGTTCTCTGCTAAAGATGAGAGCAATGGAATTCAGATCTCTCAGAAGAAGAAGAAGAAGAGAATCGCAATCCAGATCTGAGTTTGTGCGGAGGGGTAGTTATGGTATTAATTTTGTAAATACAGAGCATCTAAAGGGAATCTTGGAATACTTAACGTGGAATTATAATTCTGGGCATTTCATAAAACCCATCCTGCGGGTGGGTTTTTCATACAACCCAACCCCGAAATTGGGTTTCTCAGCAATTTCCAGTTCTAAATATCTATCTAAAATATTTTGGCTAATAAGAAAATATATCTTAAATGCTATAACTATTTCTTAAGAAATATATATAAATACTTATTTCCTTCGAATCAAGTTCTTGACCATGACTAATCTAATCACACATTCTTATTTCCTCACGATTGTTCACCTCTTCACAACAACCATGGCTTTGGACTATCTGGACATTATCATGATCGTACCTTACCAGGCGTCACCACCAGGTAAGATACCTTGCCATAATTACTGCTTACATTTAGTTGCAGCTTATTATTCTGTTATTATTTTTTGTACTTTTATTTCCAGTTATTTATTTTTCTTCTTGCTTGTGGACCTAGAGTTAAGAGACTTCCATCAATAGAGTGCATGTCATTAACTTTGTCACGATTGTATTACGAGTTATGTGTGAGTTGTGAGTATCATGTAGTGGTCACTTGCGTGTTGGCTGATCACACGTACGCATGCGTAGGAATAACTGTCAATAGATGCATGTTAGAAGACTTGACAGTTATCTATTATAAAACTGTATTGTGAAAATGACACGTGTTGGTGTGTCGTGGTTACGATGCATGTACAGTATCATTGGGGGAGGGGACAGCTATTAGTGTAGGGGCTATATTTATTTTTTACACACATTTTGGGCCGATAGTGACTCTTATGAGCGCTACCTTCTGCCCGGGCCGATAGTGTCTCGGATGAGCGCTACTTGACGGCCACTCTTTATTACTTGCTTGCATGAATCCGTTGTAGGCCCTGCGTAGAACGTTGTCCTCAAAGTGCATATCACATAGACGGTTAGAACCCTGTTGTGTCGTAGTTTATAGTATTTTTACTTATGCAGTTATAATGGCATGTTCTTCATGTATCTTGCTACTTCCCTCTAAGGACCTGGTTATCTTTCCAGGTGTGTCTTGTGATTTCTGCAGGTGCTCTAGCTAAGGCCATGACTTGCACTCTATTCTTGAGATGTTGCTTTTGGATCGCCATCTCCTTCGCGTAACCAAATATTTTCTTGTATAATTCTTCCTTATTTAAATTTGTTGGCAGTGGATTTATCTCGCCCAACGATTGTATACATGACAAATTCAAAGTTACTTTTATATAATTATTTACTTTCGTAGATGAGATTTAGTGCCTTGGTTACTAGATTTTACAGCTTATGTATACATATGACGGTCCATATACTTCGTATGTATACAGCTGGCATAATTACGTTCTAGTCCTTCTATTTTTGGGACTGGAGCGTTACAATTTATATTTACTTCTTCATTTCTTTATTTACTCCTCCACCTACCAAGCCCTAGGCAAGTGCAACTTGCTTCATGATGGATCTCAAATTTTATTGTTTCATTCTCTTTCTTACTTGATTCTAAGCCTCTTTAGAACTTGACATTTTTGGGTTTGATTGATGGATTCTTGTAGATCTAAGTTTGTAATTTTTTTGATTTTTCTTGGTTTTGATCTCTGAAACTTGGTTATTTTCGATATCTAATGGTTCCATGTTGTAGAAATTCAATTCTACCCAATTTTGGCTTTTGAACGCTTGATTTCGACTTCATACGAGGAAGTTATGTCATTTTCGTGTTCATGGATTTCCCACACCTTTTGGTGCTGTCGGGACGAAGAACAGTGCCGTGCAGTGTCTTCGCTGCCGCGCACCTGCACTCCGTACTTGCACGCAACGTGCGCCGTGGGCACTTTTGCCCTCGCGCACCTTGCAACTTGCGCGGCCGCGCCAGCACAATTTTCTGCGCGCGCGCGTGCTTGCGCGCAACGTACACCGTTTACAATTTTGCCCGCTAGTAACGCGCTTCTTGCGCGGCCGCACCTGCGCAATTTTCTACCGCACGCCGTGCTTGCGCACAACGTGCGTCGTGGGCGATTTTGCCCGCGCGCAACACACAACTTGAGCGGCTGCGCGCCCGTACAATTTTCTGTCGCGCGCCCGCGCGCCGTAATAGCGCGAAACGTGCGCCATGGGCGATTTTGCCCTCACGCAACGCGCAACTTGCGGTGTCGTGCGCCCGCGTGATTTTCTGCCGCACAACTTGCGCGCCGGTCACTCCAAATGACTGTTCTTGCCTCTTTAAGCTGTTTTGTAGCTAAAATCTTGGAAAACTCAAAACTTGAACGTTGTAGATCTTTTTTTGGCTTCAAGAATATGTTACTAGCTATTTTATGCAAGTTTTCTCATTTATGATAATGTACAGATAGAACACGATAGTGGCCTGTTAAGGCACTCTTAACAAGTGACAAGTAACATGACATGATAGTGGCATGTTAAGGTGCACTCTTAACAAGTAACATGACATGATAACTCTTAAATAGGACCCGTTGTGTGCACTCTTGAAGCAACTTTGGCGTGATAATTCTTGATGGTGGTCCGTCGTGACGCACTCTTGATAAGATGACTAATCTTGATAGTGGTCCGTCGTGGCGCACTCTTGACAAGTAATCTGATAAGTAAACCTAACATAATAATCTTGATATGATGTTGTGACGGCTATCTTGACTTGCTAAGTAACTCTTATCTTGACACCGTGGGTGTTTGTGCTTGTATAAGCTACATGTCTCATCTTGCATCATATTTAGGACATGAATTCCTGGTTACCACGGTCAGGGATTCATACTGAATCTGACTAGGATAACTACTAGCTTATCACCTAGATCATTGGAGATTTTTTCGGTTACCTGCTGCCCCTTTGGTCTTGGTCTTATATATATATACTTGGAATTTGGAGCTATCTGTCATGATGAGCACACTTCCAGTACACCGTCGAGGGGGTACCTCCTTAGGACACATGTATCTTACTGCAGTGTTTCTGCTATACTTGTTTTCTTTTGGCTTGGATCATTCAGGTAGCAGCAGGCAGGTAACTGGACTTGGTTTCTCAAACTGCATCTTGTTAGTAATTAGGATTGTGATGACCCTAGTTAGTTAAAGTATCAAACCGTACTCATTGATTGGCCATGATTGATGGATGGAGTCCTATCTTGTCTAGTCTTGCCTAGATCCAGTACATGGCTATCTCAGGACACGCTTGTGTATGCTTTACTTTATCGATAATTGGTTAGAGACTAGGTTCTGTTCAGGTGAAGGGTTATAACCCCGGTCCTTATTTGGTTTACGAGTTGTAACTTGGTTACCGGAATAGTCCTTTAGTTATCTTATCGTTTATCACACTGTTTTCCTAACTCATGTCTTTTTTATTTATTTATGTCCTTATGTGCTAATATGCTGGTTTTAGTTCTTAAGTGAAGCCTCCCTTGTGGCACTTGCTCTTTCTGGGGTCTGACCCAGCTAGTTTGTATGGCCAGATTTTGGAGTAGCACCCGAGGATCTACTGCCTTTCAGCCAGATGGTGAACACTAGGCGCAACCCTGGCAACAAGTGGGTTTTATTTTGCTCTTCTGCTCTATTGTAAAACTATTCTTTTGAGGCGTTTAGCCGCCGAGCAAGTGTTAGCTCGTGTTGAATACTTATATTTCTTGCCGGCCTAAGGGTTGTAGCATGATTAACAAATCCTAAGGTTGATCATGTATGATTGAAACTCTTGCTAGTCCTTGCATTTTGTACGACTAGCTTTATGATCTGTATATGAAATATATGGGACACCTTACTATTGAATATCTGATGGTCTAACATCTTGTAACTATTATTACTTGCTTGAGATTGAGACACTAGGCTTGTTCTTGACCATAAGAGACTGATGGCTTGTAGATAAATCCTCATACATCTAGACAGTCGTGACCGTATATCGACGTGGATTACACTTCTATATACGTAGCTGGTTGTGTCCGCCCCCGTTCTCCAGTATTCTGGTTCTGGGGCGTGACACGTTTCGACCTCCCAGTCAAAAGTTATGGCCCTTCAAAGTTTCAACTGGCTATAAAATGCAGGAGAATGATCATTCTTCGTGGTAATATCACAGAGAATGGTCATTCTCGTGCTAAAACCACGAAAAATGGTCATTCTCCGTGTTAAAATGACGGAGAATGGTCATTCTCAGTTATTTTATCACGGAGCCATTCTCCGTCATTTTAACACGGAGAATGGCCATTCTCCGTGGTTTTAACACGAAGAATGACCATTCTCTATCATTTAACACAGAGAATGGCCATTCTCCGTTATTTTGACACGGATAATGGCCATTCTCCATTATTTTGACATGGATAAGGCCATTCTCCGTGATTTTAAAACGGAGAATGGCCATTCTCCGTGATTTTAACACGGAGAATGATGGAGAACAGTCGACATAAACCTAAAACCTTTTTTTTTTGTTTCTTTTTGTGAAAAAAATTTGTCAGGAACAAAAATTCAAGAGTTTTCGTTCTTCTTTCAAAACGATGATAACTCTTATGGAAAAGAATAAGAAGATTTTTCTCCACAATTGACCTAATCGCCGAAAAACTTTAAATCTCTCCACGATGATGATGATGATGATGATGAGCGATGATCGGAGTTCGACTGAAGAAAAGTACAGTGAACTATGAACGATCTTTGCGATCTCTGCTGAAGATGAGAGCAATGGAATTCATATCTCTCGTGAAGAAGAAGAAGAAGACGAAAATCGTAATCCAAATCTGAGGTTGTGCTAAGGGTAGTTATGGTATTACAAAGATGACAATTTTGTAAATACAGAACATCTAAAGGAAAATATTGGAATATTTAACGTGGAAATATATAATTCTGAGCATTTCATAAAATCTATCATGCGGATGAATTTTTCATACAAATCAACCCCGAAATTGGGTTTCTCAGCAATTTTCTTTCCCGTCATTTTTTCCTCTCAATTTTCATCTCCCTCTCCCACAAAGTTCCCAAACATAGCGTTAGGGTATCGCCATGGAGCTTCAAGGGGAAAAAAAATCCTACATAAAGCATGTTAAATCAAAGAAAATTTAAGAAGGGGATCGGGGAAGTATCCTATAGCTGATTCGCATCTTCTTGTAAGAAGTGGTTTATCTAAGGACGGACCTATGCAATTGCCGGAGATGACAACCCACTAAATTTTGAAATATTCATAATTTATACTGTAAAATAAAAAATTCTCGAAACAATGATAAGCATAGTTTTCAACATTTATAAAATTTTATACAAGCTCCAATAAAGACCGGTCCAGAAATAAGTCCGACAAGATTTTGAATTTGGACTAGTCCACAATAAAGATCAAAAAATAACCAAAATTAGTTTCGGTTAAGATAATCCAAACCCTCAAGACCGCCCTGACTCCAATGGACATAGACACAAGGATAGACATCCATAAAGGGAGTGCAAAGAGATAATATACTTTTGTATTTGTGATAGATCACATGCCAACTTCTAACCTTGCACATTAAGATAATAGTACTACACACTAACATCTACAAGTGCCTTTAATCCTCTCAATGAATAAAGTATATAAAAAGTGACGAGTTGGTTCTCAAGTCCAATGTTAACCTCCTAATCTCCATCTTAATTATATATAGGAACATTCTAGGAAGTCTCCTCATACAAATGATACGAAAGCGCTTCTTCTTTATCAAACAATCTACATTATTTAGTCGGTTGGTATGGCCTATAGAGACTCAAGATCCCATTTCGGGGGGAAGTAGATTCGTCCATCGACCAAATTGTTGCACTTAGGTTGATGATGTTTAACTTTTATAATGTTTATCATTTTATTCCTTTTTCTTTAGATGGTCCACCGCCACCATATAATTTTTGTCACCCCTCTTAAGTGCAACTTGGAACAAAGATTTGGTATATAGTTAATATATTTGAGTGTTTCCCCCCATGACTTTGGATGCTTAATATGCTTAATTTATGCATTTACTAGTCTACGTGTACGTGTTTTGCATGTATTTTATTAGAATATGATAAGGTCAGCTATCTTTTTTTTTTTATCTTTTTCAGGTGACTGTTCATGTGTGTGGACTTTCTTTTTACAATGCCAAGATATTTGAAGTACGAATTTTGTTCTTTTGTTTTTAATTTTCTATTGAGAATAATAACCTTGGAAAATGGTAAGGACATAAAAATTTATTACCATCGGAAAAAGGAAACCTCATAGCATACAAACTTGATTGCTTTGACTCTTAAACATAAATGACATGCAAGTTGACATAATAACATCATGTTTATAAAATATTTAAGGATATTTTAGGAATTCAAAAGTTTTACCACCAAGTTTTTCTATTATATATTAGAATAGATATAGCCTATAGATACTTAATATACAAAAACAAACAAGTTTTTGTATGTAGTTAATATCAATTTTTTAAGTAAAGGTTCTCCAGAAAAATATGTTGATCCCAGGTAAACAATTAGAGAGTTTCAAATGATACTTTTCGAAGAATTAGACAATTTTTTCGAGCACATCTTTTACTTGGTGGTAACATCGATGAAGCTACCGCAAAAGATATAACTTAGAAGTGGGGAACGACGGATAAAACACATTATATAATTTGTTTTAGGGATTGACAACATATATCCATAAGTGATTTTGGTAATGGACGTTTCCAAAATGGATATCATCGGATCGGGTGAATTAGAGAACAGACAAACTTTTACGAATTTAAAAATTCACTTTTTTTTGTATTACTATACCCTTTGCCTATATTCTTCCTAGTTAGTTTTTTTTTTTAGAGTATTCTTATGATCCCTTCTAGAAGGTTTGGATGATGATCATGATAATGACAATTGACTACGTATAATAGTTGATGTGGGTCAGTCTCACGCCTCAACGAGACGCACAAAGTTTTTGGCATAAAATAGTGTCATAGAATAAGAATTAAGAAGGATCGACTAATGGAAGTAAAGAGAGAAGACAAAGACGTAGTGACAAAATTAAACCAAAATCAAGACCACTAGGCTTCATGGCTAATGGTTAAGACCAAAAAGTAAAATAAGCAAATATATAAAACTCTTTAACTTAGCAATATCATCAGCAACTCGCAGTTAATAAAGTACATAACGATGATGAGGTTCATTTGAACAGAAACATTCTTAGAACTGTCCTCTTAGAGCATCAATAGTAAGGCATCCCAATTTCTATATTCTAGATTCAGAATATAGGAGTTCATTTTGTATAATAGTAAAGTCCAATTAAAACTCTATAATTTCTGTGCCGACCACGGGAGCTATAGTTTGGGCCTGAAATTTCTACATTCAGAATATAGGAGCTCATTTTATAGAATAGTAAAGCTCAATACGAAGCCCAATTTCTAGATTTTAGATTATTTTTATCACAATTTTTTGACCATACAACCTTTGCCACCAAAGACAATTTTATATTGTTGGCTCGTTTTCTATATTTTTCATACAGATCCAACATATTCTACATTTATTTTTTATTGTAAATTTGGGATTCAAGATGTGTTGTTGAGCTTCATCTACTTTGGATGCTCTTACAAGTGATACAAAGAAGTAGCATATGAATTTGTTTTTTTTTTTTCCCATGATCTACGTTTAGGCCTCATTTGGTTTACACAAAGGAAAGAAAAGGAAATCAATTCTTTGTTCTTGGACTGAAAAATTACAATTCCTATAAGAAAAAGAATCGATATTTGAAAATGTCAGGAATATAGTTAGAATATATCTTTGAGTAGTAAATGTTTATAATAAATGAAAAAAATTGGGAGAAAAAAATGAATCCTTGGGATAAGTAGGAGGAACCATTTTTTTTTTTTTTTTTAAGAAAATTTGAGTGGCACCCCACTTTTTTTACGCTTATTTAAGGTGTACCCCACAAGTTTACATGAATGTATGACATCCACCACTTTTGACGGTTTCAGTCCAAAACGAACGGTCAATCCCGTTGACCAATTTTTTTGGACGAAAATACCCCTATCTGTTGTTCATCCCTCGCGTCAACTATATCCCCTCCCCCCCCCCCCCCCCCCCCCCCCCCCGTGTGCTCGGCCCCCTCTACGACGTCGCCGTACCCCCCGACCATCACCACCACCATCATCATCACCACACCATCAACCATCATCACCACCACCGACACCCTCCCCCCCCCCCCCACTCCAGCTCCGCCCCCATCGCCACCACCGCCGCCGTCGTCGCTGCAGCAGCAGCAACAGCCGCCGCAGCAGGCGGCAGCAGCGCGGCAGCGACGGCAGCAGCAGCGCGCGGCGGCGGCGTGGGGGCTAGGGGGCGGAGCGTGAGGGGGGGCGGAGTGGGGGGGGGGGGGGTGTCGGTGGTGGGTGGTGGTGGTGGTGGTGGTGGTGATGGCCGTGGGGGTGCGACGAGGTAGGGGAAGGTGGGGGGTGTGGCGACGCCGTGGAGGGGGGGCGAGTACGGCGGGAGGCAGCCACGTGTGACGGGAAGGGAGACACACAAAAGGAGACGAGAACATTTTCGTCCAAAAAAATTGGTCAACGGGGTTGACCGTTCGTTTTGGACGGAAACCGTCAAAAGTTGGGGGTGTCATACATTCATGTAAACTTGTGGGGTGCACCTTAAATAAGCATAAAAAAAGTGGGGTGTCACTCAAATTTTTTTTTTTCTTTATAAGTTATTTTTCTTTCATGCTCTTTTCCTTTAGCATCCAAACGCGGAAAATAAATATATATATTTTTTCCAAGGTCCTGAATTTGAGAACCAAACCTTCCCTTAATGGAACTTTAACGGGAACCCATCTTCAACTTTTAACATTTTATTACTCATCTTTTATAGTTGTATTAGTGCATCTTCGCAACTTGATGAAAAGATTAGGTTTGGAATGGTAGTTATATTATCTTTAATGTTCCCCATGTCTTTGGACACTAGTTTAGTAAAACTTGTTTATCAATTTTTCCAAAATCATTGGAAAATTTTGTTATATTTGTAAAACAAACATAACTCTTTAGTGATAATAAAAGAATTGAATAAGAAATCCATAAGTTTTACGCGACCATATATGACTTTGATAGATGATGTGGGGTTTGAAAGCTCTAGTATATTCTCAAAGGCTAATTTGCAATTGAATATTCTAAATTATTTATTTTAATTTATTTATTCTATTGAACTATTTTATAGACGCATACCCTGAATTGTCATCAGTTTTGCTACCGATTTATATGAAACGAGTTAAAAAAAAATAACAATAACATGAGAAACTAGTACAGGCAAATGTTTAGTGTATATGTAACTTTGTTGTGCGGCTTGTTTGGTACAGGAGCTGCTGTTTGGATAGCGGTAACTTTTCAAAAGTGTAAAAATTATATTTATAACATGTTGACCTGTAGTGCACTTACAGTATGTATGACTTTCTAAAATGTGTTTGGATGTTATGTTGCACTGCAGCAACTCATTTTCTCTACTGTCCACCACATCGACTTCGCCATGGCCACCACCAGGGGCGGAGAAAGGGTATGTAGGTCACCCCGTACCTCTCCACCGCCGTGAGCATCTTCTCTAAGTCGAACGCCCAGCCCCCCATCAACACCGTCGTCTACCCTAGTGCCAGCGACCTGATCAACATGGAGAATCCGAACACGTGGAACAGAGGTCACAAAGTTGCGGTGAGCGCCACGAAGTTGCGGTGTTAGAGGACCACGCCCTTCACCCAGATCCGGAGCGTTTGACCACTCCTCCGCAGCCGCCTCCCCCACCTCCACCTCCGACGATCTCGGCCGAGGGCTACCCCCTTGCCGACGATGAGCTTCGGACCTCGGTCGTCATCCATGTTGTCTCAACCCATAAAATAGATCTTCCATAAAGCAGTGAATGTGTTGGATATAAATATATAATCCATATCCTTAGTCGCCAAATGCTTAGCTTGTTATCGATATCAAATTAACAATATTCAGCTGAACTGAGGGAAGCCGCAAAATCTATTTTTGGCAACAATCAAATGCATCACCCTCCAGACGCAATATGCAGAATCTAATTTGGCATATATATATATATATATGAAAGTTAATAACTTGCATTAATAATATTAGGCTAAATTATCCTAATGATACTCACTGCTCTTTGACACCCTAACTTTATAAATCGTTCTTTGAAAACACATTTCGTGAATTTTGAAACATCGGGACATCAAAAATATATCTAACAATACAAGTATTTAATTGCACTTTTGTACTACAAGATATATTTTTGAAGTGACCTCGATGTACTCGACGAAATTATGCTTCAAAAGAACAATTTATAAAGTTGAAATACCAAACACTCTCGAGACTGAAATACTTCACACGAATGCTGTGAAAAGATGTACAGGCTACATTGTAAACCACAACGGAATGATGTTTCGGAGTCCGTTGGGATGTCACTTCAGCAACATAACAAAGGGTACAGCTTAATTCAAAACATTCAGACACCAGAGGTTGATACACCATCAAAGATTGCACATCTTGCAGCAATTACAACTCAAGGATCACAAAGAAATTTCATTAATTGCTCGCAACGATTTTTGAGATTCCGAAACCTGCAACCTGTACATTATTCTAAAATTCCATCCTCGTCGCTGCTGTATCCAAACATGGAAGCCATTTTCACGGCTAGCTTCGCAGCCATGTCTCTCCTCTGGAAATCAGGCATCAGTCTCAAGCTGTCGCGCATGCTGCCAATCTCGCACATCAATCTTTCCAGATCCTCGTGGCCATAGTGTGCATCCTCGTCCGATTCAACACTGTCCGCTGTGTTACCTCCAACCTCCCGTGCCTCAACTTCCGATGTTAACTGCTCTGCCACTGTATCTCCACCACAGGTCTGAGATAATATCGTTTCTGAGGAAATATCGTTTGAATGACTAGAGGCACCGATGGAGGCTTTAGAGGTCGATAAATCAACATTTTTGTCACCAACAGCTATTTCATGATCTAGGTCCTGATTGTTTCTGATGGTGACTTGTTCATCACCAATTCCTGCTTCTTTGCTAGTTGAAGAAACAAATTCCCAAGGGTCATCAGGAGGCCCAGATAGAACCTCGTACTCGATTTCAAAATCAGATTCATCATCTGTAATGTCTGTCAAATAAGGCATAAAAATGAAGGTGAGAAACCAAGTGTACAATGTTAGCCTTCGTGACTAAGTCAGATAATTAAACATGAGCTGAGTGTGGAAGGCGGCCTCGTGCTGTTGTGAAAGGATTTCCGACTGCAGATAGTACTGGGGACATGAGATAGCTCATAGCTTTTTCTTCCTTTTCTACTCTACTTTGCTGCAAGTTGTGAAAGGATTACTGGCCTAGTGTGAAGTAGGGGTGAGCATTTTTCGGTTTTGAACCGAAAACCGAACCGAACCGAATAAGAGATTCGGTTCGGTTTTAAAAAAAAATCGGTTCGGTTTCGGTTTTGAAAATACTAAATTTTCTTATTCGGTTTCGGTTTTGGGTTTCGGTCCAAAACCGAAAACCGAATAAGAAATTAGTATATACTAAAATATATAGGTATAATATATAAATATATTCTAGGTATATTTAGTTATTATATATTAACAAAAAAAATACAAATAAACCCAAAAACCAAATAAACCGAAAACCGAACCGATTTAATTCGGTTCGGTTCGGTTATTGACCAATTCGGTTCGGTTTCGGTTTTGCTTATTCGGTTTCGGTCGAATTCGGTTTTCGGTTATTCGGTTCGGTTGGAACCGAATAAACCGAATACTCACCCCTAGTGTGAAGTATGAACTACGGAATCATTCCGATCTAGTGGGATCCTTTACGCAAGCAAATAACAGTTTGGATCCTGATTTAGATCCCTGACATGTCTATTGGTCTGGAGATGTCACATATTGGGTTGGACACGAGTCTCGATCTATGTACCTACATGATCTACTTTTAGATATCAGGATGTTTAAATACTCAATCTCTCTCTCTCTTTTTATCTTTCTAAGAAGATCTCATACCATTGCAGCCCCTGAATCCAACTTGGTTGCAAGTAAAGAAAATTATCTTCTTTTAATGTGGTGACCAACACTATGCAGATGCAGCAAAGGAAAACTTAAAACAGTGATCGTAGCTGAGAGAAGCAACTAAGAGTATAAAATGGAAAAGGTATCGAGAATGTTGGGACTAACATGAAGTGGAAGGCAGTGATACTAAATATGCTAGCATATTAATTCAAGGGTGGCAAAATGAAATCAAAATATTCAGTTGTGGATCAGCAAAAAAAAAAAAGCAGAGGAGACTACGGTAGAAGCGGTGTGAAAATTTTAAACCAATTTCTATTTTTGAAGGACTTGGGCCCGCAAACAAGACTCAGAACTAATGAACATAGCAACCAATTGATGCTTAATTTCAACAACAATAATAATGAGGAAGAAGAAAAAAATTGGTTGGGTTCCATTACCTTCCTTTTCAACTGGTAAATGAGGTGTTACCCTTTCTCCAGATTTCATGACCATTCCAGGCCACATATGAGCAGAAAGTGCTCCAAAGAGCCGTGATACGCCTTGAATATCACCATCAACTGACAGGCCTGTAAGTGAAGGGTACAAGTTCACTAAATTAATGTACAATATACTAGCATGACGAGTAAAAAAAAACAAAACAAAGCACATTCACCAAAAGTAAACAAATTATGGTCGCAAATAACATACAATCTCAAAAGGCAACATTAGAATACAATGTTACACCAAAGGCTGAGTTAGGAAACAATAGAATGTGAAACACTCCACTCTCGCACTGAATTTTAATTACTAAGAGAAAGAAAAAGTATACATAGAAATGAAAAAAGAGCTATTAAAAAATTGAAGACATTCATCTTTTAGAGTTTAGATAAAAATTATCCATATTAATCCAGCAACCAAATTAAGACATCCAATTGAAGTATGCATCCAAAACATGCAAATACAGTAGCACTTTCCAAATTTTGCAGTTGTTTTCCTTCAAAAGTTTCTCAAATGAACAATAATAGGTACAGTTCTTACTACAAACATGAAACAAATGAGTTTAAATTTACTTCCTTTTAAACTGGTTATATACATATTATTGTACAAAATTGGTCTAAAAACTTACATTTATCAAAGTCAGGATTAGATGCACAAGCTTCTATGAACTCTATGTTGTATTGTACACACCATTCCAAACATGAGCTCCTAATCTCGGAAGATGGTTCTTCGTCCCCCAATAAACTAAAACCCTCAGTCTCATCTATCCCATAATCCCAGAATTCAGGATGAGGATCACTACTGGACTCTCCACGCCTCTGCAGAAATCTCCTATAATTTGTGTGGGAATTATGACCAGGTACAAGATCAACCTTATTCCCTATACACAATAAAATTTCAAACTTCTCAAGTTCAATACGAGCAGCCCAACTTTTGAGAGCAAGTAAAGATGATTCCTGCATGTAAAGAAGAGTATAAGGTGAATTCTGAAGATTAACAGATGCAAAAGAAACAAAAAGTAGTATAGTGTAGGTCGAACATCATTCATGTCAAAAACCATCACTAAGGCAGCTAATTGCTCAGAAATTGGCAGTGTTCTCAAAGAGAAATCTTCAACAAGATGCGAAATCCATATAGAAATATCAGCTGAATAATATTTTGTCTCAATTGTCCACCTGATCAACCAATTAAACCATACAAAAATTATCAGGCACAATGAAGTCACGTTCTAAAAATCAAGGAACCGTGCATGCAGATTACATACCCTTGACAAAGTACACCTCCAGCCAAGTCATCTGTGTCAGGAATGTCTACTGAAAGCAATCCTGCATACAGAGTAACATATAGTAAGAGAGAAAATAGAGTGAGTAACATATTAGTAAGAGAGACCAAATCCAGTAAGCGAATACATAAAGTTACAATGTTCTTTCAGTAACGGTAAGGACAGACATAAAAAGAACCATAGACTATTTAACTAAAAAGTTAAAAAAAAAAAAAAAAACAGTTCAAAAGAATTATGAAACATCTGGTCATTAGCCACTCTATTTTCCGTTCCTAATAATATTGACTGGCCCTTATCATCTTTTAGAATCTTTAAACTGTCAAAAAGTGAACAACTGTTGATTGAAATATTATACTCTGAACCCACACACGTTGGGTCATGTTGCCTCCACCCCATAGTTGACAAACATTTAACTTAACAAAATAAAGCCTCCTAAATATGACAAAAAATAGAGAATACGTCACAAATATGCTCAATCATCTCCTACTCTTATATGGACTTATATACCTATTACCTCAATGTTTACATGTGTGGATTTATGTAAACCCAAATAATCTCTCTACTAAAAAAATACATGTACAGATATATGCAGGGGGTGGGGTATCACAACCCAGGAGCAAGTTTCCGTGGACTAAGAATTGAGTCTAGAAGAGAGGAATACTCGTGTTGATACTTAAGGGGTAAAATAATCAAGTTAAGTGATGTTGTTGCATTGGATGCAAGAGTACTATGTATGAAACCATAATTATGTTATTCAAAAAGTTAACCAGAATAGACTATTAGTTTATTCATCGAAATTAAATATTTCTGGTATCACAAGCACTTTTATTTAGATCATGACTCGTGATGGGAAAACCTAAGAATAGTATGAGACGTGTCAGTCAATTAGCTCTTTTTTTTTCCTATTACTGTAACAAATACTTTATTTGCTTCAACTTTGGTTGAAAGGCCTTCTACGACTCAAACCAACCAAATCTACAGTTTGAATTAAAAATATTATTATAGTCATCAAGGTTGTAAAAAAAAAAGGTTGCCTACAGCTTGCTTATGCCTCGACTTAGCCCTTTTAGATACAACTCTCTGTTGCCTAACACCTAGGCAATCTATCCTTGTAAAACTTCCCTTCTTTCCACTGATAAACCTCAGCCTCAGCCTCAGCCCCAACTTAGCATGCAAAAGTCCCATCTCATCCTGTCAAGGCTCGTAACTATAAATAATACTATTTAATGTGTTTAATCTTTTAAATAAATGGTTGATTACTAATCTGTTCATTGATTCATTATTTGCATAGTTTCTCTACATTTTTAGCTTGTTTGAGTTTGGTAATTGCCTAAGGAATCCCTTTAATCGCTTGATTATAGTAGTCTACACTCTAAAATATTTTAAGTTATCATGGTTTTTTTGACTCTTTCCTTGAATTTTCCAACAATCTATAGAATTTTTCTATTCATCAATATACAATACTAAAAAAAAATGCTTAAGGCTATCTAGGCTATGCTAAAGCCCATATGCCCTTATGTCTCCCACCTATCTACCTAGTACCTGCTTCTGTCTTTAAAAATATTGGCAACTAAGAAGCAAAAAAATGGTATTGTTACATGATAAAGAGTTATATCTCAGGGATCAAAGTTAGATTCATCATTTACCATAGATCAACTTCAAGTACATACTATATCAATACTAGAAAACATAAATAAGTAATTAGTAACACAACAACTAAAATGACTTGATCCAAGTAGTAACCAACAGTGATTGAATACTAAACAAAACAAGAATAATTAATTAGTAACCTAAAGAACTTGATTCAAATAGTACGAGAGTGGTCGAATAGTACACCATTAGACATATCTGATAGAAAGACATGCATATATAATTAAAGACCATTAACAGAACATTACCAAAATGACGGTCTGATAAAAAAACTAGTATTAACAGATGGCAGACAATAACAGATGAGACTTCTGCAACCAGAATTGTAATATCCACATCCAACTTTAATGTTAATTAAGCTCATATGAAATACATTTGCATGTTTGTTTGTTTTTTGAGATAAAGGATGGGATCAAGGAGATCCCAGACAAATTGCATTCATAGTAGATCAATAAATATATCAATAATTTTGGAATTTTTTGAATTTTTTTGTTTTGATTTTTCTATGCTTAGTTGTATTATGGATATGTTGTTTGGGTTTTAAAATTGAATTTGGATTTTTGAACAAATTTGAAATTGGAAATTTCAAAAAAATTACAATTTGTACTATGGATTTAGAAGTTGGAAGTATGTTTGGATTTTAAATTTGTATTATGGATTTCAAATTTCAAAAAAATTGTTCTGCCGCCTTGGCGGCCCTCCGTCGCACCGAATCCGCCTAGCGAAATTTAGAACACGGGTAGTTACACCAATATGCTTCCATCTTCATTTGCGAACAGATAAATGTGAAAATGTTCAAATAAAGGACCCCAAGGCCTCCTTTTTTTTCTTCTTCATACAAAGCTCTACTTCACCAAATAATTACAAGGGTTAATTATCTCATTCCCAAAGAAAAGCTCTTCTAATCTTATCGATCCTCATAATGACTCACTTAGGAGCGTAAAAAATGAGAGACAATAAAGGGGTAGCTCATAGATTACGAAATTTACAAGGACCAATCTACCTCCTATAGAAGTAGTTTTTCCTTCCCTCCGGCCAATGGTGATTCAACTCTATCAATAAGAGGTCCCTAATCATCTTTCTTTAGTGCACCCAATCTCAAAGGAAGTCCAAGATAGATCAAAGAAGAATAACCATTCTTACAATTAAAAGCATTTTCTAGCAACTCATGCAGATTGTCATCTCCTCCAACCATTAGTAATTCAATTTTGTCATAGTTAACCTCCAGTCAAGAAGCAAATTCAAACATGAAAAATAATAAATTTGAGAACGAGAATTTGATTGACAGATGGCTGACAAAAGATGATAGTATCATCTGCATAGTATACTTCAGAACTTCCAATGAAGTGAGCCTCCAAAGCCACTGATAAGACTTTACATTTTTAGCTCTAGTGAGAAGCCTTGATAGAACATTTGCAACAAGGACGAACAAAAAAGGTGAAAGAAGATCTCCTTGTCTAAGGTATCTATAACAAACAAGGAAGGAGCTTGTCTTTTACGCTATTGAGAATAATAGAAATGCATTTAATTTTCATCAATATTATTTAAATTGGCACAACTAACTCAAAACTGACTAAGAATCGGTTCATAGTATCAGTATCGGAATCGGTAACGATCATTCCTATGAGTATCAAGATCAGCGGTATCGGCGATTTTGGATTGGAGTATCGGATTTTTTTGGTATCGGAAAACAAATAATTATTAATAAATTATTAACATTTTAGAAAATATATTTCATACATTTAGGCATAATTTTAAGTATTTCTAGTGTTGTTTCTTAGTAATTTTGAAATTGAATGAAATAGTAGTCACCATTGCCGATTGGTTTACATGCGATAGATAAGTTTTCTTGTTTTACATGCTTTTACAACCTTACTATGCATTTACACCCTTGATGATTGGCCTTTTTCGTTCAATTTTCTTTGTTGAATTGACCAAAAAAGAGACCCCAATGTCAGTATTGGATCGGGACATGCCAAACCGTGTCGGTATCGGCCGATACTGCAAACTATGCTAAGAATGTTGCATAGGATTTATTCTTCTGGCTGTTACTAATTGACAGTCGTGAGTTCCGAAGACAGGTTGTCAAGACCGATAATTGTGAGTTCCCAAGACGGGTTGGGCATCCCATGACGCACGACGTATACCCCAGATGACATGGCATGTCTACAGAGGGCGGTACCGAGAGAAAGCAACAATGAACACCCCCTCCTGTATCTCGCCCATCCATCTCGTCTCCTTGTGTCCTCCTTGCCCCCGTGCCCAGTGAATAACAGTGATGAGGGTTGACACATAGCATGTCAAAAACCGGCCAACAACCTCTGCCACGGCAGGCACACCCCTCGGCAGTTGCCCATGACAATTGCCAATAATTGCGCCCCAACGCGTATTGGGGAACAATTTTCAATAGAACCCACCAATTTTTATTTGCCTAAGCTCACTATAAACAATCAAGTTGTTTTATTCTCACAACTTTTTAATTCAGCTTCATAGCTTCCAAAATTTTCAATTAAACGATTTTTCTTCTTCTATTCACAGAAGAAAGGAATTCGTGATATATTTTTCACAAATCTTCACCCCTCCAAAAAAAACTTTTTCTGCCAAAATTTTGTGCTCTTCTTCGTCGCATCAATCGTGTTACGAGTAATTGACAAAGAGCGGAACAAGAATAGAAGTAAGAAACTTGGAATTGGAAAATTACTGGAGAGGAGAGTTCGCTTGCCGACGTTGGGAGAACCGATGAGGAGGACACCCGGCCTGCTCTCTACGGATCCCGATCCTCCGCCGCCATTCTCCTCCTCCATCGAGATCTCTCTTCCCACCATCTCTTCTCAAACCCTAACCCTAAGATCTTTCTTTCATCCTTCTTATTTTCTTCTTCTACTTGACTAGAAAGTCTCTTTTGTGATACAGTCCCTTAATTTATAAATATTATCTATACTTCTAAATAAGTCCTTCCAAATCTTATTATTACGGTACAAGTCCCCGTATTACTCAGAAAGTCCTTTTAGTTTGGGGTGGACACACATATATATATAAGCGGATCTGGAGCCCAGCCAAAGTCTTGCTTCCCTCTCTACCGTTGGATCGAGCCCGAGCATAGATGGGCTCGATCCGATGCACGAGGAAGGGCGGGACTTTGGGAGGGCTCCCGATCCGCTTCTTATATATATATATATATATATATATATATATATATATATATATATATATATATATATATATATATATATATATATATATATACCCAATTTCGGGGTGGACTTTTATGAAATGCCCACCCGCTGCATAAGTTTTATGAAATACCCAGAATTAAGTATTTTCACGTTAAATATTCCAAGATTCCCTTTTAGATGCCACCCGCTGGGAAATGCTATTTTTATAATACCGAAACTACCCCTCCGCGCGAATTGGTCATCTATATGTATTTGAATTCAAAAAACTCAGATCTGGATTGCGATTTTCGTCTTCTTCTTCTTCACGGAAAATCTGAATTCCATTGCTCTCATATTCAGCAGAGATCGCAAAAATCGTTCGTAGTTCGGTGTGTTTTTCTTCAGTCGAACTCAGATCATCGCTCGTCATCATCATCACCATCATCATCATCTTCATCGTGGAGACATTTGAAGTTTTTCGACGATTAGGTCAATTGTGGAGAGAAGATCTTTCTTCTTCTTTTCCATAAGAATTATCATCGTTTTGAAAGAAGAACGAAACTCTTTATTCATGAAAAAACTAAATTAATGTTTTAACACTGTAAATGACCATTCTCCGTGTAAACTAACACGGAGAATGCCATTCTCCGTTTTAAAAACGGAGAATGCCGTTCTTCGTGTTTCTAACACGGAGAATGACCATTCTCCTGCGTTTTAACACTGGAATGACCATTCTCCGTCTTAATTAGGACGGAGAATGACCATTCTCCGTCTTAATTAAGACGGAGAATGCCATTCTCCGTTTTATTTAACACGGAGAATGACATTCTCCGTTTTATTTAACACGGAGAATGGTCATTCTCCTGCGTTTTAACACTGGTATGACCATTCTCCGTGATAAATTACACGGAGAATGGTCATTCTCCTGCGTTTTAACACTGGTATGACCATTCTCCGTGATAAATTACACGGAGAATGGCATTCTCCGTGTAAATTAAGACGGAGAATGGCCATTCTCCGTTTTATTTAACACGGAGAATGACATTCTCCGTTTTATTTAACACGGAGAATGGCATTCTCCGTGTTTCTAACACGGAGAATGGTCATTCTCCTGCGTTTTAACACTGGAATGACCATTCTCCGTGTAAATTAAGACGGAGAATGTCATTCTCCGTGTTACTAACACGGAGAATGGTCATTCTCCGTGTAAATTAAGACGGAGAAATGCCATTCTCCGTGTTACTAATACGGAGAATGACCACCCTCATGCGAAAATTAACATTTTTCGTGTTCTAAACGGAGAATGGCCATTCTCCTGCATTTTATGGTCAGCTGAAACTTTGGAGGGCCATAACTTTTGACTGGGAGGTCGAAACGAGGTCCCGTTTGTCGCAAAATGAGCGTATCGTTGAGGAGACTGAAAGTAACAGCTTCATAGTTAAACGGCCTTCCGAAATTTTAGAATCGCAAAAAAAATGATATTTGGACCTCCGTTTTAGCACTTTTGCCGTTCGTCTCGGTCTTTCCAAAATTTTCCGACGAGTTTTTAAAGATTTTTGAGGAGAAAACCTAGATTCGAAAGTGAGCAGCGTATGGAAGAAGATGGAGTATTGAAACGTTTTTTTTTAAGAGCAGTTTTGTGGGTGTTTCCAATAAATTAAAAGAAAGGGCAAAAGGGTCATTTGGAACCCGCTTTGGATAAGTTTCTCTAATTCTGGGCACGCGATGAAATTTTTTTTAGCGGTGGGTTTTACATAAAACTTTTTTAGTTTTTGGGCATTTCATAAATCTTCCATATATATATATATATATATATATATATATATATATATATATATATATATATATATATATATATATATATATATAGGAAGCGGATCAAAAGCCCCCCTTAGAAAACCCCTAAAAATCCCCCTCACTCTAGTCTGTCATTTAATATTAATATTAATGTTAATATTAATGTTAATGTTAATATTAATGTTAATATTAACATTAAATACTAAAATTAACATTAAACTTAACATTAAAATTAATATTAACATTAACATTAACATTAACATTAACATTAACATTAACATTAATATATAAAAAAATATTAAAAAAATTATATTAACATTAATATTAACATTAATATTAACATTAACATTAATATTAACATTAATATTAACATTAATATTACGAATTAGAGTGAGGGGGGATTTTAGGGGGCTTTCTAAGGGGGGCTTTTGATCCGCTCCCATATATATATATATATATATATATATATATATATATATATATATATATATATATATATATATATATATATTTGAAAGAAGGTAATTGTGGCGAACGCTCGGAAATTGATCTCCTCACCACTCGGGCCGCATGCATCTCTCTTAACCACTAGGCTATATATATATATATAGAGAGAGAGGAAAATTCTTCAATACATCCCATGTAAAAAATTGTATCGATACATCCCAAATCTGAATCATTGGATGTTGATCCAATGGTTCAGATTAAAGTCGAAGTCAAAGTAACAGGTAAAGTCAAAGTAAAGAACTTTCACAATTTTTAATGCATTTTCAATGCTCTATATATATATATATATATATATATATATATATATATATATATATATATATATATATATATTTGGAATAAGGGTAAATTTTATTTCTCGCACACAGCGGTAAAAGTATTACAATACACTAAAATTACAACTTCTCATGTCCAAATTTTAATGTTATGGGATCATTACTGATACATCGAATTCTATGTTATGTAGAATTCCAATAGGAGGGGTAGTTAGGCCT
The DNA here is from genome assembly GCA_029216955.1 of Iris pallida. Taxonomy (NCBI): domain Eukaryota; kingdom Viridiplantae; phylum Streptophyta; class Magnoliopsida; order Asparagales; family Iridaceae; genus Iris; species Iris pallida. The sequence continues at coordinate 2,324,699 of JANAVB010031614.1, read as the reverse complement.
TCGAAAATACGTCTGTTCCGCTCCTTCCTAAATCAATCATAAACTATTTGTTTTTAACAAAAAGGCCAAAAGTTTGAAAAAAATTGCCCAAAACTATAATTTTAGGGTAAGAAAAGAGGTTGATAAGAAATGCTCAATTTTGGACAAAAGTATTTTAAAAAATTATTTTTTTAATAATTAGTTAAAGGTGGATAAGGAATGTCCAATTTTCGGATTCTCCCCGGCCCTTTAGACCTTAGGACCAGCCTTGTCATGATACATTCTCCAGGAAGATATGTTACCAAAGTTTACATCGGAGGAATGCTAGTAAATCATGAAGATGAGCTTTGAAAGTCTGAATGTCCTCAATATGGACTGATAACAAAAATGGATGAACTCACTTAGGTTCTCACTCATTTTCTCTGTAACTCATTACATTGGCAATAATATCATCAACAATTGAAAACCAACCCCTCATGAAGAACAAAAAGAAAGAAAGAAAAATATATTATCATAGCTGAATTATAAGTTTTGAACAACTAATTTCTTATAAGAAAATAAAAATAAAAAAATAAGGAACATTACATCAACAAAAGAAACTTACAGGAACATAGCAAAATCCCTCACAACACAGCTTTTTTTTCCCCTAACTAACAAAAATGTTATCAAACCTCCTGCTGCTACTACTACTACTCTCTTCTTAGAACTTAGCTTTCCTTCCTCGAACTGTTTCAGTCCACAACCTTCTCTAAATCTCGAAGGAATGAAATCTCGGAATCGATCAGTCCCTCGCCTGCTTTGCCCCGACGGCGAAGAACTCGGTGATGACCTCGAGGGGCATGCCCTTTGTTTCCGGAACCTTCAAGAACACAAACACAAAAGCGAACGTGCACACGATAGCATAGATGCCGAAAACTCCAGCAAGGCCGATGGAGTTGAGCATCAGTGGGAGGGTGTAGGTGACAATAATGTCTCCGAACCAGGAAGTGAGGGCACAGATAGCAATGCACACGCCACGGACCCGAGTTGGGAAAATCTCTGCACAGAGGATGTTGGGGATGGGGCCGAAGCCCATCACGAAGCAGCAGAAGTAAACGATCACACTGACGGTGGAGAGGATGGCATGGGCCACTGTACCGAAGTCCAAGACATTGGATATGACAAGGACGACCAAGGAAGCTATTAGGACCGGGATTGTGGCAAGAAGAAGAAACCTGCAATGAGAAGAAAGTAAGAAGGTTAGTTTTAAAGAAGATGCTACAAAGGAGATCGTTGAGTCCAAGCGAATGACCTTCTCCCAGCGACATCCATGAACCTCATGGCAATACCGATCGAAGGGAGCATCAGCAAGGTGACCAAGGAACTTATAAGAATGGATGCCGAGGTTGAGCTGATCCCCAGATTTGAGAGAAGAACTCCTACACCTGCTTGCTCAAGAATCTGAGGAGTGTAGTAAAGAACTCCGTTGATGCCCGAAAACTGCAGCAGTAGAGTAAATTTTCAACAATGGCAGCGATACATACAAAGGCTTAAAAGAAAGTTTGAAATGGTATAGTGTTACCATCATCACTGAAAAAATTTCTCGTGGTTTAAAGAAATATAAAGCCACTTGAAGTATAATAATGCGGATTTTCAAGTCCAAAAATGAATTCCAAAGTAAATTTTTGCAGGGATAGCTAGATTTGTAGTAACTGGAAACCACTTAAGGCCAACCAATGGTCCATGAATTAGTAGAAAACAAGGCTTAATTGTAACTTGATACCCTCAACAATTCCAATTTTTTAATTAATACCCTAAACTTTTTTTTAACTTGACACCCTGAAAAAAATTTGGACAAAAATACCCTTGTCTCCACCACATCCCCCTCCTCTCCCGCGCTCCCCTCCGGCCACCCCCACCCGCTGCCATGGCCCGCCCCGCTCCCCCCACCGCCGGCTGCACCAACCCCTCCTCTCTCTCCGCGGTGCTGCCTCCGCTGGCTGCACGCGCGCCCGGAGAGAGAGGGTGGGGGCGGTGGTATAGTCGACGTTGGGGGAGCGGGGTGCTGGGGGTGGCCGGATAAGGGCAGGGGGGTGGTCGGGGGATGGGTGGGTGGGGGGGGTGGAGTGGGCGGAGAGTGGGGGGATGGTCGGAGAGGGGTGGGGGGTGTGGAGGGGAAGGGGGGCGCAGGGGTAGTTTTGTCATTTTTTTAAGATTTGGGTATCGAATTGAAAAAATTAAATAGTCTATGGTATCAAGTTGACAAGTAAAAAAATTTAGGGTATTAAGTCGAAAAACTGAAATAGCTGATGGTAAGTTACAATTAAGCCAGAAAACAATTAACTATCTTGCACTTAAACATGCAAAAGCAATTTTGTTCGTATCATGAAACTTATGTGTGTTCAAATATAAACCACTAACACCGATAAGTAGTATCACTTGAGAAGCAGGTTCAGAAGTTTGCATAAATGGCATAATCTACTTCATCAGGAAAGAGGCTCTTACATAACATACACGAATATGGCTATTTAAATATACAACATTATATGCTGTTGAATCCTACTATATCTTCCTTACTTTGCATCGGCACCTAAGACTTTGTCCTATATTAATGCGTTATGGTCCAGAATAGCCATCAGATGGAGTTTGCGATCTGTAATTGCTCAAGGACGGAGTTTCTGAAATATCATTGCATGATAGTGCAAACTACAAAATATTCATGAAGAATCCAGTAAGAAGGTATATAGAAATTAGTGTGCCATGTATGGGGGAGAAGTTTGAAGACTCTCTACTATAATTAGACTCCTTTAAACATGAAGAGTGCCACGATCCAGCAACCTCAATACCATAGCGAAACATCACTTGTTTCTTGGTTCTGCGTGAGAAAGATACGAGTTTCAAGTTATTGTTTCTCTCAGAGATAAATCTCAAAGGGGGACACACAGAAGTGATAAATCATGCAACACCCACTAGGATCACCATGTTATTTATTAATAAAATAGGCTTGTATTATCAACAACAAGAAGTGAGTAAGTAGGTGCACTAATCCTCAAATTTATAAAGATGCCTTGGATTGGACTAACACAAGAGCAGCAGCAAAGCCTTTAGACCAAACTTTTGATGGTCTGAACCAACAAATAACAAGTAATGACTTTGTGATGTGCGTGAACAAGAGAAAATTAATTAATAAAGACACATCTACGATCTGCCTTAAATTAAGCGATCCAAATCATGGTCAAGAAAAGAAAACCCAGAAAAACAGCTTACATCAATACAAAGAAAAAGTAAAGGCAAATTGGGACAAGAGGTCCATATCATGTTTTTGTAAGACTCAACAGTGAGAAATAACCACCACCACCACCCCCCCCCCCCCCCCCCCAACCCCCCAACCACCCCACCCCAGCCATGTTAACGTAACAAATACCTTTTACATTGTTGGTATAAAGAACCAACTACATTGATAGTTTATAGCTGCAGCAAGCTGGCAAATTGCTGACAAAGTTATCAGTTCCAGTCTCGTTGGAGACTTGGATATCTGCATGTAATCTCCTTTTGTAGCATACAGAACCAATACATGATAGCTTATAGCTGCGGCAAGCTGGCGAACTGCCAGCAAAGTCATCAGTTACAGTCTCGTTGAAGACTTGGGTATCTGTATGCTTGTTTTTATCTTTTATCATGTTATTCAAGTAATGTCCTTTTGTAACTGGGAACTAGTTTTATTAGTTATCTTTATGAAACGTAGGGAAATTTACTTCCACCGTCTTATCTAAAAAGTATCAGCCAAAAGTTTACATTAACAATGTGGAAAGTCATAGCATGACAATCCTTACCTGCTGAAGGATTTGGATTCCAATCCCAACAATCAACGCATGCTTGACTCCAGGTTCTAGAAGATCTCCCCATCTCGTCCCTCTAGCGGCTTCTTCTGATGGATGTGACATTGCTGGTCCAACTGGGTGCTGATTCATGAGCTCTTTAGAATGAAGTGCAGCCTGGCTCACCAAAGCAGCAGCCTGGACGTACTCACTTTCTTCTGGGACATCACCTCCTGGAAGAGAGACAATTGAACCCTTCCTTGACCCAGGGATACCTTCTGGGTGCAGATAGATTCTCTTGAAACCACCTTCCTTCTTCCCATCAGCACCTTCTTTCTCAGACCATTTCCAAGCAAGTTGCCATCCTCCACCGATACCCATTGCCTCCCCAGTGTTCCCAGGCATCAGACTACTATTTCTTCTCATACTCAAACTTTCGTGAGGAAGATTTGGTGGGGCCTTGTCTTTGCCCTCCATGCTTGTTGTTTGGTGAGAAAGGAGTGGACTGTGTAAGCCATCATCAGAATCACCTCCAGCATCAGAGACATCTTCATCACCCTCCCTTTCACCATTCTCCTCATCCCATAGTTCGGTCTTTGGTTGCTGCTCTGTTGTAGCACCAAACATGCTGCCAAAATTGGGGAACAGAGAACTTCGCATGCTTCCCATTTGGGGTATGTTCTCGTGCACACTGCCAAAGAGAGTGACAAGAGGGTCCACAAGAGGAATACTCCTCTGATCCATGCTTCCCTGGCGAGAGGCAAGACCAAGGGCACTTCCCAGCATGCTCTGCACCTTTGCAGGTCGTGCAATCAAAGACTGACCCGCTTCATGACCATAAAGCATTATTTTTTCCTCGTCAGGTACCAGTCCCTCATCATCATTGAGTTCATCCGCAGGACCTATTATGTACTCTTCAATAGATGTGTCTCCTCCTACACCCAACCCTTCAACAAGAAGAGCCAATTCTCCTAAGAACAGAAAGAAAAGGGAAGAAGGCATCAGCATTTCATCTTTTGAACTCGATTACATCAATAATCATTGCAACACTAGTATCATTAGAGGTCAATGTTAACAATCCCAACTAAATCAGACAATCTTATAAATTTAAAAGCAAATACAGCTGTGAATTTTCAAATTTTTAGAGTTTATAGAAGCAGCAGCCACTCTGCTTACTGCAAAACTAATGTGACAGGGACTAATTAATAACATCCTCACTATCATCACAGCATTACTCTATAACATACCTGCATTACACGTCTGGTAAATGTATTTGTGTTACATCTTTTAAGTGAAAATTGTCCACAAGTATATAATTACATGACGCATATGCACCATCTTTGCACAATAGTCGTTTGCAATAACCTATCCAATAAGGACAAAACAAGGATCTAGATTCCAGATATTTTCCTCTGAAATTTAGGATTCATTATCTTCCTGTGCTCTCCCAATGCTGCCGCTGCCTTCTCCAATCATTAGGGTTTATCTGATCATGATCAGTCTAGTCCTACATAGGATGCGGGTGATGAGGAACATGGATGAACGGTGATGCAGCGCTCCAAAGCCCAACAGACGGGTGTGAAGGGGGATAGAAGCCAGGCGCCCCATGCCCGTGGGGCTCCAGTGCAGAAGGTGAGCAGCAGCAAGATAACAACTGCACTAGTCGTGGACGGTCAAGGGGGTCCTTCCGCTCACGTGGTGCTTTGGCGACGAGGGGGGAGGGGTCTCGAGGTGAGCAGCATGGGCAATCCATGGGGTCTGCTCCACATGCAGAGGTTATTCGGCAAGGAGTGATGGCCAAACAAGTTATAAACGGGGGAGCTCTCTCCTTTGCCTCCATGAAACCAAGGTCGTGGGCTAATAATTGCTCCTCTCAACCTCCAAACTGCTGTGATGAGTTACTGCGTCGCAAAGAAGAGCCAGTGGTGGTAGCAGCAGGTACCCACTGTCGTCATCCATGAGGCAGACATAGTTGTCTCCCTAGCCGAATGGGAGTCCACTCTGGTGATGTACGTGCTTGGAGAACGCCTATCATTTCTTGCGATGTCGGCCTTTGTTCGTCGGATGTGGAGATCGATGGGAGACGCTGCTATGTTCTCTCGTAAGAATGGATGCTTTATTATCAAATTTTTAGTCGCGACAGCACTTGACGAGGTCCTCCAAGGTGGCCCATGAATGTTTGACGGAAGGTTCGTTATCATGAAAAGATTGGTGCCTTTAGTCTCCTTAGAACATGATTTGCTCACTTAAGCCCCGATACGGGTCTATTTTCTGCAATTTTTCTTACAACTTAGGAATGCATCTGTCCTGAGTAAGCTTGCTAGTGTCATAGGCACTCCGGTGCGTATGGACATGGTGCCTGCCCACATACGGAGATGAGCATTTGCTAGAGTGCTGCTAGAGATCACTACAAGTTGAAACTTACCAAAGTTTGTTCCCGTCTTGTTACCGGATGGGAGTATGTTCGACCAACCCATCTCTTTTAAATGGGTCCCTCCAATGTTTAATTCATGTCGATGAATTATTCACACGGAGAAAGAGTGCCCAGATCCTACAGGTGAAGTTTGTAAGAAAGTTATAGAGGCTCTTCGGGAGTCAACTGGAACGTATGATGTTCAACCCCATGGGGCTACATGTGATCTGGTTGTTACAACTGTTGATTTTCGAACTGCAATTGTTGGATTTATTGACGAAGTTCATCAATCTCGATATCGTGGAGTTTTCGGTGACGAGGTGAGGTGGCATTGTGATGATTGTTGGTGAGTAGTGGCAGTGGCATCGGAGAAGAAGATAAAAGGATTATGGTGATGATTTTTTATTTTATTTTTTGATTGGTGAGTAACGGAGCGGTGTGGATGGAGATGGTCGAAGGATAATGATGGATGGCGATGACGAAAGCGAAGGATAACTACTCGGCGAACCGAGCTATGTTACCAAAAGATGTAGGGAACCGTTAGGGTATCAACGATCCAATTGTGACAAGGTATAGCGCCCTACAACGGATGTCACAATTTGTCATCGATCCGATGTTAGTGAGATTGAGAGTCGCACTACGGATACCGACGGCCAATTCACCACCTTGGACGGTCAAGCCAAGAATACATTAAATAAACAAATCAAGTTCCTACCAAAGCAAAATTCACCACCTTGGACGGTCAAGCCAAGAATCCATTAAAGAAACAAATCAAGTTCGTACCGAAGCAAAAGCTTTATGATAAATTAATTCTTTGATAACTTCATTAACTTGGTTACAAGGGAGGACACAAGAGGCCTTATTTATAGGATAGTGAGGGTAGAAAATATGGAAAATCTAAAGACCTAGAAAGTACTTACATAAATTCTATTACTAAAAATATATAAGCTCCTAGAAACTACTAAATATAAATAATACTATCAAATAGGAGTTATTATTTACCAACTTCGGCGAGTACGATTGGACCGGTCAACCAATTAGACCAATTGACCGTCCTTGCTCTCGCATCAGTAAAGGTTAGGGTATAGGGATGAGGAAGATAAATTTATTGTTCAAGGATAGAATCATCATAAGCTAGTCACACGAAAAGTGAAAATATTTAAAAAGTTCATGGTAATCATGTGGCCATAAAAATATTTCAAGGTATCAACTGATTATAGGAAAAAATTGGAGGGTATTTAAATGCAAATTAGCCTTATAACTAAACCAGAAAGTGGGAAGTGAGAAGATATTTCTTCAGTATCTATATGTTCTAATGCTTGGTCCACTAGAAAGTGCTTGCCCATTTTCCGATGCCCAAGTAGATCCAAACTAGGACCATGTCGGTGGAAAGCTAGGGAGCAGGACACTCCATTTTTTTTAGACTATGGACACTGTACTGGTCTATTGTTTGTTCCTTCCATGTTGGTCGTGTATTTGTTATTGCCCGGGCACAATTTTTCGATGGAAAACTTGAGAATATGAAACGATTGTAAAGACAATGTTTCAAATCAACACTTCAAGGAAGGTGGTCCTGAATTACGAGAATCTAAAAAGATTTCGTAATCAACAGCAATTGATCGTAGTACTTCTAAAAAGAAGATACAATCAGAATTACTGGCAGCAAATAAGAAGGTGACTGGCGAAAGATGAAAAATCTCCTGCTGGGGTGAATAATCACCGTTGCTCAAAGCTTTATTCGCCCTACACGAACAGCTTCCAGGAACCAGCAAGTTCGTCGGAGAACTTGGAACACTCCTGCTCTTCTGACTCCTCGGATGGACACGGACTCCCGTGCAAAAGCAACGCTGGTGCGGCGCCTTTCCTCTCTCTCGAAGGCTGCTGGAATTCGCAAGCAAATTCCGATCAGAACAGTGTTAAAGAATACTTCTGAATTCTCTGTTTACTTGTGTTAAAAAACACTTCGTAAACTTTCTGTGGTGGCTTCTCTTACTTGTATATATGTATCGCCTTGTGAGAGAGGATGCCTTATATAGGCCCTGCAGCAACTGCTCGGTTGCCACAAAGTTAGGGACGTGGTAAAAACCACCCCGAACATGTAGCAACCGCCCAGAACGTGCAAACGCACGTTCTGCTGCAAGTTGCGCCAACTGCGCGCACCTTGCGCTCCTTGCACTCCGCGCACTGAGCCACTTGCGCCAACCTGCGCCAACCTGCGGGCACTGCGCTACTGCGCAACCTGCGCGACCTGCGCCACCTTGCGCCACTCGCGCAACGTGCGCCACGCGCGCAACTTGCGCAACGTACGCAACGTGCGCAACCGGCGCACCCGGCGCAACCTGTGCGCAACCTGTGCGCAACCTAGCGCGCAACCTGGCACGCACCCTGGCGCGCGCCCTGGTCGCGCAAACTGTGGCGCGCAACGTGGCATGTAGTGCCCCGCTCCGCGAAGGCACTAGATAAACAGAAAGATCGGATTGCTGGCTCTGCAACAGAAGACGATTAGTCTGGGTGAGTGGACAAAGACTCATTTTATGATTCGCTTGCGCCCTAAGAATCAGAGTTTTCGATTGAATGCTTTTGTTAATAACAAGACTGTAATCTTGAGTATGCTTAAAAGAGAACCTGCCCCTTGTCTGCTAAGAAAAGAGATCTGTATCCTGCCTGAAAAGAAGATGGAATTGTTTATGACTTGCTCGATTTATGCATGATTCATTTGATATCGCATGAACCCTAGAGAGTCACAGCGGCTAGCGACGAGCTGAACCCATGAGAGTCACAGCGGTTAGCGACGAGCTGAACCCAAGAGCGTCACAGCGGCTAGCGACGAGCTGAACCCATGCGAGTCACAGCGGTTAGCGACGAGCTGAACCCGTGGGAGGCACAGCGGCTAAGATGGAAATGATTGTGGCTTTTCAAAGATGTGTTTTCAAAAGAATGTAAACTGACTAATGCATTCATGAAATGAATCTAGGTAAAGAGTAGCAAGATCACATCACAAGAAAATATTTTCTCACTAAATGAACAGTGATCGTTTCAGACAAATGTAGCTCTTTGTTCACACATTCACCAGTATGCTGATATACTGACCCATCATCAGTCTGCATGCAGGTGCACCATGCATCGAGAAGGATAGCCCGAAGCGATAGCCCGTGCCTCATCCTCAGGAGCCAGAAATCAAAAGAGATGCCAAGAGATGACATCTGTGCAAGAGTTTGGTTTTGTATATAAAGGGATGTAATGTATGGGAACGGGATCATTGTAATCTGTAAAGTTCTGAGAGAATGTAATATTGTATCAGAGAGAATCGAGAGCTTGTAATCTGTTCAAATGAAATCAATAAAGAGAAATGTTCTTGTTACCATTGTGTTCAATACTTGTATTCTGAAATATGTCCGCTGCTGCTTCAATTATCTGCGATACGTTCCGCTGCGTATTGTCAAACTTGTCTATCTTGTCTTGTTTCAGGTCTTGGCCTTGTGCAAGCACAACTTAGGCTTGCACGGCATCACGCCTTAGCGAGGACGAACGGTCCCAAAGAGCCCGAAGCGAGGACGAAAAGGACTCTGCGGGATCGGGGCGTGACAGAATGGTATCAGAGCAACACGATCCTCTGGCCAATTTTGATTCAATTGAATTTGTACATGTCTTCTGATTGAAATTCCGTTACCTACTCGATATCAATAATGAGATGAACGTTCCATACAAAAAGTCCATAAATATTTTATGATGGTGAAGGATGAGGACTATCGCTGCTAAGGATATCGTAAGTTTCTCCTTAAGTTTCGAGGACGAAACTTCTTTTCGGTGGGTAATTATGTAGTGTCCCGCTCCGCGAAGGCACTAGATAAACAGAAAGATCGGATTGCTGGCTCTGCAACAGAAGACGATTAGTCTGGGTGAGTGGACAAAGACTCATTTTATGATTCGCTTGCGCCCTAAGAATCAGAGTTTTCGATTGAATGCTTTTGTTAATAACAAGACTGTAATCTTGAGTATGCTTAAAAGAGAACCTACCCCTTGTCTGCTAAGAAAAGAGATCTGTATCCTGCCTGAAAAGAAGATGGAATTGTTTATGACTTGCTCGATTTATGCATGATTCATTTGATATCGCATGCGTATTGGGGAATCCACTTAGTGACGAGCTGAACCCTAGAGAGTCACAGCGGCTAGCGACGAGCTGAACCCATGAGAGTCACAGCGGTTAGCGACGAGCTGAACCCAAGAGCGTCACAGCGGCTAGCGACGAGCTGAACCCATGCGAGTCACAGCGGTTAGCGACGAGCTGAACCCGTGGGAGGCACAGCGGCTAAGATGGAAATGATTGTGGCTTTTCAAAGATGTGTTTTCAAAAGAATGTAAACTGACTAATGCATTCATGAAATGAATCTAGGTAAAGAGTAGCAAGATCACATCACAAGAAAATATTTTCTCACTAAATGAACAGTGATCGTTTCAGACAAATGTAGCTCTTTGTTCACACATTCACCAGTATGCTGATATACTGACCCATCATCAGTCTGCATGCAGGTGCACCATGCATCGAGAAGGATAGCCCGAAGCGATAGCCCGTGCCTCATCCTCAGGAGCCAGAAATCAGAAGAGATGACATCTGTGCAAGAGTTTGGTTTTGTATATAAAGGGATGTAATGTATGGGAACGGGATCATTGTAATCTGTAAAGTTCTGAGAGAATGTAATATTGTATCAGAGAGAATCGAGAGCTTGTAATCTGTTCAAATGAAATCAATAAAGAGAAATGTTCTTGTTACCATTGTGTTCAATACTTGTATTCTGAAATATGTCCGCTGCTGCTTCAATTATCTGCGATACGTTCCGCTGCGTATTGTCAAACTTGTCTATCTTGTCTTGTTTCAGGTCTTGGCCTTGTGCAAGCACAACTTAGGCTTGCACGGCATCACGCCTTAGCGAGGACGAACGGTCCCAAAGAGCCCGAAGCGAGGACGAAAAGGACTCTGCGGGATCGGGGTGTGACATGGCAGCTGTCACGCCCCGATTCGGTAGAATCGATAGTCGTCCCCCGGGTGTGATGCCGTGCAAGCCTAAGTTGCGCTTGCACAAGGCGGTTCATAAGGTTATCCGAAACAACAGCATATATAAGAGTACGCAGAGAAATTGAACACATTCATTTAGAAAAGGAAACTTGCATTTTCATTTATAATAAGTAGGTTACAGACTCGATTACAAAAGAGGCCTCGCGGGCTTACAACCGACATCGATGAGATAGTCATTCCATATATTTACATCCCTTTTTACAAACATCAAACGACTCTCTAAGACCTGGGATCGGCGAGAGTTTGTGACTCATGATGCAGTTGGGTTGGAGTCTTCAAAATGTTGCAGAGTTAGCCTTCGCGCTAGCAAGGCTTCAAAAGAAACGAGCGTCGCCTTCAGTTCCTTGGCACGCTATCCAGATCCCGAGTACCTGTTGAGAGCGAGGGTCAGCACTTTACACTTTGTGCTGGTGCGTGGCAATTTAAATCCCGTGCTCTCATTTGTTGAAGAATTCAAGTGAGCGTGCAAGCAATTATTTACTGAAGTTTCTAGCCATCCTACTCAATTCAAACTTATATTTGAAGGCACAACCGTATAATGACGATAGATCTTACCCTCGGCAGAGCGTGTCGTCGTAGCGTAAACTTACCATGTCCTTTCCTGTCATGTTGATAATAATAATACGTAATTGAGAGCGTTCGTGAAGGTCACTGGCACGACAAGCCATCCTGGACATATAGCTTGGTAGACAGAGGTCCTTCAGCGCGGGTAGCGAGCCCCGTTGAAAGCCACTGCCTACCGTGGCATGCATCCGGCATAGCTATCCGTGTTTCTTCCTAGGCCGGAACGGTCCCGTGGCCTCGGGATACCGTCCGAAGAAACAAACGCCCTTGTCGACAAGTTGTCCATGACCGTGCTAAGTTAATTTGTTATTTCAAGGCACATCTTATAGTATCGTTGCGACATTCATTTAATCGATTCATCCTTCCTTAGCACGGTTCTATATGATTTGATAATTGCAAGCACGATAATATTTTATGACAAGCATCTGTATAGTTCGTGTTCGTGGGACGTCGTGTGACCGTTCATCGGAATATCATTCATGTCGTTGCATTACATCTAGCATAGCACATGTCTAGTATTGATAATGTATTAGAGAAGAGGGTTGAGGGGAGAAGGGTCAGCCACTCACCTTAGTATTTACTTGAGGCGAGAAACTGGTTGGCCGCGCTAGACGTTGCCTACGCGATCACCTGAAATCGCACAAACAACCGATTAGAACACTCTGTTATTCAAGGAAATTCGATATGAATGCGAAGTTCGAAACGTAAGCCATGAAAACCATCGAAATCATTCACGAAAACGCATTCAGAAAACAAAGCCAAAACCAACGCAAGCGGCGTGAAAAGCAGAGCAACGGGAGGTCTCTCCCGACTCAGCCGCAGAGTCAATCCTTGAGGCGCAGCCCGCTGAATATGGAACTTGGTTCCGAAGAAGCCATTCCATAACGGGGAATGGATCTTAATTCAACCGTTCCCGTTCGATCGATTCGATCGATCCCGACCTATCGGTCCCGACCGAGTCGATAGCGACAGTGTTCCTTTCTCGCGCACCCCGTGGACGAACAACGGGGCACGATGTAGGGACGGGGCACTACACCATAACCAACTAAGAAAAAGTTTCGTCCTCGAAACTTAAGAACAGAACCTACCTCTATGAAAACAATGAAGGAAACTTTTCCTTCATCTCTGACTCGAGTTCCCATGTCGACTCTTCTGCCGCATGGTTCCTCCAGAGTACGCGAACGAGAGGGATCGTCCGATTTCGCAGCAGCTTATCCTTGCGTTCTAAGATTTGAACTGGCTCTTCAACGTAGGATAAGTCGGACTTTAGCTCCAGTTGGCCAAAATCCACCACGTGGCTAGGGTCGTGGACGTACTTCCGCAGCTGGGAGACGTGGAAGACATTGTGCACACCTTCAAGCGCCGGCGGTAGGGCAATTTTATAGGCCACTGGGGCGATTCGCTCGAGTATTTCGAACGGCCCAACAAATCTCGGACTCAGCTTTCCCTTCGCGCCGAACCGAGTGACTCCTCGCATAGGCGACACCTTCAGGAACACGTGATCGCCCACCTGGAACTCAAGCGGTCTTCGATGGGTGTCGGCGTAGCTCTTTTGCCGACTCTGTGCAATCTTCAGTCTTTCCCGAATTAGCTTGACCTTTTCCACAGTCTGTTCCACCAGCTCCGGGCCGAGTATCTGCCGTTCCCCGACTTTATCCCAGCAAATGGGCGATCTGCACTTCCGGCCGTACAAAGCTTCATACGGCGTCATTTGGATGCTGGATTGGTAGCTATTGTTGTATGCAAATTCTACCAGCGGTAGGTGGACGTCCCAGCTTGATTTGAAGTCAATTGCGCAGAGCCGTAGCATGTCTTCGAGAATCTGATTAACGCGCTCCGTTTGGCCGTCGGTCTGAGGATGGTAAGTTGAGCTGAACTGCAACTTGGTACCCAGCGCCGACTGAAGGCTACTCCAGAATCGCGACATGAATCGTGAATCCCGATCAGAGATGATGGATACTGGAACTCCGTGCAGCCGTACTATCTCGTCAAGATAAATCTGCGCCAGGCGATCAACGCTCCAAGTAACTTTGATGGCGATGAAGTGCGCTGACTTGGTTAATCGATCGACGATGACCCAGATGGCGTCGTTCCCCCGTGGTATCTTCGGCAGGCCAACAATAAAATCCATAGTGACGTGATCCCACTTCCACTCGGAAATAGCGAGGTTCTGCATCTCCCCGCCCGGTCGCTGATGCTCAACTTTCACCTGCTGACAGGCCATGCATTGCGACACGAAGAGCGCCACATCTCTCTTCATCCCGTGCCACCAGAAGGTCGTGCGGAGGTCCTTATACATCTTGGTACTACCTGGATGCAAGGTATATTTCGCATAATGCGCCTCCGACATTATCTCCTTTCGTAGTTCTGAATCATCCGGAACACATAGTCGGCCATTCATTCTCAGCACGCCGATCTTATCTTCCACAAAGTCGGTCGCACTACCTGTCGAAATTCGCTCGCGCATTTTCTTCAGATACGGATCATCCTTCTGAGCGGCCATGATCTTTTCCAGCAAACTCGGCTCTAACTGCAGCTGCGCCAACCGTATATCCCTGAATCGAACCCGGAGATCGATGCCCATTTCTTCTAGATCTTGTAGAGTCTGCGGTTGATGGATAGCGAAGCAAGATATTTTCGACTCAGAGCGTCCGCCACCACATTTCCCTTGCCCGGAGTGTAGTCGATCGTCAAGTCATAGTCTTTGATCAGTTCGAGCCAGCGCCTCTGTCGCAAGTTCAATTCCTTCTGGGTGAAGAGATACTTAAGGCTCTTGTGGTCGGTATAGATCGCGCACGCCACGCCATATAGATAGTGGCGCCACAATTTCAACGCGAACACAATCGCCGCTAACTCCAAGTCGTGCGTAGGATAGTTCTTCTCGTGCGGCTTCAACTGTCTGGAGGCGAAGGATATCACCTTGTTTCGCTGCATGAGCACACATCCCAAGCCCTGGCCTGAAGCATCGCTGAATATCTGAAAACCCTCTGGTCCATCTGGAAGTGCGAGTATAGGTGCCGAAATTAGTCGTTGTTTTAGCTCCTGGAATAAAGCTTCACAGTCATCCGACCACTCATACACGACTCCCTTTTGAGTGAGGCGAGTCAGTGGCGATGCAATCTTCGCGAAGTCTTTCACGAAGCGTCGATAGTATCCCGCCAAACCAAGAAAGCTTCGAATCTCACTAGCAGACGCAGGCCGCTTCCAATCAGCAACAGCTTCCACTTTCTTCGGGTCGACTGCAATGCCTTCGGACGAAATGATGTGGCCAAAAAAGGATACGCTGCTTAGCCAAAATTCGCACTTACTCTGCTTCGCATACAACTCATTTTCTCGAAGTGTCTGGAGCACGGCCCGTAGATGTTCTGCATGTTGTGCCCTGTCCTTCGAGTAGACGAGAATATCGTCAATAAAGACTACCACAAATTTATCAAGGAAGGGTCGAAATACCCGATTCATCAGATCCATGAAGGCGGCAGGGGTGTTCGTCAGGCCGAATGGCATCACCATGAACTCATAGTGGCCGTACCGAGTGCGAAAGGCTGACTTTTGCACGTCGTCTGACTTGATCTTGAGTTGATGATAGCCCGAGTGGAGATCAATCATCGAAAATACCGAGGCGCCTTGCAGTTGATCGAATAAGTCGTCTATGCGGGGCAATAGGTACTTGTTCCGGATGGTGGCCTTGTTCAGCTCTCGGTAATCGACGCACAGACGCATGGACCCATCCTTCTTCTTCACGAACAATACGGGCGCTCCCCACGGTGAAACACTAGGCCGAATAAACCCTTTATCGAGTAACTCTTGTAACTGGACCTTGAGTTCCTTCAGCTCGGCGGGAGCCATTCTGTACGGGGCCTTAGAAATCGGTCGAGTATCGGAAAATGTATCGATGCTGAACTCGATTTCTCGATCGGGGGGCATGCCGGGTAGCTCGTCCGGGAACACATCGGGGAATTCTGCCACAACGTCGGTCTGACCCGTGTTTGTACCATCCTGTCGCATGTCTCGGACGGACGCCAAATAGCCTTCGCACCCAGAATGCAGCATCCTCCGAGCAAAAATCGCCGAAATCAGCATGCAGGTCGACGACGCCTCACCACACGAGAAGCAGAATTCAGACACTCCTGGAATACGGAAGGTGACCGTCTTTCTGGCGCAGTCTATGGTTGCGCTGCACGGCCCGAGCCAATCCATTCCCAGAATGATATCGAAGTCCTTCATGTCTAGGACTATCACGTCAAGATCGATCTTTTGACCGCCGATACAGATAATCTCGTCGGCGCAAGCTAAATTAGTGAGTATTGGTGTGCCCGAAGGTGTGCTTACGCTAAGGTCGAGATCTAATGATATTATCGAAAATTTGTGCTCGGCGACAAAGTCCGCCGATATAAAACTATGCGAAGCACCTGAATCAAATAGTACACGAGCAGGCACATTATTGAAACTAAGTATACCTGTCACGACCGTATCTGACGCAAGCACTTCATCTCGAGTCATAGCGTAGATGCGGCCCTGGGCATTGGGGCGACGGTCTTGGCCATTTTGCGGTGCGGGTTGAGGTGCTCGAGGCGCCGGAACTTGATTCCCCGGACGGTGCTGTGGATGCTGAGGCGCGTCTAAGTTGTTTCTTCTATGCTTCGGGCAATCTCCATGAAAGTGACCCCTTTTTCCGCAAATGAAACATCCGCCATTTTGAACTTCACAGTCGACGGCGAGATGTCCGTTCCGGTTGCATTTTGTGCAATGAGGTCCCTGGTTTCGCGCCTGGTGTCCGCCCTGGGGCCCGTTGTTCGGACGCTTGGTCACGTTGTTTCCTCCCGCGTGGCTAGGGCGTTTGTGATTGTAGGTATGCACAGCGCCGGCAGCACCTGGAGGATATTGGCGTTCAAGGCGGAGGGCGTGATTGAGAGACTCCCCCATCGTTTTGTATTGCGGAACAGACACATGGGCGTAGATGGATGGTCGTAGACCCACTTCGAACCGTCGAGCACGACTCGCCAGGGAGGACAGGAATTCTCCAGCAAACTTGGCTAACTTGTTGAACTCCGCCGCATACTGCCGCACCGTCATATTCCCTTGCCTTAGCTGCATGAATTCATTTTCCTTCTCTTGTCGAACGGCTTCGGGGAGGTACTCGATCTCGAACGCCTCACGGAAGGTGGCCCAAGAAATTGTCGTTGTCTCGTCGTCGCGTCTGATCGCTCGCTTTTGCACGGCCCACCAGTCATGCGCGTTCGACCGGAGTAGAAGTTGAGCGCATGCGACTTTCTTGGACTCTTCGACGCCCAGGAGCTCGAACTTGTCTTCCAGTTCCTCCAACCAGTCGATCGCCAAGGAGGGATCTTCCGTGCCGTTGAAGGAAGTACGGCAACTCTTCGTGAATTTCGACACGCCAAAGTTGGAACTTCTCGGTGCTGCATGTGTAGGCTCGGGTGCCTCCGGATCGACTTCACTTTGTCTGACCGCAGGCTCGGTTACGGCATGTGTTGTCGCGGAGTTATTGTTGTTGGCCACCACCGTCTGAACGATCTGCTGGAGAGTATCAAGCTGCTTCTGTTGCAACTTGATTTGTGCATCGAATCGGGCCTCGAACTGAGTTTGACGTGCCTCCGTCTGCCGTCGATATTGCTCATTCTGGCGTTGACTTTCCTCGGCTTGTCGTTGTTGCGCTTCCAGCATACGCAACATCCGCTCCATGGCATCGTTAGAGGGTCCGGATCTCGAGCTACTCGAGCCGCTCGAAGCACTTTCTTCGTTCGCCGCCACGTTCACCGACGTGCCTTCTGGGATTTTGAAGGCAAAATACATTAGTCACCAAACTTATTGCGGGCTCACTCGTATGGAACGACATATCTCATCGACACGAGACCAACGATTTTGAGACTAAAAACTCGACACTGGAGGCCAAGGACGTAAAGCCGTGCTCTGATACCATTATGTCACGCCCCGATTCGGTAGAATCGATAGTCGTCCCCCAGGCGTGATGCAGTGCAAGCCTAAGTTGCGCTTGCACAAGGCGGTTCATAAGGTTATCCGAAACAACAGCATATATAAGAGTACGCAGAGAAATTGAACACATTCATTTAGAAAAGGAAACTTGCATTTTCATTTATAATAAGTAGGTTACAGACTCGATTACAAAAGAGGCCTCGCGGGCTTACAACCGACATCGATAAGATAGTCATTCCATACATTTACATCCCTTTTTACAAACATCAAACGACTCTCTAAGACCTGGGATCGGTGAGAGTTTGTGACTAATGATGCAGTTGGGTTGGAGTCTTCAAAATGTTGCAGAGCTAGCCTTCGCGCTAGCAAGGCTTCAAAAGAAACGAGCGTCGCCTTCAGTTCCTTGGCACGCTATCCAGATCCCGAGTACCTGTTGAGAGCGAGGGTCAGCACTTTACACTTTGTGCTGGTGCGTGGCAATTTAAATCCCGTGCTCTCATTTGTTGAAGAATTCAAGTGAGCGTGCAAGCAATTATTTACTGAAGTTTCTAGCCATCCTACTCAATTCAAACTTATATTTGAAGGCACAACCGTATAATGACGATAGATCTTACCCCCGGCAGAGCGTGCCGTCGTAGAGTAAACTTACCATGTCTTTCCCTGTCATGTTGATAATAATAATACGTAATTGAGAGCGTTCGTGAAGGTCACTGGCACGACAAGCCATCCTGGACATATAGCTTGAAGACAGAGGTCCTTCAGCGCGGGTAGCGAGCCCCGTTGAAAGCCACTGCCTACCGTGGCATGCATCCGGCATAGCTATCCGTGTTTCTTCCTAGGCCGGAACGGTCCCGTGGCCTCGGGATACCGTCCGAAGAAACAAACGCCCTTGTCGACAAGTTGTCCATGACCGTGCTAAGTTAATTTGTTATTTCAAGGCACATCTTATAGTATCGTTGCGACATTCATTTAATCGATTCATCCTTCCTTAGCACGGTTCTATATGATTTGATAATTGCAAGCACGATAATATTTTATGACAAGCATCTGTATAGTTCGTGTTCGTGGGACGTCGTGTGACCGTTCATCGGAATATCATTCATGTCGTTGCATTACATCTAGCATAGCACATGTCTAGTATTGATAATGTATTAGAGAAGAGGGTCGAGGGGAGAAGGGTCAGCCACTCACCTTAGTATTTACTTGAGGCGAGAAACTGGTTGGCCGCGCTAGACGTTGCCTACGCGATCACCTGAAATCGCACAAGCAACCGATTAGAACACTGTGTTATTCAAGGAAATTCGATATGAATGCGAAGTTCGAAACGTAAGCCATGAAAACCATCGAAATCATTCACGAAAACGCATTCAGAAAACAAAGCCAAAACCAACGCAAGCGGCGTAAAAAGCAGAGCAACGGGAGGTCTCTCCCGACTCAGCCGCAGAGTCAATACTTGAGGCGCAGCCCGCTGAATATGGGACTTGGTTCCGAAGAAGCCATTCCATAACGGAGAATGGATCTTAATTCAACCGTTTCCGTTCGATCGATTCGATCGATCCCGACCTATCGGTCCCGACCGAGTCGATAGCGACAGTGTTCCTTTCTCGCGCACCCCGTGGACGAACAACGGGACACGATGTAGGGACGGGGCACTACAGCAGCGCAAGTGGCTCGCGCAACGAGCGCAACTAAAGCGCACTATGCGCCTAGCGACGATGCTGACGTGCTAAGTGCAAAGTGCGCCAACAAAACGCCACATTACGCCTCATGAGCCCATGAGCCCGAGTCCGAGTCCGAGTCGTTAAGCCCGCCATGGAAATAAATTTCCCAAGAGCAAAAAGCATGAATGCTTTCTATTGTTGATTTAGCCTTTTTTCCATTAGAAAAATAACCCAACATGGCATACCTATGTGCACCTCCACACCACATGTGCATCTCTAAACTAGCAAAGCTAATATATAGAGATACAACTCCTTTGGTCTAGCCAATGTGGGACTAAAATTCACTTTGTAAAAGACCAAAACCCAACAATCCCCCACATATCTCTATATATGAGTATAAGTGTTCCCCACAGTAACTGTCCATCATGCATTATGAGAGATGTCGCTGACGACTTGAATCTTTCCGCATGGTTCAAACAACAGACTATAATACAAGAATGGACTAAGCCTTGAATTCTGCATCATAGCTGAAATTCTTCCCACTCACATAATGTAGTTACATGTGCTTCTGGCTACACATTAAAGGCCATGTGCCAGCCTGGTTTCAGTGTATAATTTTGGACGTCTACAAGTTTACCCTCAAGAGACGGCCTGATATCTCTTTATCTATACACTATAGGTGAGTTCATTATAAAGAGACATGGCATGAAGCGCTTTGCGCTTTCCTTGCGGTGCTACGCCGCTATGAAATGGCTTAAAGCCGAGGCCTTACCCCGTACCTGGAACCTCATCGTAGTGTCATACTACTGTAGCATGAGGCAACCGCCTCTTTGTAGTGCCAAACTACCCAGCATGAAGCCTTAGGCTCCCTTGCGGTGTTACGCTGCAACGACATGGCTTGCAAGGCCGAGGCTTTATCCCTAACCGGGTACCTCATCGTGGTGTCGTGCCACTGTAACGTGAGGAACTCCTCCTCTTTGTAGTGCTGACTACGCCCCTCTTTATTTTAATATACAGCATTAGGCTAACTGCCTATTTGCGGTGCTACGCCGCTGTGACTTGGCCTGCAAAGCCGAGGCTTTATCCTATTCCTGGGCAGCACCCCACATATAGGAACCTCATTGTGGAGTCACCCCACTGTAGCATGGAGTTTCACTCCTTGTAGTGCTGCTCTACCGTGCTTCCTGTAAAGCACATCAGGCATTCACTCTGCCTGAGAACTCATTAAGGCAATTAAGCCAACCTTCCCACAGGAACCGTTTTCCGCAGAAAATAACAGTAGACAACAGTGGTTATAGGTCCGTAACCTCTCCATGCCCAATAGAACATGTACCCACCGTTCCTGATATTCTTCCGATTAGTGGTCCTCCCTTGAACCAAAAGCTAGATGCCTAGTAGATTTCTCTTTGAACTATTAGCATAAAACTTTATGGTAGGAATACAATAATACACTATTAGAATGCCTTCAAGCCCATTTTACAAGCTGTGTCATCGACCAGTTGGCGCTTGAGGCCCTTGGTGAACGGATCCGCCAGGTTCTCCTGACTCCGAACATCAATCACTGCAATAACACCTCTCTTGATAAGATCGTGTACTGTCCTGTGCTTCAACCGTACAGTTCTCTTCTTCCCGTTGAAGATGTCATTTGATGCCACCGCCGCAGTCGCCTGGTTGTCACAGGATATCGGTATTGCCGGTATTTGCGTCCCAACTACTGGAAGATCATACATGAGCTCCCGAAGCCATTCTGCTTCCTCGGCTGCGGTATCAAGTGCAAAGAACTCAGATTTCATAGATGACCGCGAGAGCATAGTCTGCTTCTTCGACTTCCACGATATAGCAGCTCCACCCATTGTGAAAATGAATCCACCTGTGGATCTCTCGCTCTCCACCTCTGAGCACCAGCGGGCATCACTGAAGCCTTCCACTACCGGCGGATCTCCGCTGTAGTACAGTGCATATGTCTGAGTCTTCTTGAGATATCTCATAACCCGTTTCACAGCTTTCCAGTGTTCAACACCTGGGTTGCTCGTGAAACGACTCAGCATTCCCACGACGAAAGCTATGTCAGGCCTTGTGGCAGTAGTAGCATACATTAAACTTCCGATTACGCTTGCATACTCCAGCTGCCTGACGCTTTCTCCTGAATTAGGCTTCAGCTTCAGATCACACATGTACGGCGTATCGATCCCTGGAAGATCCCGATACCCATAACGAGTGATCATTTTCTCAATATAATGAGACTGTGACAACGCTAGTCCAGTGTCTGTCCGGATGATCTTGATCCCTAAGATCACATCAGCTTCCCCCAAGTCCTTCATACTGAACTTGCTCGAGATGAATTTCTTTGTCTCCGTGACACAGCTCATATCCGTACCTAGGATAAGCATGTCGTCCACGTACAGACAAACGATCACACCTCTTCCATCAGCGAACTTCGTGTAAATACACTTGTCCGTCTCGCTGGCCATGTAGCCATTTGACCTTATAACTTTGTCAAATTTCTCGTGCCACATCTTGGGAGCCTGTTTAAGACCGTACAAAAATTTTACCAACTTGCAGACTTTGTCTTCAAGACCCTTGACGACAAATCCCTCTGGTTGTTGCATATAAATCTCTTCGGTCAGCTCGCCATTTAGGAAAGCCGTTTTCACATCCATCTGATGTATCACCATCTTATGTATCGCTGCGAGAGCAATCAACATTCTGATGGTAGTCATCCGGGCTACTAGAGCATACGTGTCAAAGTAGTCAATCCCCTGCTTCTGAGAAAACCCCTTGGCTACCAACCTAGCCTTGAACTTGTCAATAGTTCCGTCTGCTTCCATCTTCTTCTTGAAGATCCATTTGCATCCGATGGGTTTCGCTCCTTCAGGAAGATCAACTAACACCCAAGTGTTATTTGAGGTGATGGAATCAATTTCATTGTCAATCGCCTCCTTCCAGAAAACCATGTCTCTGGTCTTCATCGCCTCATCATAGGTAAGCGGATCAGCTTCCACATGATAGGTGACAAAGTCACTTCCGAAGTCTTTCGGCCTCCTCACTCGCTTCGTTGACGGCTCAGCGAGATCTGGTTCAACCGTTGTTTCAACATCTTCTTGGACCACATCTTCATTGAAGACCTGCGCACCCTCATTATTCTCCGGAACATCCGCAAGAACAATATTCTTGTGCCTTGCAAATTTGTCTTCAAAATATTCTGCGTCGCGAGATTCAATGATATGATTTGACTCAATATCAAGAAATCTCCGAGCATCACTCTTCTCGGCATACCCCAAGAAGATCGTCTTAGTAGTCCTTGTCCCAAGCTTCTGAATCTTCAGATCTGGAAGTTTGACATATGCCAGACACCCCCACACTCGAATGACATTCAAGTTAGGTCTGACTTTGAACCAGAGTTCATAAGGAGTAATGTCAGAAGTTGCATGAGGCACCCTATTCAGAATAAAAGTGGCCGTCAGTACAGCTTCTCCCCAGTAGCACTTAGGAAGGCCAGCAGTCAACAACATTGAGTTAATCATTTCTGTTAACGTTCTGTTCTTCCTCTCTGCTACTCCGTTTGATTGAGGAAAGTACGGAGCCGTAGTCTCATTGACAATTCCATGTTCTTTGCAGAACGATGCGAATTCATGAGACATGTACTCCCCACCTCGATCACTTCTTATTCTTTTGAGTTGTTGTCCAGTCTGCCGCTCAGCTTCGGCTCTGAACTCCTTGAACTTCTCGAATGCTTCGTCTTTAGCCTTCAGCAAGTAGACGAACGCATACTTTGAGAAGTCATCGATGAAGGTTATGTAATACTTCATCCCGGCCTTTGTAGAGAACTGTTTGAAGTTACAGATATCGGAGTGTACCAACTCCAGAAGATCTGTACTTCGATTAACCCGAGGAAATGGTTTCCTTGTGATCTTTGTTTGAGCACAAACTTCACATTTCTCTACCTTACCCCCACACTTGGAGATAAGTCCTAGACTAGACATTCTGTTTATTCGTTTACAATGAACATGTCCTAGCCTATTATGCCACAACTCAAGAGTATAAGCAGAAGGAGTGATTTCATTAATCACATTAATTACATTGGACTGATTTACAAGCTGAATTTTGAACATTCCTTCGGTATAAAAAGCTTTCCCGAAATATGTTCCCTTGATAGACGTCACCATCTGGCCAGCATTGATGTCCATCCCGAGGCCTGCATTGCAGAGTAGGCCTCCTGAGATCAGGTTCTTGGCGATAGCAGGTACGTGCTTTACGCCTTGAAGCGTCAGAGACTTCCCCGAAGTCAGCTTCAACACCACCGTCCCGATCCCGAGCACTTCAGCTTGTGCCTGGTTCGCCATCATAACCACTTCAGAAGTATGTGTGTAGGTGGTGAACCACCCCTTACTGGAGCAGACATGGCAGGAGGCTCCAGTGTCTACCCACCAGTCAGAGTCAGTCCTTACCGCATCAACCTGCGCAATCATAGCAACAACGTCAGTGATCATAGATACCTTACTAGGCTCTCCTTGCTCTGATTGCTTGGTCTTTGCTTTGCATTCATTCTTGAAGTGGCCTTTCTTGCCACACTTGAAACAAGGCATCTGATACTTTGCCTTCTTTCGCTTGAAGGAAGTCCCCTTCACGTTCAGATTGTTAGGGCCTTCTTCTTGTTGTGGGAAGCCGCCTGCTTTCCCCTTGGTTCCTTGGTATGAACCAGATTGGCGTTAGCGAATTGCTTGGACAGTGCGTCCACCTTCAGTTGAGCCCGCATCTGGTCCTCAACATAGATTTCCTGCAAGAGATCTTCAAGGCTGATCTCAAGCTTCTTCCTATGCATGTTTGCATAGAACTTACTCCACCCAGCGGGGAGCTTTGAGACAATCCCTCCAACAACAAACTTGTCAGGGAGGGGCATCGCCTCGTCATCCAACTTTTGTCGCAGCTTCAGAAATTCTTTTACCTGCGGCAACATGGACTTCTCGTCCTCAAAGAGCCATTTGTGATATTTTTCAACCACAAATATCTTGCTCCTGTTCTTGTCTTCTTCGTACAGTTTCTCCAGAGACTCCCATATATCTCTGGCAATTGTCTTCTTACTGTAGGATTCTGCTAAGGAATCCTCCATAGCATTCAGGATAAGCATCCTGCAAATGCTATTCTCTCTTCTCCACTTGGCCTGAAGTTTAGTAGCCGCAGTGATTGCGGCAGCAGACCCAGTATCTGGAACGGTAGGTTCCTCTTCAAGAAGCACGTGATCAACGTCTCTGAGTTGAAGAGTGAAATAAACCTTCCTCTTCCAGACTTGATAATGCTCTCCATCAAACTTTTCTAACTTACAAAAGTCAGTATTGAGGAGTGAAGCATTAACGTTTTCCATCGTAGCAATAAAGCTTTGAGATTGTTATTGCCGGGGCACAATTTTTCGATAGAAAACCTGAGAATATGAAACGATTGTAAAGACAATGTTTCAAATCAACACTTCAAGGAAGGTGATCCTGAATTACGAGAATCTAAAAAGATTTCGTAATCAACAGCAATTGATCGTAGTACTTCTAAAAAGAAGATACAATCAGAATTACTGGCAGCAAATAAGAAGGTGACTGGCGAAAGATGGAAGATCTCCTGCTGGGGTGAATAATCACCGTTGCTCAAAGCTTTATACGCCCTACACGAACAGGTTCCAGGAACCAGCAAGTTCGTCGGAGAACTTGGAACACTCCTGCTCTTCTGACTCCTCGGATGGATACGGACTCACGTGCAAAAGCAACGCTGGTGCGGCGCATTTCCTCTCTCTCGAAGGCTGCTGGAATTCGCAAGCAAATTCCGATCAGAACAGTGTTAAAGAACACTTCTGAATTCTCTGTTTACTTGTGTTAAAAAACACTTCGTAAACTTTCTGTGGTGGCTTCTCTTACTTGTATATATGTATCGCCTTGTGAGAGAGAGGATGCCTTATATAGGCCCTGCAGCAACTGCTCGGTTGCCACAAAGTTAGGGACGTGGTAAAAACCACCCCGAACATGTAGCAACCGCTCAGAACGTGCAAATGCACATTCTGCTGCAAGTTGCGCCAACTGCGCGCACCTTGCGCTCCTTGCACTCCGCGCACTGAGCCACTTGCGCCAACCTGCGCCACTGCGCCACTGCGCCACTACGCAACCTGCGCCACCTTGCGCCACTCGCGCAACGTGCGCCACGCGCGCAACTTGCGCAACGTGCGCAACCGGCGCAACCTGTGCGCAACCTGTGCGCAACCTGTACGCAACCTGGCGCGCACCCTGGCACGCACCCTGGTCACGCAAACTGTGGCGCGCAACGTGGCAGCGCAAGTGGCTCGCGCAACGAGCGCAACTAAAGCGCACTATGCGCCTAGCGACGATGCTGACGTGCTAAGTGCAAAGTGCGCCAACAAAACGCCACATTACGCCTCATGAGCCCATGAGCCCGAGTCCGAGTCCGAGTCCGAGTCCGAGTCCGAGTCGCTAAGTCCCTACGGGGCTTAGCTCCCATGGAAATAAATTTCCCAAAAGCAAAAAGCATGAATGCTTTCTATTGTTGATTTAGCCTTTTTCCCATTAGAAAAATAATCCCACATGGCATACCCATGTGCACCTCCACACCACATGTGCATCTCTAAACTAGCAAAGCTAATATATAGAGATACAACTCCTTTGGTCTAGCCGATGTGGGACTAAAATTCACTTTGTAAAAGACCAAAACCCAACAGTATTAAGACACGATATGGTCACCCCAAAATGCATTAGGACATGCCAAAATCCATATTGCTCGTCTCATATTCGTGTACAACTATACATGCAACACAGATAGAAGCTAGTATGAAGTGTTTGTTCAATTTCCAGCGCCAAGTAACTAATCAATGCCAGTAAATGAAAAAGATTCAGGAAACTTTGGGTTTGAACTAGTGGAAAGTAACGTATATTTTCTTTGAGTAACCCAAAGCAATACTTTCTAGTTGATTCTTACTGAAAAAAAGAAAAAGAAAGACAAATAGAAAATGGACACTAGGTAAATGTGAGATTTAGAGAAAGACAGTACTGCAATAAAAACAAGTCTAGGACCTTAAGAAATGACTTTCCAGTATTATAACTTTCCAGCATCTAGTGTACACTGTCCTACTCTTCAATTGAGGTGTCACGTGGATGAAAGCAAATTGATATAGAAGGGACACATCAAATGATCAAGCTAACAATAATGCAGGAAATTTAGAACTAAAGGTAACTTCTGTTATTGCCGGGGCACAATTTTTCGATGGAAAACTGAGAATATGAAACAATTGTAAAGACAATGTTCCAACGCAACACTTCTAGGAAGGTTGCGCAAGTATAACGAAGATCTAAAAAGATATCGTTATGATATTACGAGAATCTAAAAAGATTTCGTAATCACAGTAATCGATCGTAGTACTTCTAAAAAGAAGATACAATCAGAATTACTAGCAGCAACGAAGAAGGTGACTGGCGAATAATGGAAGAACTCCTGCTGGGGTGAATAATCACCGTTGCTCAAAGCTTTATTCGCCCTACACGAACAGCTTCCAGGAACCAGCAAGTTCGTCGGAGAACTTGGAACACTTCTGCTCTTCTGACTCCTCGGACGGACACGAACTCCCGTGCAAGAGCAACGCTGGTGCGGCGCCTTTCCTCTCTCTCTCGATGGCTGCAGATCAGAACTGTGTTAAAGAACTGATGTGAATCGACTCAATCGGTTCACCAATCCCAACAAATAACTAAGAGGAATAGAAATAGAATGATCTTTTATATAGAAAAAGAACAAAACTCCCAACTTTGATGAACGGAACAAAGTAATAAATCCTTCTTCAATGACACTTGCGAGAGTTTTCTCAATACAAGCATAAAAACTAAAGACGGCTAGCCCTAGCTATAAATAGAAAAGGGAAACAAAACCCTAAAGGGATTATTGTGGTGAAAGATCACAATACCCTTTATGACTAAATAACAGAAAAGGCCTAAACAGTGGGCCTGGGCCTAAATCGCTCCACGTCTCCTACGACGGTTGTACTGATGATGGGTGGGCCCACATCAACACCCCCCCCTAACAGAGCCACCTTGTCCTCAAGGTGGAAATCTGGAAACTGCGTCTGGAAACTCGCAGAATCCTCCCAGGTCGCGTCACAGTCTGGCAGGCCGACCCAATGAATCAGGACCTCCTTCGTCTGGCCGGGTCCTCGTCAGATAGCTCGTACTGCCAAGGGCTCTAACTGTACCTCCATGTCCTCCGTGAGCGTCGGAGGAAGAGTAGGGGACGCTGCCTGATCCCCAATCGCCTTCCTCAACTGAGATACGTGGAAGACGGAATGAATCGATGATGTGTCTGGTAGCCCCAAACGATAAGCCACCTGTCCCACCCGAGCCACCACTGGATAAGGACCAAAATATCGAGCCGCCAACTTCGCATTCGGCCTCCTCGCCATCGAGCGTTGTCGATAGGGACGTAGTTTGAGATAAACCATGTCCCCTACCTGAAAGCTGACGTCCCGCCGATGCCTGTCTGCCTGTGCCCGCATCCCCTGCTGTGCCCGCAACAGATGCTTCCGCAGCTCCTCCAAGACCCCGTCCCGGGTCAACATATACTCCTCCACCTGCCCTACCGGTGTCTGGGCGTCTCCGAACCGTACCAAGGGGGGTGGGTCGCGACCATACAGCACCCGGAACGGCGTCGTCCCCGCTCGTGAATGGTACGAAGTATTATACCAGTATTCTGCCCACGCCAGCCAACTGTGCCACTGTCGGGGAGAATCAGATGCGAAGCACCGCAAGTAGGTCTCGACGCTGCGGTTAACGACCTCCGTCTGGCCGTCCGTCTGGGGATGATATGCGGTACTCCTCTTCAGGACCGTACCGTGAACCCGAAATAACTCCCGCCAAACGATACTCATGAATACCTTGTCCCGGTCCGAGACAATGGATGCGGGTACCCCATGTAGCCTGATCACCTCCCGAAGAAACGCCGTCGCTACAGTAACGGCCGTGTAAGGATGCTTCAGGGGAATGAAGTGAGCATACTTACTCAGCCTGTCCACCACCACCATGATCACCGTGTACCCCTCTGAACGTGGTAGCCCGTCGATGAAGTCCATGGTGACATCCTCCCAAACTCGCTCCGGCAAGGCCAGTGGCTGCAATAATCCGGCTGGGGCCATAGCCATATACTTGTGACGTTGGCAGACGTCACAAGCGGCTACCAATCGTGCGACGGCCCGCCGCATCCCGGGCCAAAACACCTCCCTGGCCATCCGCTGATAAGTCTGCTGAACCCCCGAATGGCCTCCCGTCGCAGAACTATGGAACTCCTGGAATAAAACGGGAATAAAGGCCGAAGTCTTCGGCAGCACCACCCTCCCCTGGTAGAGCAAGCGACGACCCGCTAGAGTGTAGCCTGCTGGAGCGCCATCGCCGCCCTCTATCTGCTGCCGAATCTGCTGCATCTCTCTGTCCTGCTCTGCCTCCTGCAACATCGGCTCCCAATCTCGCCATATAGGGCGTGATATGGCGCCCAGGTCGATCACCTCCTCCCGTCGAGATAAAGCGTCCGCCGCCTTGTTCTCCAGCCCTGGACGGTACTCGATCGTGAATCGATACCCGACCAGCTTGGACAACCAATGCTGATGCTCCTCAGTCACCAGCCGCTGCTCGAGGAGGTACTTGAGGCTCCTCTGATCGGTCCGTATCACAAACTCCCTTCCCAACAGGTAAGGCCTCCACTTTAGCACCGCCAGAACGATCGCCATCAGCTCCCTCTCATAGACCGATTTCAGTCGGGCTCTAGCAGAGAGTACCTGACTAAAATAGGCTATGGGTCGCCCCTCCTGCATGAGTACCGCCCCGAGGCCATATCCCGATGCGTCCGTCTCCACCACAAACGCTCTGCTGAAGTCGGGTAATGCTAGCACGGGTGCTGTCGTCATAGCGACCTTCAACGCCTCAAAGGCCTTAGTGGCCTCTTCTCCCCACTGGAAGCCCTCCTTCTTCAGCTGCTCCGTAAGGGCCCGAGCGATAGTGCCGTACCCTTTGACGAACTTCCTGTAATAGCCCGTCAACCCCAGGAAGCCGCGTAAGGCCCATAGTGTAGTGGGCACGGGCCAATCTAACATGGCCGCAATCTTCGTCCTGTCCGCCGCTACCCCCTCAGCCGACACCACGTGCCCCAGATACTCCACCTGCGCCAAACCGAAACTGCACTTCTTTCGGTTGGCGTATAGCTGATGCGTCAGTAACTCCCGGAACACTATCCCCAAGTGGTCAGTGTGCTCCCCCATGCTTCGGCTGTAGATGAGGATGTCGTCGAAGAATACCAAGATGAACCTGCGAAGATAGGGTTGGAATACCTTATTCATCAATGCCTGGAAGGTCGAAGGAGCGTTGGTCAGTCCAAAAGGCATAACCAGAAACTCATAATGTCCCTCGTGAGTTCGGAACGCCGTCTTCGACACATCTTCCGGCCGCATCCGGATCTGGTGGTATCCTGCACGAAGGTCGATCTTCGAAAAGACAACTGCCCCATGCAGTTCGTCTAGCAGCTCGTCGATCACCGGGATAGGGAACTTGTCCGCGACCGTCTCCTTATTCAACGTCCGGTAGTCGACGCAGAATCTCCAGCTCCCGTCCTTCTTCTTCACCAACAGTACTGGTGATGAAAAAGGACTCACACTCGGCTGGATCACCCCCGCCTGCAGCATCTCCCGTACCATCCGCTCTATCTCGTCCTTCTGCAGATGCGGATACCTGTAGGGACGCACGCTCACCGGTGCCCCCTCTCCCCGGAGTACGATCGAGTGCTCGTGTCCTCTGATCGGAGGTAGCCCTTGCGGGCTCTGGAAGACCTCGGAATACTGCTCCAGCACCGCTTCTACCTCCCTTGGTGTCTCCCCGTGGGTCGCCTCCTCGCCCGAGAACCCCTGGAGCTCGACCAGGTACCCCTCTCCTCCTGTCCGCAACGCCCGAGTAATGGCGCTGAAAGCCACCATAGAAAAACAGAGAGTCGGATCCCCGTTCAGCACCACCGCCGCTTCGCCCTCCCGAAACTCCATCCGCAGACGCTTCCAGTCCACCTTCATCTCCCCGAGGGTCTTCAGCCACTGGACTCCCAATATGATGTCTACATTGCCCAACTCCAATGGTAGGAAGTCCTCCGTCAGCTGATAGCCCTGCAGTGAGAGCGATACCCCCTTGCAGAGGCCCTTGCTCTCCTCCACCTTCCCGGTGCCCAGCAACACCGTGAACTTCTCCACCGTACTCAACTCTAAACCGAGCCGATCGACCAGTCGTCGCGAGATGAAGTTGTGGGTGGCCCCACTGTCGATCAGCACTGTCACCGTCTGCTCTCCCAACTTCCCTGCCAACTTCATGGTATGGTTCGGGGTAAACCCTACCACGGAGTTGAGGGTCACCTCAGCAACATCCATATGCACGTGCTCCTGCTCCTCTCCAGCCTCTGGCGCGACAGCGGTCTCTACCTCCTCGGTATCCTCCTCCTCGTCCGGTAGAATCACGATTTGCAGCAACTTGCTCGCGCATCGATGACCGGGGGTGAATCTCTCGTCGCATCGGAAACATAGGCCAGCCGCCCTTCTCGCCCTCATGTCGGCCTCGGAGAGGCGTCTCCCTGGCACTGCGGCTCCTCCTGTTCCGCCCGTGGGTCTAGGCGGTACCGGTGGCGGTGCTGGTGCTGGTGCCCCTGCCGCTGGTCGAGGAAGAACTGTCCCTGCCTGGCTGCGCTGTCCCGTCGTCCCCCAAGCGCCCTTGAGGCGCTTTTCTTCCGCCAACTTCTCCTCTGCCTTGTGGGCCAGGCGGAGGAGATCTTCCAAGCATCGCGGACTCTGCAGCCTGAGCTCCGCTCGTATGGAGGGCTTCAAACCCTTCATAAACATCCCGATCTGCAACTCGTCCGACACTCCCCGAACGCGTCCAGATAGTAGTTCGAACTTCGCGACGAAGTCTCGAACCGTTCCCTCCTGGCGTAGCGACGACCACTGCTCGTAGAAATCACCCGAAGCTGTCTCCTGGAAGCGGTCTAAAATGTAGCCCGTCAGCTCCGCCCAGCTGCTGAACGGGGTCCTCGCCGTTCTCCACCGATACCA
This sequence comes from Iris pallida, assembly GCA_029216955.1. Classification (NCBI taxonomy): domain Eukaryota; kingdom Viridiplantae; phylum Streptophyta; class Magnoliopsida; order Asparagales; family Iridaceae; genus Iris; species Iris pallida. The sequence continues at coordinate 2,293,156 of JANAVB010031614.1, read as the reverse complement.
CGCCAGGGCCTGGCCCTCAAAATAGATCCCGATGCACCTGAGGACCTCTGCTTCGGTCAGCTCCATGATCTCGAAATAGCGCTCTGCCCGAAAAATCCACTCGTCCGGGTTCTCACCCTCGAACGTGGGCAGCTTCAGTTTCTTCAGCCGGCGATCCGCGCTAAGGTCACCGTGCTGCATATCATCTCGGCCTCGTCCTCCTTCCCAGCGGTGTGTATCTCTCCGCTGGGTCTCGTATGGGCCCCTGTCACCCTCCTCATATCGCTCGTCAGCCCAGATCTGCTCACCCCACTCCTCCACCGGGCCCCTGTAGTCACCGACTGCCCTCGCCCGTGGTGGTCGTCGTGGGGGAAGGTCCCCTCTCTGGAAGTTGGCGGGATCCGCCATTCCCCCAAAAAAATTGCTGCCTCCGGCGTACCTCGCTCCTCCTGGGGGCTCCGCTCCTCCCGTCCACGCCGGGACTCCCGCCAAGCCCCTTCCCGGGCCCGCGAACCTATCTCCGTAGTTCGCAATCATCGTCCGACCCCCGAAGGGGGCCCCAAACCCTAGGGTTTCTCCCGCGCGCGGAGCCGATCCGCCGGGACCGTACGGGTCGCCGGCGCCCGGCCACGGCCGCTCGCCGGCGGCTCCAGTGGCACCGACCGGCCAGGGGTGGCGGTCGGCGGCCGGCCAGCGCCCGCCCCCAACGCCCGCGGCCCCGCCCGGGCTGGCGCGGTCGACGGCGAGGCCCCCGCGTCCGTCTGCCGCCGGCCGGCGCTGCTCGCCGGCCGCCAGGGTCCCGTCCGGCGGCGCTGTGGTGGCGGCGGGTGCGGCCCATCGCCCGTCGGCCGGCCCGCCGTGATCCTCGGTCGTTTCCCCCTCCGTTTGCACAAACCCTAGTTGGTCGCCTAGGGTTTGGGTTGTCGCCACCTCCGCTTCGCCGCCATTGATCTTGTTTGAGATGTTTTGCAAAAGCATCATGATCGTCGTCGACTCCTTCCGCATATCCCGCATCTCCGTGCGGATCTCTAGGTTCGTGGACGCTTGATCCTTCGCGGCGACCTCCATCGATTTCTTCAAACCCTCGATCTCGACGGTGAAGTCCTCCCGAAGACCTCGGATCTTCTCATCGATCGTGTTTCTTGTTCCATCGGCCATGGCTCGTAGAAAGCTCTGATACCAAATGATGTGAATCGACTCAATCGGTTCACCAATCCCAACAAATAACTAAGAGGAATAGAAATAGAATGATCTTTTATATAGAAAAAGAACAAAACTCCCAACTTTGATGAACGGAACAAAGTAATAAATCCTTCTTCAATGACACTTGCGAGAGTTTTCTCAATACAAGCATAAAAACTAAAGACGGCTAGCCCTAGCTATAAATAGAAAAGGGAAACAAAACCCTAAAGAAATTATTGTGGTGAAAGACCACAATACCCTTTATGACTAAATAACAGAAAAGGCCTAAACAGTGGGCCTGGGCCTAAATCGCTCCACGTCTCCTACGACGGTTGTACGTGATGATGGGTGGGCCCACATCAAGAACACGTCTGAATTCTCTGTTTACTTGTGCTAAAGAACACTTCGTAAACTTTCTGGTGGCTACTCTTTTCTTTTTCTGTCACCTGTGAGAGAGGAGGAGGCCTTATATAAGCCCCTGCAACAACTGCCCGGTTAGCACAATGTTAGGGACGTGGTAGTAACCACCCCGAATATGGAGCAACCGCTCAGAACATGCAAGGACACGTTCTGCTGGAAGTTGTGCCACCAGCGTAATTTACACTTTACGCACACAGTCCCTTTTACGCACCCTACGCACACTACGCACCCTACGCACACTACGCACTCTACGCACATTGCGCACGCTGCGCACACTGCGCGTACTGGGCTGCGTAACTGGGCTCGCGTAACGGGCCGCGCAAGTGGCTCGCGCAACGAGCGCAACTTAAGCGCACTATGCGCCTAGCGACGATGCTGACGTGCTAAGTGCAAAGTGCGCCAACAAAACGCCACATTATGCCTCATGAGCCCTTGAGCCCGAGTCCGAGCCCGAGTCCGAGTCCGAGTCCGAGTCGCTAAGCCCCAACGGAGCTTAGCTCCTATGGAAATAAATTTCCCAAGAGCAAAAAGCATGAATGCTTTAATTGTTGATTTTAGCCTTTTTCCCATTAGAAAAATAATCCCACATGGCAAACCCATGTGCACCTCCACACCACATGTGCATCTCCAATAATAGCAAAGCTAATATATAGAGATACAAACCATTTGTTTTTTCCGATGTGGGACTAAACCTTTCTAAAGAAAAAACCAAAAACCCAACAACTTCTTCCTAAAATCAAAATAAATATGATTGCTAATTCAAAATAGAGTGCAGTAAGGCATGATTTAAAACCTGCAACATCATCCCTCCCACGCAAGCTCTGCAGAACCTTTTTCGCCTCTGCCATTCGCCCTTTACTCACAAGCCACCTTGGCGATTCAGGCAAAAAGAATACTGTCAGAGCAAAATATACAAGGGAAGGAATAGAGAGAACCCCCAGCATCAATCTCCAGTTGGGCTGCTCCATTAGTGACATAGCGAAGACCATACAATACGACATGAACATTCCTCCAGAGCCGCTGAACTGAGGAAGTGTGTTCAATAATCCCCTTATATCTGCCGGGGCTGTTTCAGAAATATAAACAGGGACCAGAGTGACAGCCAATCCAATTCCAAACCCATCAATAAGCCTCGCCAAGAGTAACATATAGACATTGGGAGCCCATAGCATCAGAAGACCACTAAGAAAGTATAGGACTGATGAGATTATTAGCATAGGCCTTCTGCCAACAGAATCTGATACAGCTCCAGAGAATGTTGTGATAATTGTGGCTCCAATTAGTGACATAGCTACAATTAACCCCTCAATAGTAGGCTCAGTCTCCAATTTGAACTCCCTCTTTATGTAAAGGACAGCTCCTGAAAATAATAATAATAATATAAGAATTTATTACCAAAATTCGAGTTTCTTTATTTTATATAGAATATGCATTCACAATATCATAATGTCATTAACTTTCAGTCTATGGCTTAGTCTGTACCCCTGTAGCAAATCTTCTCATTATACATCGCCTTCTAGACTCTTTATAGTCTAGGCGTACTTGTAGGGTGATCCCATGGTTACACGGCACAAAAACGTGGATCGCTCCAAAATGGGGTACACGGGGGTCCCAGTACGCAGTGCATTAGGACAGGCTTCCTTGGAATGCAATCCGTTTATCCGGATGTCTTTTCAAAATTCTAAACTAAAAAAATCCATATGTTCCAAAGATTCGTAGCAATAATGTCTTTTCGAAAAGGAGTAGCAAGTCTTAGACTCTAAAAACTTCTAACGAAAAATAACAAAAGACTACATTTTTTTCCTTTAAAAGTTTGGTAAACCTAAGTACATGATGTGTTCGCTTGTCGAAACGTACATTTCCATGTTCCAATTCGCAAAATGTCCACATTTTGTTGGAATGTGTGTTCTCGGATCACGGAACGTATTGGTGAATTCAAGAAACCGTAGGTGATCCTTGGTTGCACGAGCTTAAGCTGCGTATCTGAAAGGCGGGTTGTACAAACTGTCAATTCTTTTATGGAGCTTTCTTATGCACATTCGCGAGGCATGAGCTTCTTTTTTATGCTTCATGAGTTTAATCACATATGTATCAAGAATTACCATGGTAAAATGTATAGACTATTCAGCAGCGAAATACCTGCAATGGTGGCATTGTCCCATCCTTGCAACAGATTACCGATCGAAGCGGCGATGGCGGTGAGTACTGCTCCGCTCATCCTTCCAGCAAGATATGGAACACCGAACCACAGGTTGAAGAAGCTGCACATGATTAAAGAAACACCAAATTGAGCAAAAAGAAAAACCCATGATAGAAAAGAAGCAAATTTCAAACCGAAGCAAACTCGTCAATGAAAACAACAAATAACACCAATTTGATTGAAAAGAAGCAAAATCACCAAACGAAACGTCCAGAAAAATATCAAAACGAAGTAAAACCATGAATAATTTCTTCGTAAAAAGAAGAAAACCCCAACCAAACAAATGATATAGAGAAGCATTATTAAAAAAGAGCGAAATTGAGCTGAAAGAAGCATGATCCATCAAGAAATCACATTCAAAAGCGTCGACTTTCGATCAATAAACCCCCAAATCGAGCCAATACAAGCAAAACCCATCAAGAAAAATCAACAAAATGCACCAATTTGATATTAAAAAAAAAAAAAACCAAAACCCATTCTTGAAACGAATGACAACTTTAGCTGAAAGAGCACGATCCATCAAAGACAATATAGAATCAAAACAAACCCACCAAGAACACGCCTCTCTCGAATAAGAAGAAAGACGCCACCTTTGGCTAAAATAGGCATGACCCATCAAAGAAAGCATCAAATCGAAGCAAACACACCATATTTTCCTTCGAAGAACAAGAAAGACACCACCTTTTAGCTAAAAGAAGCACGCCGTATCAAAGAAAACATCAAATCGAAACAAACCCATCAAAGAAAAATCAAGAGAGAGAAGAAAAAAAAAGACTCACCTCTTCAAAATTAGCTCTTTCTTTCTTGTTCCTCTGCGAGAATGAGATCTAAAGAAGAAGAATGGCGCGGGAAGAAAAGGCGACAATGGAGTTAAAGAAGAAGTGGTGGATCATGATTCGTAGCCAGCTGTGGACAATATGTCGACAGTGATTCGATCGAATGTGATGATGAATCGAACAAAGAAAATTAAAAAAAAAAAAGTAATTTTTGTTGTGGAGAAAAAAGAGGGGAGCGAGGAGAGAGTCGGAAGCCGAAGTGAGCGGAGAGGAGGAAGAGGGAGAAGGGGACGCCGGACGTGCGTTGCTCTTTTGTGTGCGGAGCTTTTATATGTGGGGTTTGGTAGAGAAGTTGGGGGTGAGCACCACTTCCCAACCAAAATTTTTGTTTTGTACTTTCGAGAGAAGTGAGATGGAAGTGACAAAACAATGTCGTCTTACAGACTAGGCGGGACCGTGCATACCAGATCGTACTGATGTGACGGTTTTTTATTGGCCGAACGTGGACCAAAATGCTACTAGGAGGCTAGGACCAATAGGGAGGGACACGTCAGTCTCGGTCTAACTTTCGGTTCCCCCTTCGATTCATTAGGTATTTTTTAAGAAAAAAATAAATATGCACCCACTAAAACTTATGTAGATATTCATTATTCTACTCAATGATTGTCATGTATGAAATCAAGTCCAGATCTGAGATTCCTCAAGGACGACAAGGCCTGGTACGAAAAATAAATGGAGGTCTATTCTCCTATAAGAAATTCTAATAAAACTTTTTAGAAATTAAATTATCCAAACTTAACATCAACTAAGAAAAATCATTCAATTCAATTGCGATAGAAACTATCATTTGCCGTATGATTATATTTTTAGGTTTTCTAGAATAGTTGGATTGTGGAATAGTGATTATAACAAAAGACCTAACTAAATATGGACCAAAAATTTAATTTTACTAATTTTTTTTCTATAGGTAGCTATATATAAATAAATATATACATATATACATATAAATTTATTTTTGGAGGCCTATAAATTCGAGAGGCCTAGTGCGATCGCATCAATTGCACCCTTAAATTCGGTCATATATGAAACTTGTAGTCAAAATCTGTGTGGATATTCACCGTTCTACTCTAGGTCAAGGGCGGAGCTAGAAAAAAAAATTAGGAGGGGCTAAGTGAAAAAAATATCATCTAAAATTAAAAAATCTACAAAAATTACACAACCCAACACCTATAGGTATCAAACCATAGTCCTTCTAAAAGAAATAGCCACTCAACCAACTGTTCTAAGGCGTACATGTGATAATGTACTGGTACCTCTAAGTATTTATTTCTTTTTAAGTCCGGGCTACAGTCCGGGACATCCCAACTTATATTCCGTCGGTGCTCTAGGTGAAATCACAATAATTTTAGTTTCACACGTGGCAACCCTTAGAAGAAATGGTGAACGTCCACACAATTTTGGTGGGTAAATCGAGAACTTGCTCACCTAGAACTTTTGACGCCTCATTGGTGCCAAAGATCTCGACAAGCCGTGGCTCGCTCTACCTGTTTATAGTGGGGAACAACATGATCAAGACAATGTAAAATTTGTTTGACTTTCAGAGTAAACAATATTTGATTCGGCAGTGAATAGATCCCCTCTCTTAACTCATAATTGATTTTCTATAAAGATACAATATTATTTAGGCTAAATTATAATTTGATACCCTCAACTATTACTATTTTTCAACTTGATACCCTCAAATTTTATAGGTACTAACTTAATACCCTATCTTAACTTATATTTCTAACTTGATACCCATTTTTCTTTTATTCCTAAACTACTCTTTTTCGGCTGCTACTTCTGTTACCTTCGTTTTTCGTATACGTATTTCCAGTATACGTGTATGAGATCTTGTCCAGTATTTTTCTTGTCTTGTCTTGCTAGCTGATTTTGATTTGATCTTGCTTAGGTTCATCATGGCTTAACTTGGTTCATTATTGGCTTAACTTGGTTCATTATTGGTTTGGCTTGGTTTATTTTTGGTTCAACATGTTAACCCCCTACCTACCACCATCCCCATTTATAAACCCCACCTACTTTTCTCTCTCTTCATTACTCTCCATAACTTCTTCTTCTTCTTCTCCTCCATTAAAAATATCTCCCCCTCCATAGGCAAGTGCACCTTGCTCTCACTCAAGAACCCATTTTGATGGTTCCAATGGCTTCCTAGCATGATTCTCTACCACTTTAGAACTTGGAGATTTTCATTTTGAAGCTTGGATTTTTGTAGATCTAGGAAATGGATTCTTGGAGTTTTGATCTATTAAAATTCTTCATTTGCATGTTTTGATGGATCCATGTTGTAAAGAATTTCGTTCTACCCCATTTTGACCTAAGGAAGTCCGAATTTGGACTCCGGACGAAGAAATGGCGGAGTTTTGAAGTTTTCGGCCATGGTTCGTCCTTCCCGGATTCGTCGGAAAGACGAACAGTGCACTGCTTGGGCGCATGGACCTGTCACGCACCCAAAGCATTTCCCTCACTCATGTGGGCACATATGCCTCCATGTGGGCGCATAGTGTGCCACATGTGGGCGCATAGGCTCGCGTTGGCGCATAAGCCTTCACGACTTGTCACCTTTGCATTCATTCACCCTTAGCCTTTGGCCACAAGGGTTCAACCCATGCTTGGGCACATAGGACACACCCCACCTTGGGCGCATAGAGTGTGCTCCCCCTCCTAGTGGGCGCATACTTGTAGCCAGTGTGGGTGCATGACTTGTGTAGGGCACATGGCCTTCACACGTAATACACAAACACCTTTTCTATTTCTTGGCACTTGACCATGCAAGTGCCTTGGCCATGTTAGCACACCCTGCTTGGGTGCATAGCCTGCCCATGTGGGCGCATGGGGGCTGCCTCCCTTGGGCGCATATAGCCCCTTCACTTTGGCACATGGAAGCCATGATCCTCATGCTTTGGCTTTGCATGTTTCGGCTTATTACAACTTTTGCGACTTGTGATTTCATGCGATTTTCTCATGATTGATCTTTATGACACGACATGACCCATGCGTGCCACGGCTAGGCATAGCTCGACTCGACACAGTACGACTTGTGCAAGTCGCAGTATGACTTGGCACGACTTGGCACGGTTAGCACGGTTTTGTTTGATCGTGGCACGGCTTTTTATGTTTTACTAATATAAAGATCGTGGCACGACTTGTGCAAGCCGTGGCACGGCTTAGCAACGATTTGGCATTTTTCCCTTTTGCCATAATATGTGTTTACTTCTATATGCTGCCATGTCCTTTGGCTTTATTACATTTCATGCTCTAAGCCTTGTTGTCTTCCTTACATCGGTGGCCGTTGGGGTGCACTCGGGATATGTCTCTTCTGCTTGCATGATGATATGCTATATATCATAACCATGATGTGTGAACACGAATTGATGAATGACATGTAATGAACTATGATGGCGGCCCGTCGTGGCGCGCTCCTAACAAGTAACAAGTAACCAGTACAAGTAGCCCAACATGAGAGTGGCCCGTCGTGGTGCACTCCAGACAAGAACATGACATGCCATGACATGATGGTGACCGTTGTGGTGCACCCCTGACAAGTAATCTTGACATGTAACTCATGAACGCTGTTGCGACAGCTAACTTGACATGCTAGTAAACTCTCATCTTGAACACCGTGGGTGATGTATTGAATGTGCTTGTATAAGCTACCAGTCTTATCTCGTATCATGTCTAGGACTTGTATCCCTGGTTACCACGGTCAGGGATTCATACTGAATCTGACTAGGTTAATGACTAGATTGATCAAGTAGTTCATATAGAGAGATATTTCGGCTACAAGCAATCCCGTTATCTGGGCGTCTTCCTGATGGACTTGTAGCCTGCCGACGAGTAGGGCATATTTCCAGCTCACTGTTATGTGGGGCACTACATGAAACGATTACTATGCACACTGTCATGTGTTGCATCCAAGTCACCTAAGAAGTCAAGATAACTCTTAACATGAACCTTGCGCCTGGATAACCTGGATAGTCTGCAGGGCTTGTGGCCGTAGGAATATCTCATTGCATCTTACTAGTAACTAGGCTTGTGATAACCCTAGCTAGTTAACTATCAAGCCGTACTCTTGCTTGGCCGTGAATGTTGGATGAAGTCCCATCTTGTCTGGTCTTGTCTAGACCCAGTACATGGCTATCTCTGGACATGATTGTTTATGCTTTACTCTATCGATAATTGGTTAGAGGCTAAGTTCTGTTCAGGTGAAGGGTTACAACCCCGGTTCTTGTTTGGTTTACGGGTTGTAACTTGGTTACCGGAATAGTCCTTTAGTTATCTTATCGTTTATCACCATGTTTTCTCTAACTCATGTCTTATGCGAATTCTCCTATGATTTTATGTGCTGATATGCTGGTTTTAGTTCTTAAGTGAAGCCTCCTTTGTGGCACTTACTCTTCTGGGGTCTGACCCAGCTGGTTTTGTATGGCCAAATTTTGGAGCAGCTTTCGAGGATCTTCCAGCCTTCCTTCCAGATGGTGACCACTAGAAGGAATCCTGGCAACGAGTGGGTTTTTATTTTGCTCTCACACTCCCTTGTAAAAATATTCTTTTGAGGTGTTTAGCCGCCGAGCAAGTGTTAGCTCGTTTGCAACTTTACTTACTGTCTGCCTACGGGCTGTAACATGATTGACAAATTCTAGGGTTGATCATGTATGACTTAAACTCTTGCTAGTCTTCACATTTTGTATGACTAGCTTCGTGATCATCTGAATATGTAATGTATGGGATGCCTTACTTTGTATGTCTGATGATCTACCATCTTGTTACATTTACTTGCTTGCTTGAGATTGAGACACTATGCTTGTTCTTGACCTTAAGAGACTGATGGCTTGTAGTAAACCCTCATGCATCTAGACAGCCGTGATCGTATTGCGAGGTGGGATTCACTTAAATGTACGTAGCTGGTTGTGTCTATCCCCCGCTCTCCAGTATTCTGGTTCTGGGGCGTGACACAGTTTAAGTGGTGGCCCAGGTAGGTCTTGTAAATCAAGATGTGTGAGGGTTTTACCGGATAGATGTCTCAATCAGCACTCGCCCTTGATCTCTACTCGTGTCTCCTAATCTTCCTAAAATCTTGATCTGATCACATGTTTATATCCTTGATCTATCATGGTACTTCCTTATTGTTCCCTATGTCGTTTCTTCAGCGGCATTGTTCCTGGTCCTACCGATCAGCAAGGCGGAGCACCTCCCGTAGACCAGCAGCAACCTGGAGATCAAGCCCAGCACTCAGGAGTAGCCTCCAGAGTCATACCTACTGGGGGTCAAGAGCCACCAGTTCAGCCAGTCCAGCCTGTAGAGCCTGACGATAGAACCCTGGTGGGTCTCATCAGGGAATTGCTTGCATCTCAAGATCGTCGGGGCGATGCCCTGCACCAGGCAGTACAAGATGCCATGGGCCGTATTGGTTATCAAAGGAACAGTGTGGCTAGCAGTTTCAAGCGCCTCAACCCTCCATTCTTTGACGGCAGTGAGGACGCTATTGCAGCTGATGCATGGCTTCAGGACATCGAGATCATCTTAGATGCAGCCAAGACTCCAAAAGGAGAGAAGATAGTGTGGTACGCCTACAGTTATTGGACCTAGCCCGCACTTGGTGGGCGATGATAGCAGTTGGATTGGCGACGCCTATTCCATGGGTGGTATTCAGTGACAAGTTTCAGATCAAGTACTTCGATGCTGTAGCTCGGTATGACCTACAGACGAGGTTCACCAATCTCAGGCAGATGAACAGGACAGTCGATGGATATGCGGCCGAGTTTTTAAGACTGAGTTGGTTTGCTCCCACCTTAGTGGCAACCGAGTTCGACCGAGCGCAGCGGTTCCAGCAAGGACTCCACCTAGAGATCATTCTAGCAGTGGAGCAGTTTGAGCATCAGACTTTTGATGCCGTCTTGTGAGCAGCGAAGAGGCATGAGTATACTTCTCAGAGGATTGTAGACAGAACTGGAGAACGGAAGCGATCCTATGGTCAGATGACCTAGTCCTCAGCCTCAGCCCCGGCAGCTAGGGCCTTGACCATTGGAGCTCCGAGGAGGGTGGCATCAGTTACGTCGGTTCAGCACTCGACTCCGACGTACCCTCAGCAGTAGAAGCGAAGGCAGTCTTCCATAATGGGCTGCACTCATTGTGGGAAGCCAGGGCATGTAGTATCAGAATGTCGCCGAGCACAAGGATTGTATTTGGCTTATGGGGCATCGGATCACATGATAGGGTCCTGCCCACAGAGAGCCGATTCATCCTCATCGGCCCAGACTAATCCCTCAGTGAGGGGACCAGCACCAGTACAGCAGCAGCAGTACCAGCCTCCGAGGCCATTGCCGTCTCAGGCCCAGGCATTCCAGCAGCAACGACCGCAGCAGTATGCCTAGTCCCAAGCTCAGAATTAGAACCGCCAGTAAGGTTTCCAGCAGAGGGGGCCAGCACCCAGAGGGCAAGGTCAAGCGATGGCTTTGACCGTAGAGGAAGAGTTGGTATCAAGTGAGGTGGTGGTAGGTACCATTCTCGTCAACTCTTTTTCTACATCAGTATTATTTGATTCGGGTGCATCGCATTCATTTATGTCTGCACTATTCGCGACACGGATAGGACTAGAGCCCGAGTCATTATCAGTAAGGCTCAATATACTTACTGGTAACGGTCTTGTGGGAGTAGATAGAGTGTTTTCCTCGTGTCGAATTGTAGTTAGCGGTAGAGAGTTTCTCGCTAGGCTGATAGAGTTCCCGATGGCCGATTATGATGTGGTCCTAGGGATGAATTGGTTGAGGGACCAGTATGCTAGAATAGATTACCATATCGGCAAGATTACTTTTAGTATTCTTGGTGAGCCAGCGTTTTCATTTTTTCGAGACGGAGTAGAACCTTCTTCCCCAGCGTTGCGGATGGCAGTAGCAGCAGCAGTTCAGTTTCCCAGAGTTGTAGAAGAATTTCCTGACGTATTTCTCGAAGAACTTCCAGGCATGCCCCCAGAGAGAGATCGAGTTCACCATTGATTTGATTCCCGGATCAGCACCAGTGTCAGAGAGAGTCTATAGGATGGCGCCTTCAGAGCTGGAGATCTTGTACAAGATGATTGAAGAACTTAGGACCAAGGGATTCATTCGTGCTAGCGGATCACCTTGGGGAGTCCCGATGCTTCTTGTGAAAAAGAAGGATGGTACGTTAAGATTATGTGTTGATTATCGTACCTTGAACTCTGTAACAATCAAGGACAGATATCCTCTACCAAGGATAGATGACTTATTTGATCAGCTCAAGGGAGCGACGGTATTCTCGAAGATTGACTTGCGATCAGGGTACCATCAGATCAGAGTCAGAGAGCAGGACATCCCGAAGACAGCATTCAGATCGAGGTATGGACATTAGGAGTTCCTTGTTATGCCATTTGGAGCGACCAATGCGCCAGCCGTATTCATGGACCTCATGAATCGTATCTTCATGCCCTATTTGGACAAGTTCGTATAGTGTTTATAGACGACATCTTAGTCTATAGCAAGAGTGAGGCGGAGCATGAGCAGCATCTCCGTGTGGTTCTTCAGATTCTCAGGGAGCACCAGTTGTATGCGAAGTTCAGTAAGTGCGAGTTTTGGTTAGATCGTATCTCGTACTTAGGTCACATCACCACCAGAGGTGGAGTGGAAGTGGACCCCCAGAAGATAGTTGCCATAGAGACATGGCCAGTACCTAGCACCGTCGCAGAAGTTCGGAGTTTTCTTGGATTGGCTGGTTATTACCGGCGGTTTGTGTCAGACTTCGCTCGAATTTCAGCGCCATTGACGCAGTTGACCCACAAGGATGTGCAGTTTACTTGGACAGCAGAGTGTCAGAGTTCATTCGAGAAGTTGAAGCAGAGATTGATGACGGCCCTCATTCTCACTCTTCCCGATGGGACTGGAGGATTTTCAGTTTATTGTGATGCTTCAAGCAGAGGATTGGGATGCGTATTGATGCAGCATGGTAAGGTAGTCGCTTATGCGTCACGTCAGCTTCGTGACCATGAGAGGAATTATCCTACCCATAACTTGGAGTAGCAGCAGTAGTTTTTGCATTGAAGCTTTGGAGACATTATCTATATGGAGATCGGGTGGAGATTTTTACCGACCACAAGAGTCTTAAGTATGTGTTTACCCAGAAGGATCTCAATATGCGTCAGAGAAGATGGCTAAAACTACTTGTGGATTATGACATCAACTTGCAGTATCATCCTGGAAAGGCCAACGTAGTAGCAGATATATTGAGCAGAAGAGCCGGAGTTTATTTTCTAACAGCACAGCCAGAGTTGTTAGCAGATCTTCAGAAGATGGATATTGAGTTGTTCTTCCTTCCAGTGTGGCATTGATGGCCAGTATACAAGTTCAGTCCAGTATAGTGGAGAGGATCAAGTTAGCTCAGTCCGCGGATTCTAAGCTTCAGCGGCTTAAGGCAGAATGTGTAGCAGAAAGAAGACCATAGCTATGTATTCATGAAGATGGTACACTCCGACATGGGAGGCATCTTTATGTACCCAGTGGAGATATCAGACATGAGATCATGGCAGAAGCTCACAGTTCTCAGTATTCGATTCACCCCGATGGTACGAAAATGTACCGAGATATCCGTCAGCATTTTTGGTGGAAGGCATGAAGAGTGTCACGCCCCAGAACCAGAACACTGGAGAGCGGGGGCAGACATAGCCAGCTCGTATAATGAAATGGGATCCACTCTACCATATGGTCACGGCTGTCTAGATATATGAAGGTTTATCTACAATCCATCAGTCTCTTATGGTCATGAACAAGCCTAGTGTCTCAATCACAAGCAAGCAAATAAATGTTACAGGATGTAAGATCACCAAATATACAATAGTAAGGTGTCCCAAACATTACATATTCAGCTGATCATGAAGCTAGTCGTTACAAAATATGAGGACTAGCAAGAGTTTTAGTCATACATGATCAACCCTAGGTTGCCAATCATGTCACAGCCCGTAGGCAGACAGTAAGTAAAATGTACACAAGCTAACACTTGCTCGGCGGCTAAACGCCTCAAAAGAATAATTTTACAATATAGTGGAAGAGCCAAAATAAACCCACTCGTTGTCAGGGTTCCTCTAGTGGTCACCATCTGGCTGGAAAGCCGGTAGATCCTCTGGAGTTGCTCCGGTATCTGCCCATACAAAACCAGCTGGGTCAGACCCCAGAAAGAGCAAGTGCCACAAAGGAGGCTTCACTTAGGAACTAAAACCAGCATATCACAATGAATAGCAAGGGTAATTAAAAGATACTGATAATAACTGAGATAACAATAATATATTGAGCACGAAGAAACCATTCAAGTAGCCAGACTGCAACCCTTAAACCAAACAAAGACCGGGGTTGCAATCCTTCACCTGAATAGAAACCCGCCTCAATTGCTATTGATAAGGTAAAATGTATCATACATGACAGGTGATATACGATGAGATAACCATGGGACTATTCAGATAACCAGGTTACAACCCGTAAACCAAACAAGGACCGGGGTTGTAACCCTTCGTCTGAACAAAACTTGGCTTCTCCCACCATTTATCGGCAAGGTAAAATAAGAAATCAGGACATGTAACAATATTGTACAGGATCAAGACAAGACTAGACAGATTATACCTCATCCACTCAATCACGGCCAAGCAATAGGTACGACTTGATACTTTAACTAACTAGGGTTATCACAGGCCTAGTTACTAGCAAGATGCAGTGAGATTATTCCACAGCCACAAGCCCTGCAGACCATCCAAGTTATCCAGGTCGAATATTAGTACAATAAGGGTGCAACACATGACAGTGTGCTGGAAATGTGTCCTACTCGTCGGCAGGCTATAGATCCCAAGTGGGGCGCCGAGATAACGGAATTGCCTGTAGCTGGAAAAATCTCTTCATGACTACTGGATTTTTCTAGTTATTAGCCTTAGTCGATTTCAGTGGGTACCCCCGACTGTGGTACTCAGGAGTCCTCGTCCTAGACATGATGCAAGACAAGACGGGTTCATTTGTACAAGCACAATCGTCCACGGTGTCCAGGTCATTCATTCTTGTCATGTCGTGTCGGCCGTCGCAACAGCAATTCAAGAAATATCATGTCAGGTTTATAAAGTCAAGAGTGCGCCACGGCGGGCCACTATCAAGAATTATCATGCCAAGTTATCATGTCAAATTTGTCAGGTCAAGTTATCTTGTCAGGAGTGCACCACGGCGGGTCACTATCAAGTCATGTCATTTATCAAGGAGGGGAGAAACTTGTACAATTAAATAATAATATATTATAATATATATATTCTTGAAGCCAAGGAGGAACTCTACAACTTTCATGTTGGGAGTGGGAAGAAATTCTGACCATAATTTGTTTTCCATAAATAAATTCACTTTATTTATTTTGTATCTGAGAAAATTACAACTGTAGGAATCTAATCTAGAAGACGATTACTTTATCCCTTGGACGATGCGATGAAGAAAACTCGAACTTTGAAGAACTTGGACAGCAACTGGGCAATCTCTCTGTTCTTTCTGAAATTGACTGTAGTCTCTGATGAAGATGAAGAAACTCTTTTTTATAGAGTTCAGAATAACTGTCCTTAAGCATACGCTCAGGTAGTTACTTGACGTGTGCATAACTGCAGGGACGCGTGGCTAATTCTGATGGAGACACATTAGCGTGCGGTTGAAAGTAGTGGAGCATGTTCAGGAGAGATTGATGGCCTGGATGCCACGTTGCATAACTTCTAGAGAAGTGGATAACTGGTACAGGACACGTGAGAACGTGTGTTGACTGTAATCCTGGATATGGTTGCTGTAATACGCTGCCTCGTTGAAGGAGAGTTATACGCTGACTTGGATGATGTAGAAACAAAATAAAGCTGATACGCTTACTGGAGAAGAAAGGAGTCATACGCTCACTTGATGAGGAAGGAGTCGTATAGACTTCATACGCTCACTGAAGAAGGAAGGAGTCGTATAGACTTCATACGCTCACTGAAGAAGGAAGGAGTCGTATAGACTTCATACGCTCACTGAAGAAATGGCCACGTGGCCATCATCAATCTTCTCTGATACGCCATATCTTCAAATAACTGTCAAAAGATTTTCTCGAGCGTCGTGACTGCAGATATGACGGCTGACAGACTGTCAAAACTGACAGTAATGATGGCTTTGCATTAATGAGACATGCTGAGCTGTCCTCGCAAAAGACAAAACCGGCTCTTTGAAAACCTATACGACGGCTAGTCTCCATTGGACAGTTGTCCTTGCACGAAAGACGACGTGTCAGATTCATCCTTTATTAAATATATGCCGTACTGTCATCTCAGAAAATAATAAAATATTCACTGAGCGTATGGCCTGTAGATGAATGTATGGCCTTGAGCGTAAGGATTAAAATGACAGCATGTCATAATTTTCCACATCCTACAAGACCCCCTTCAAAGTTTTCGAACTTTATGAGTTTCAAAAGTTCGAAATTACTTTGAATAAAAAAGTGGGAATGAGTCTTGACACGCTGGCATTAAGTCTGTTTATGCAAAAAATGAATTTATCAAATGTCATGATGACTCTTCATTTTTCGAGACTGATTGAATCTGATTTATGGAGGAATATGAACCGCCAGCAAGCTTTGTTATATAAACTGAGAAAATTCAGTTTTTGACATTCATTTCTTGTAACCATGACTCCAAAGGAAGCGGCTGAAGAAGAAGCACAAAAATTAGGTTTCTGTGCCCATGGTGACCCCACCTTTGGAGGCAAAGAACCGGAGCCCTTCGTCATCGAGTTCAAAGATGACCCCACGCAGTTAGCCAAGAATTTCTTGGGTTACTTCGGTCTGGACGGCTCCTCTACTTCTGATGGGCGGAGCCTCGCAGAGAAGCGTGAAATGCTCGCTGCCCTGTTGCACCGCATGGGGGTCCAAAGCGTAGAAGAGTTAGGCGTCAAACTTAGCCGTTCTGGAAAATAGAGCGTGACTTTGTTGCACCCCTTTCTTTCCCTCTCTTTTTTTTTGTAAGGCCATCAGTGCCTTTAATGAAATGAATATTCAAGAATTCTCTGTTTAGTATAATTTTGTGTTGAAAACTAACGTGCACCAATGAATAACTGTAGATTACGCTGTAGGTTACGCTGTCTTCCAATGTTTGTAAGTTACGCTGGATAGCGTACATCAATGAATAGCATGCACCAATAAATAGCTGTAGGTTACGCTATCTTCCAATGTTATGGAAAGCACTCTTTGAATATTTCCAAGGCTATGCTGGTTTCCAAAGTACACGTGGCACTCATTGCATATTTTATGAGCGTTATTTGTGGATCCTTTCCAAGAATAGGCTTGCGCTCCATACTTTAAAATAGACAGAAGAGTTTCACAGAACTCATCCCCATCTTCTTTTTCTTCTTCTCTTCTCTGAAAATGAACGTGAGATTTCACTCTCAAATCGGAAAGCAAAAGCTTCTAAATGTTCAAATTCTGAGCAATATGTCAGACATCAGTTTGCCAATTCTTAGCGTCAAACTTGAAGGTAAGTCCGGCATAATACACGTACTGTTTTCGCTATTGAAAATAGGCTTTCTGTCTCCGAGCGTGCTTGACCAACCAGTGCGTTTCATATGACATTTCTGTTGATTTAATTCTTTTCTTCATGCTGTTTTCCGCAGAAACTTGGCTAAAGATTTTCTTCAGAACTGGCATTGGTGATGTGGATGCTGTGGAGAATGTCCTTCTGACACCAACATCAGGGAGCTCATACGCTTTTGACGCGTACATCAGACAACTCAGAACTCTTCGTGGGATAGAAGGGTCTTCCTTAGATGGTAGGAAGAGCCTTTATACACGAGAGTTGGATGGTGGAGTCAACTCTACTACCGAGAAATCGGGTAGTAGAGTTCCTTTCACGGGAGAACCAGGAATTGTATCCCAAGGTTTGGATACATTCCTGTCTTCCTTGAAAGGTCGCTCCTAATCCACCAGTTGTATTAGCAGCAACACGTTTTCGTGTTGCCCTACTCTGTGGTTCTCCTCTCGTCTGAGAGATAAGACCAGAGTTTGATTCCTGCTGGACACCCAGGAATTGCCACAAACAACGAGATTGCCAGAGAAGATCCAAGAAGAAATAGATCTCAGTTGTACATAGAATGAAAATCCAAGATTTGTAATAGATTTCCATTATGATTTGTAAGAAAGTCTAAGAAAATGTAGTAGACTTTTTGTGGTGAAATGGGAATGGAAATGACAATTCTTCTATGCTCAATAATTTGTATTTGTGGATGAATTGTGGACATGATAGATAATAAAATCATCTTTTCTGTTTTAGAGTATATGATATTATCAGAGGTATTATGGACGTGATAATATGTATGAACTCAAAAGAAAATAGATTGATTTCTATGCAGAGGTCAAAAACGACAAATGAGTAAGCAGATTCGGAATTGATTCAGAGGTTATGAAAACATGATCAATAACGAATCCCCACTTGATAAATTAATAGAAGATTATGAACGGATGAACCATTAGGAAATGATGAACAGATAAACTGTCGAGTGAATGTAATAAATGAACGGATGAACCGTCAAGTATTAATGAACATGTGAAACGTCGGATGAATGTGAGAAATGAATGGATGAACTGAATCTCGGGAAAGAATACGTCCCTTCGATCTTTGTAACCATATGCCTAAAAATAGAGCATATATTTGAGTAGAAGGATCATACATCATCCTCTTTTATCCACAATGTCTTCTGAAAAGAATACAAAGAAGACTGAAGTCGTCTCTGAAGTTACTGAAGGTGCTAAAGAGCATCTACCTCCGCAGAAGAAGGAAATGGGCGAAAGCTCATCTACTCCCAAGCCGCCAAAAGATATCCTCGACTTCCTGGTCGAACCAGGAGAAACCGAAGAAGAAGAAGCAATGAGGCTGGCTGTCTGTCAGTTCTTGGTGCGGTCAGAAAAAGATGTATTAAATTCTTTTGCTGATTATGTATGTGGCCCTCGTCCCAAGTATGAGAGGGATGACAGTGATCTTCCATGATGATGTACTCTTTTTCTTGAAGAATTTTGTCAAAATAAACTCTGTTTAAGGAAACTTTGTTTACGATGTATTCTTCCCACTTTACATCAATTTTGCCTTTATTCACTGATCTTTAGACTCAGAAATCAAAAAGACTAAATATTTGAGATAGAAAATTCAGAAGAAATATGGACACTTTATTAAAACCACTGGGGATCTAATAAAACAAAATATCAAATTCTCTGGGAAGATGATACATGGTGGAATAACAATTTCCTCTGGGGATAACGATATCGAAATAACTTTTGTAAAGAAGGATTTTATATTTGCTGGGGAATGATGAAAATATTATACATAATATTTCTTTAAGAATTTGCCATTGATAAGCATCATCATGACTTTCCCATCCATAGAGGCAAGCTGGTATGCTCCGTTAGAGAAGACTTTGTTCACTACGAATGGGCCTTCCCATTTCGCATCAAATTTGCCTTTGCTCATATGTGTCATGGTCATAGGACGTCTGACAGTAAGGACCAGTTCTTCCTTCTGATATGCTCTGACTTTGACTTTCCGGTTAAAAGCTTTGGAGATTCGGACCTGATACAGCTCGATATTTTGTTGAGCATACAATCGTTTTTCATCTAGAGCTTCCAACTCTTGAAGTCGAAGACGATCATTGTTTTCTGTTGTCAGTTCATTGGAGATTGCAATTCTCAGAGAAGGAATCTGGATCTCAAGGGGAAGAACAGCTTCACACCCATATACTAAAGAGAAAGGTGTACATCCAGTCGCATTGTGAACTGTGGTGCGGTAGGCCCATAAACATTCACCAAGCTTCTCGCTCCAGTTGCGTTTGTTGGAAGAAACGAACTTTTTCAAGAGTTTGATAATTGTTTTATTGAAAGCTTCTGCCAATCCATTGGCTGCTGGATTATATGCTGTAGAAGCTAAATTATTAATCCGATGATTGTCGCAGAATCGAGTAAATTTCTGACTGACGAACTGCGGTCCGTTATCATGGATAATACGCCGAGGAACACCAAATCGATAGATAACATGATGTTTGACGAAGTTGATAACATTAGAAGTTTTAACTTCAGATAACGGGATTGCTTCAGCCCATTTGGAAAAGTAATCGGTTATTGCTAGAATAAACCGATGTCCTCTTGATGATGGTGGGTTGATGGGACCAATGATGTCCATGCCCCAAGCTTCAAAGGGCCATGATACCGCTGTTGGATGTAAGAACTCTGACGGTTGATGAATAAAGTCTGCATGAATTTGACATGCTTTACATTTCCGAGCATATTGAATAGCATCAGCCACCATCGTGGGCCAATAATAACCCATACGTCGGATACGATCTTGAAGTTTAGGACCTGGTTGATGAGCTCCGCAAACACCATCATGTGCTTCACGAATTATCTGTTGTGTTTCTTCACCGGCAATGCATCGGAGGAGAAGACCGTCGTAAGACCGACAATATAATGTTTTAGTCGTATGATTATAATAGAATCTGAGAGATCGACGTCGAATAGACGCTGCTTCACTCGGATTATCAGGAAGTATATCATACAAAACAAAGTCTAGAAACGGGCGTCTCCAGTCTTCAATTATGGCTTCTGTTTCATTAGAAAAGACATATTCCATAGTAGAATCGGAAGAAGACGAGGATATTTTGTCAAACTTTAATCCAGCATCAAGGTTGAAAGAATCTTTGTCTGGTTTGTGAGGAAAAGCCAAAGCCAAATTATTCTCAACACAGAATAGTTCTCGGTTATAAACCACTATCACTTGCTGACGTCTGATTGGAATAGCTAATACAGCAGCAAGATTAGCTAAAGCATCAGCTTCTGTATTATAGGCTCGTCGAACATATTCAATAAAGAAGTTTTCAAAAGATGAGGCTATAGAGAGTGCTGCTCGATGATAAGGTATCAAATCCTGATGACGAACTTCATACGTTCCTCTGATCTGATTGACAATAAGCTTGGAGTCTCCATAAACTTCCAAATATTGAATATCTAGATGTTTAGCAAGTTGAAGACCAATGAGTAATGCATTGTATTCGGCTACATTGTTTGAACATGATTGATCTAGAGAATAAGCCCTCTGAATAGTTAGTCCTTCTGGGGATACAAGAACAATCCCAACTCCAGCGACAATATTGCCGTTAAGACCTATTCTAGATGCTCCATCAAAGAATAAACGCCAGGTCGGAACTTCTTCAGAAATCAGATTTGAATCCAAGACTTCATCAGGAATCTCATCATATAATATAGAATCTTCTGGAATTGCATGAGCAGCCAGAAAATCAGCAAGAGCCTGTCCTTTAACTGACTTCTGAGGAATATAATGCATATCGTATTGAGCTAACAAGATTCCCCAATTAGCTAGTCTGGAGTTGAGAACACCAGGTTTCTTCATCATAATCCTGAGAGGATTCACTCTGGAAATGACATGAATCGTTTGACCAATAATATAATGTCGCTTTTTCTGAACAGCAAACATTAATGCTAAGCATTCTTTTTCGATTGGAGAATAACGCGGTTCAGCACCCGTCATTGTGCGACTGAGATAATAAATAGTCTGTTCATGGCCATCTTTATTTTTTTGGGCAAGTAATGCACCAAGAGAATGATCCATGGCTCGAACATATAGAAGGAATGGTATCCCCGAGACGGAAGGTACCAAAACAGGAGGGTTCATGAGATACTGTTTAATATCGTCAAATGCTTTTTGACATTCTTCGTTCCAGACGAAAGATACACCTTTCTTCAGAAGTTTATTGAATGGTCTGCAGCGTCCTGATAAGTTGGAAATAAATCTCCTGATATAAGCAATTCTTCCTTGAAATCCTCGTAGCTCTTTTAAGGTGCGTGGAGGACGCATCTCTTGAATGGCTTTGATCTTCTCGGGATCCACGTGTATACCTTTAGCGGTAATGACGAAGCCGAGAAATTTACCACTAGAGACGCCCAGGAAGGACTTAGTAGGGTTCATTTTAAGTTGATGCTGACGCATTAAATCAAAGATAGTCTTCAAATCTTGGATATGATCCTCCTTTCGTCGACTTTTGGATGCAATATCATCAACATAGCATTCGACTATTTTTCGGAGATGTTCGCGAAATATAGTGCTCATTGCTCGCTGATATGTTGCTCCTGCATTCTTGAGACCAAACGGCATCACTGTATAACAGTATGTACCGATCGGCGTTCTGAAGGAAGTATGTTTTTCATCATCTGGAAACATTTTGATCTGGTTGTATCTCGAATACCCATCCATAAATGACATTCGTTCGAAACCACATGTATTGTCGATCATGACATCAGTAATTGGAAGAGGAAACTCGTCTTTAGGACAAGCCACATTGAGATCACGAAAATCTATACAGACCCGAATCTTGCCAGTCTTTTTAAGGACAGGAACGATGTTAGCCACCCATTCAGGATGTTGTTCCTCTCGAATAAATCCAGAAGCCATAAGCTTGTTGACTTCAGCTTCAATTGCATCCATAATATCTGGACGAAATCGTCGCTGTTGTTGTTTGACCGATTTAGCATTTGGCATGATATTGAGTTTGTGCATTGCAATCTTCAGATCTAGTCCTGGCATATCTTCGTAACTCCAGGCAAAGACATCGATATAATCACGAATAAGCTTGATCATGTCTTGCTTATCTGTTTCTGAAAGACTTTCACTGATGAATATTGGTTTAGGAGAACCTTCTTCACCAACATCAATTTGGATCAGTTTATCTTCGGTAGGAGGTTCTCTCTGCTCGAACCTGAATTCCCATTGATTATCTAATCTTTGAGCCCATTGTTCCGATTCGGGTGATATTTCAAAATCATCCTCATCTTCATCATTTTCCTGCGGGCCATCAACAGAGACCATATTGATGGACAAAATAGAACGATGAAGATCGCCAATACTCGTGTCAGAATCCCAAGAGAGAGAGTCAGAAGACTCAGATCGTTCGTCTTCATCGGACTTTGAATCTTCATGGACTATGTTGATAAAGGAAGTAGGAGCAATGTAACCTAAACCACATTTTGTCCTTCCGTATTTTAATGGAGGAATTCGAACAGGCATTCTTCTTCCTTTTTCATTATTGAGACTGGTTCTAAAGTCATAACCCATATTCTTGATGATATTTTTGGATTGTTGACTGTAGCGACGCAGTTGTAACCTTCCAGTATCATCGTTTATGTCATCTTCTTCCGAGTTAGGAGGATTCTGGGGTCCTTTATAAAAGAAGATCGGATTTTCTCCCTTTTTTCTAGCAGGGACCACGAAGTATGATTTTTGTATGGATTCCAATGATACGTCTGTATGAAGAGTTTGAACAACCCCTATAGTTAGTGACTCTAAGTTATCTAGCAATTGTAAATAACTTTGTACATGATTACAGACATCAATATACTGTAAAGGAGATGCTTCATTAATATTAAATACTGTATTTACAACAGAAGGCTGAGCCTTATCAGACTTAGTCAAATTAATGACAAAAGGGAGAGAGAAAGAGCAATCAGAAGTTTTGTTTCGATTAAGATCGATAACAAAAGGCTCAGAAGAGGTGAGCTCCCTTGAAGAAGGTCGTGGATAAGTAGTACGTCCACTGACTGGAATGACTAGAGTATCTAATCTAGCCTGAGAAGGTGGAGGGAGAGTAGTACGTCCACTGACAGGAATTATCAATGAGCCTTGTGGAGCTTGGGAAGACGGTACAGTAGTACGTCCACTGACAGAAATTATCAGTGAATCTTGTGAAGCCTGAGCAGGTGATGAAGTAATATGTCCACTAACAGGAATTATCAGTGAACCTTCTTCAGATGATTTAACAGACTGCGGAGGAGTGATACGTCCCTTTACAGGAATAACAAAAGTGCCAACTTTTGCTATCTCATCATCATTATCCATAGCTTGCAAGACTTTTGAGTATTCATCTTTGTACATGCGAGCGTCATTGAAATAAGCTTCAACTCCTTTGAATGGATAGAGATCCGCAACTTCCTTTTGAACTTCTCCATTATCATCAACATATTTGAAACACTGATGAAGGGTCGAAGGAACGACATTATGTTCATGCAAGAATGGTCTCCCCAACAGAGCATTGTATGAGCAACCATGATTGTCGATGATGTAAAAAGTAACTTTAGTGCGAAGATCGCCTATTTGAAATTTGAGACGAATCTTGCCCAAAGGCTCACTTTTTCCTTGATTAAATCCCAAGATGGTAGTGATAGTGCTGGAAAGGCTATGTACAGGTATCTTCAGTACGTCTAGCATAGCTTTTGGCATAATACTGAGAGCAGATCCTGGATCAATCAGGAGACGATCAACCTTCATAGAATCAATATATCCTGTATGATATAAAGGACGGTCATGTCGATTATCCTCTAGCAGCATATCGTCCTGCGTAAAGGTAATGTTTGGAATAAATTCCAATACATTATGGCAATGAGAAACAGGTTCTGTTTCCAATTTCTTGAGAAGAGTTAGGCAGGTTTCTGCTTGCAGCAGTGCTTCACTTAGAGTTCCTCGAGTCTCTTTAGAGAGGCGTAAGAGCTCGAAGATTGATAATTTAGCTGGGGTATTGGCTAGTTGAGCCAATATATCAAAATTATAAGACTTTTCAAGTCATGTAGGAGATGACTTCTTCAATGGTTTGTCGAAGCGGACTTGTTGTTTGCCTTTGTCAGCTGCTGTTGGTTTAGAAGGAACTGTCTCAACAGGAACATTTAAAGGCTCTTCAGTAGAGACTGGAGTTGAAGCTGTAACCGGAGGGACTTCAGAAGTTTCTTCAGGAACTTCAGCATAATCTTTCAGATATACTTTTCCTGACCGAGTTCCAGCATGAACTTCAACTTCAGATTCTGGTTCAGGGTCTATAGAAACTATGTTGCAATTCTTTATCTTGCTCTTGGTTCTTTTATGTTTGATGAGAGCTTCATTCCAGAAACCAAGGCCAACACGAGATTGATTATGTCTCATAGTGATGGCTAAAGGTGCTCGGAGTCCCTTGCCTGAGTTCAAACCTGGAGCAGTGGCTAGATCATAACCCATCTTCGCCATCAATTCACGAGATTGTGAACTGTATAAATGAAAAGCAGGTTTGTACCTATCTTCAAATTGAGGTACAGATTTTATCTCCGTAGGGAGTGAATTTCCTGCTGAGATGAAAGTAGAGGTTAGATAAAAATCGGGTGTGAAACTAGAAGTCACATTGCATGACTTAGTCTTCCCGAGCTTCTTTTTAGATGAGGAAGTCTTCCGAGGAGAAGAGGAAGACGTTTCAAACTCCGTCATTAAATCCGGGTGAATCCACATGATCTCTCCCTTCTTAGTTGTGACAGGAACAAGTCCGTCATTCTGTGCTGGTGGGATGTTTATAACTTCGAGAGTTGCTTTGGGGATAGAAACAATCCCACTTTCCACCATTAAGGGAGGGAAGTCACCGAACTGCATTGAAATTACATTTGCTGTGACTGTTTTGTCTTTGGGTGTTAATGTCACAGCTCCTGATTTAATCATCTCTTGAATCTTCCCTTTTAATACATAGCAAGACCGGATTGTATGACCCAGCATTCTATGATATGGACAGTATTTTGGATGATCTGTCTTATTGGCTTCATCAGGCTTTTTAATTTCTGGCAATTGAATCTTATTACCTTTGAGTAAGCATTCAAAGATACCCTGAACATCATCATCGTCGAAAGAATATTCTTCCTTCGGCCGAGGAGATCTCTGTTGTTGATTTGTTGGAGCTGGAGTAGCTTGGGTATTCTTTACCTATTGACTACTGTTTTGGAGATTGACTTCAAGAGCTTCTTTCCCTTTGCGATTGTTGGGTCGAGTACTATTGCTAGCGCTCTGATTTGATTCCTTAGGAGCCATTTGTACCCCCAGACCCTTGAAGGTCTCAGCACTGACTTCAGCAGCCTTGGCACTGACAATGAAAGAAGGCCAATCTTGGACCTGAGTGGACCTTGTCCACATGCTGATAATTGGTAAAAGATTCGACTTGCAAGTGTCGATGGTAACAGCATCGGAAGTTCCAAGAGGCATTTTGAGGGCTTCTCTTCTGAATCTTTCAATGAAGTCCTCAGTGGTTTCATTATTTTTCTGTTTAATTCTTATGAGGGCTGACATGGTCATGTCGTTGAGCCCTTCATAGAATCGTTCAAGAAACATTTGCTTGAAACCGGCAAATGAGGTAATGCACCCATCAGGGAAACTTCTATACCATTCATAAGTCGTTCCTTTGAGACATCCAATGAACACCCGAGTAAGGAGGGCGTCACTTGGTTGCAGTTGATCAGTCATTACTTTAAAATGATTAATGAACTGACTTGGGGAGGTTGTCCCATCGTAGAAAGAGATGGTCGGAGGTTTGTATTTTGGTGGATACGATACCTGCTTCCATTCTATCGGGTAAGGTTGCTTGATACCTAACCTTTGCAAACCATCCTTCTGTTTGAATGCCTCGAATTGTGTTCGGAGATTCTTTAACTCTTCAGAAACAATTCCAGAAGACTGGGGAGTTGTAACTTGTTGAGTGTGATTAGGAGGAGGGACTGCAGCATATGTACCACCCCCAGCTCCAGACTGACTTGGAGTGGGTTGTTCAGGAACATTAGATTGTACCCCCGGAATAGTAGAGGGTTCCGAGTTTGGAACAACAGGAGTATTTAATATAACTGGAGAAGCTGTCTGTTGGACTTGCTGAGTTTGATGCTGAGCTTGCATAAGAGTGTGCATAGCATTCAACGTATCTGCCATAGCTCTCAACTGTTGTTCTAAGGAAAAAATCCTTTGTTCGTGAGCTTCGGTGCTAGTTGAAGGTTCATGATCGCCCTCTGCCATGTAAGTGGTAATCATTCGAGGAATAGATGATGAAACAGTCTGTTCTGAATCATCACTGTGTGAATCAGTATCTTTCCCAGGGCTTTTTATGGGAGTCAATACTGGAAAATTGGACTCTCCAAGGAAGTCTTCTGTGATCTCCGGATTACCACTTGGATGAGAAGAAAAAGAGGCTCTGGTCAAGGCTCCGGTCCTGGATCGGGTGCCGAGATAAACACCATCTTCAGAGTCTGATATAGCATCAGACCGTATGCTACCCCCAATATTTCTGGAGGTCATGTTGACAGAAGCATAAAGAGGTTCATCTTTATCCAACATTGGTTCATACTGAATCCGTTTGAAAACAGATTGTCTTTTTGGTGAACAACAACATTGAATTATAACTCGAGGTTGGAAGTTGCAACCATGCTTTTCATGGCAAATATGAGCAATATCATAGCCTGATGGAGTGTCAATTCTCTGTTTATTTTGCAAATATTCCCGGAGATCTGTAGGAACAGATTGGGAACTATTTGAAGATAGTTTCTGTGTAGAAACTTATCTTTTGTTCTTCTGTCTTCTTGGTTCCTGAGTGTATAAAGACTGATTAATTTGAGCCACATAGTTCTTGGCATATTCTGCATCAGGGTCTAATATACTTGTCTCAGTGGAACCGAGCCGATTCTGATTAAGCTTGTTACGAAGATCCGTAGGAGATTTGACTTTGATATCAGTCTTGGATACTTGTAATTTGCCTTTCTCAGACCGAGAAATTTTGAGAGAAGGAAGATGAGTATTATTCCGACTAGGAGTCGGTAATAATCCATCTTTGGAGGAATTAGCCAAAAGGCGTTTTCCATTGTTTGATCTAGTAAGAGTACTAGTCAAATTAACTCCAGAGGTAAAGACCTTAGGAGTAGAGGAGTTGACTAAAGAGTCTTTCTCCTTGGTTGGCACAAGATGTGCAAGTTGAGGGGGAATTATTTGTATGTTCTGTGGAAGAGAACCCCCAGCCTGATTTTGAGAAACAGTCAAAGGACTGTATTTGTTAGCATACGCTGACTTCAGTTTGGACTTCTGGTCATACGCTGCCTTTTTATTAGCATACGCTAGCTTTGGCTTAGCGTACGCTGCCTGATGTTGGCTTTTATACGCTGCCTTTGCCGTACGCTGCCCTTTGAATGCCATACGCTCAGAGTCATCAATGGCTAAAGAGCCGACTGCTGTCGTAAGAATAGAGGGAGAAGGGACCTTGACATGTCTAGAGATGGTTTTCCTTGTACACGCTGACTTGGTTAAAGAACCAACTTTGTCAGTGTGACTAGGAGAAGCCACTGTTGCCGTGTTCCGAGAAGCCGAATTGTGCTTCATGGAAGTTGAAGACGTGTTCTTGTCAGCATGAGAAGTGACAGAAGCGTCTCGGACTGCTGCAGAAGACTTAGGGACATAGACGGAGCGTCCCTTCTTCTTGGCAGCAGGAAGAGCGGAGGAAGCAGTGCGGCCCTCCTTCGCCTTGAGCATTTCTTCATAAGCCGATTGGTCGAATTGTACAACCATCGTCTTCTTCGTCAAGCCGATCGACGAAGTATCGCATTGAGTTGTTGCTATCTCGTTGGAGGAGACAGCTTTCCCCAGCAGAGTCGCCAATTTGTTTTCCATAAATAAATTCACTTTATTTATTTTGTATCTGAGAAAATTACAACTGTAGGAATCTAATCTAGAAGACGATTACTTTATCCCTTGGACGATGCGATGAAGAAAACTCGAACTTTGAAGAACTTGGACAGCAACTGGGCAATCTCTCTGTTCTCTCTGAAATTGACTGTAGTCTCTGATGAAGATGAAGAAACTCTTTTTTATAGAGTTCAGGATAACTGTCCTTAAGCATACGCTCAGGTAGTTACTTGACGTGTGCATAACTGCAGGGACGCGTGGCTAATTCTGATGGAGACACATTAGCGTGCGGTTGAAAGTAGTGGAGCATGTTCAGGAGAGATTGATGGCCTGGATGCCACGTTGCATAACTTCTAGAGAAGTGGATAACTGGTACAGGACACGTGAGAACGTGTGTTGACTGTAATCCTGGATATGGTTGCTGTAATACGCTGCCTCGTTGAAGGAGAGTTATACGCTGACTTGGATGATGTAGAAATAAAATAAAGCTGATACGCTTACTGGAGAAGAAAGGAGTCATACGCTCACTTGATGAGGAAGGAGTCGTATAGACTTTATACGCTCACTGAAGAAGGAAGGAGTCGTATAGACTTCATACGCTCACTGAAGAAGGAAGGAGTCGTATAGACTTCATACGCTCAATGAAGAAGAAAGGAGTCGTATAGACTTCATACGCTCACTGAAGAAATGGCCACGTGGCCATCATCAATCTTCTCTGATACGCCATATCTTCAAATAACTGTCAAAAGATTTTCTCGAGCGTCGTGACTGCAGATATGACGGCTGACAGACTGTCAAAACTGACAGTAATGATGGCTTTGCATTAATGAGACATGCTGAGCTGTCCTCGCAAAAGACAAAACTGGCTCTTTGAAAACCTATACGACGGTTAGTCTCCATTGGACAGCTGTCCTTGCACGAAAGACGACGTGTCAGATTCATCCTTTATTAAATATATGCCGTACTGTCATCCCAGAAAATAATAAAATATTCACTGAGCGTATGGCCTGTAGATGAGCGTATGGCCTTGAGCGTAAGGATTAAAATGACAGCGTGTCATAATTTTCCACATCCTACACAATTCAGGCAAATAAAACATTTAAACAATCAAAGTGGACCCCATGCGGCCCAAGAGTGGGAGAACCTATATGCGGCCAAAGAGAGTGGGAGGCCACCCATGCGGCCAGCCAAAGCTTATGCGGCCAAAAAATAACTAAAGGGGGCCATGCGGCCAGCAAGAAATATTCATGCAACCAAAAAGACAAGGAGAGAGAAACCCGCAATAAATGCAAGCTTCCACTCAAGCAAAAGAAAAGGACACGTGGCTACTCAAGTACTGGGGCCATGTGGCCCAAAATTATATGGATACAAACCTTGTGGGACCCTATTACAATTAATGCAGCAAGGAAGTAAAGTTCACGTGAACCATTTAATTAATGATCCACGTGAAGCAATGATTACATGTGTATAATAAGCCATGCCAGTGGAAGGGGCCATACGGCCAATATTAAATAAAAGGGGGCCATGTGGCCAAACAATAAATTAATAGTGGCCATGCGGCCAGGAATTGAACAGTGGCTATGCGGCCAACTAAATGGGCATGCTAGTAATGCATGCAAGGCCAGGCAAATAAATTAATATAAGCATGCCACTAATGCATGCAAGCCATAAATATATAAGCAAGCAAAGCCATAAATATATAAGCAACAAAGCCATATATATATAAGCATGCAAAGCCATATATATATATACATATATATATATATATATATATATATATATATATATATATATATATATATATATATATATATATATATATATATTTATATATAAGCAAGCAAGCCATATATATATATATATATATATATATATCAGTTCCAAAATATATATATATATATATATATATATATATATATATATATATATATATATATATATATATATATATATATATATATATATATATATAAATATATATATAAAAAAAAATATATATATATAAAAAAATATATATAAGCAAGCAAGCCATATATATATATACAAGCAGCAAAGCCATATATATATAAGCAAGCAAAGCCACGTAATCAATTTTTATGTAAGCAAAGCATGCAACAAAGCATGCATCCATTTTCATGCAAGCAAAGGCTTGCATTATTATGCAATTAAATGAAAGTCATGCGGCCAAGAATTACACTACATGCGGCCAGGAATTGCTAAATGGCTATGCGGCCAATGGGTTACAATGCATGCGGCTACAAGTGTTTGGCCATGTGGCCAAACATGCTTACACAGGCCATTAAATGCCACTAAGGCCATTAAATGCTACTAAATGGCCAAACAAATGCTTACACCAGCATACAGCAAACAAATATTTCTAAACATGCAAGCTTGCTTGCAAGTATGATTTCTAAACATGCGGCCAAGAATAATTTCCAAACATGCAAGCTTGCTTGCATGCATGCAAAAACATGGCATGCGGCCAAGAATAATTCCTAAGCATGCAACTTAATATAAAAAAATATGCTTGCAACAACTTTAGTCCATGCGGCCAACTGTGCTTTAACCTTAATATATAAAATGCTAGCAACAACGTTAGTCCATGCGGCCAACTTGAGTGTCATGCGGCTCACTACTATGGTTTCCATGCAAGCTAAATGCAATTATTAAATACTAATTGTTTGTCATTAAAATCTTTTGATGTAATTTCAATACAAACAGAACAGTGTTACAATGTAGGACTTAGACGTAGTCCTAGGATTACACTTTTGTTTAATCTGGGTCCCTTGTGCCGATGGAGCGAGTGGTAATGCGTTGACTCCGTTGACGATCTGACGACGATTCTCGATTCTCTGAAGATCTGGGTTGCTCTAGGTGCAGGAGCTTACGGAGAGGAAGAAGATGTTGAGTGTCTGTATCTGCCTCTATCTATATGCTGCTGATGATTGCACGACGTCTCTGTCTGTGTGTTTCTGTGTGTGTGAAAGAAGGAGATGATCCTTCTATTTATAGTCTGCAGGCTGGCTGCTCATGCGCGCATATGTAGGATGCGCCTATACGTGGGAATACCATATGGTAATTGCTGATGGAGGCACATGGATGATGCGCTTTGATTAAGGAGTTGAATCCTTCATGCTGCTATTGTGGGTGGCACGTAGCAAGGGAGAGGATCTTTCTGTTGCAGAGATCTCGGGTGATTAGCACCCCTTCATAGGCTGAATCAAGTCAAAGGACGCGTGTCGTCGGTCCATGGCTCGAAGATCTCGGATTTGGTGGAGAATGATCTAGTAGGATGCGCCTGAGATTGGGCGCATGAGGAGACTTTGGCTCGTAACCTTTAGGAGTCACGAACTATTCGGGGCGTATGGCTTTTGAGGCGCATGTGGGGCTTCAGTAGTGACTTTACTTCTGTCTTTAGGGATCAGAGAAAAGTCTGAGGCGCATGGCTTTTGAGGCGCATGCAAAGATTTGGGCGCATGGCCGCGGAGGCGCATGCAAAATGGTTGGGTGGCCATATGGCTCGTAACCACCGGAGGGGAGTAATGATGGTGCTGACGTTGGCGATGCTTCGTTTTCTGAAAAAGCTGTCAACTGTTCGATCCTCGGGGGACGTGCTGCCAACTCTGTCAGACTTCAGCATTTAATATTCTTTTGACAGGTGATGGGTTTACTGAGTGGGTGCATCGATCGGCGTTCTACTAGGCGCATGGGGCCGCATGGGGGTACATGTTTGTGAAGCGCTTGGTGCTGAGGGGCGCGTCTATGTGATGCGCGGTCTGGCCGACGCATCCACTCCGTACGATACGTCTTTTGGTGCGACTGTTACGTTCTTCGAGTGCTTTAAATAGCCGTTTTTGACTTGGCTGAATTCGAAGTGTCAGGTTCATCACCATTAAATGCAAATTCATTGTACGGGATTCGGAGAGCCAGCCACTTGGCGCATGGGTTTGATTTGCCCGGCCTATAAATAGTGGTATGGAGAGGGTTTGCTTCTCGTTCTCTCACGTCCTCCCGAAATGAACTTGTTTACTCGAGCACATTCTGTTGATGAGATGCTCCCGAGGGTGAAGATGCGACGCATGATCTTCGTTGATACACTTGAAGGTGACTGTTACATCCAAAAGTCGGAGTCGAGGGCTTCTGAGGCAGGCAGAAGGTGCCTATTGCATCCAAAGATCGGGATGCTCGAGCCTCGTCTCTGTTATGCTGGAAGAGCCGCAGATCTGAATTGCGGTACTGCGGCTTTGGAGGCTCTTTCTTTGCTCCTTTAGCCGTGTTTCGATTGCGGTCTTCCTTGGGCTTTGGGAGAGCTCCTCCTCCCGCTAGAGTGGGTGTTGCCCATTCTGGTTGGGTTGAAAGCTGCTCCTTTAGTCGCAGGTTGGTTGCGGTGCTCTCCTCTTCCTTGGTTTGGGGAGCTCTTCCTCCAGCTAGAGGGTTGATTGCTACCTTCGTTCTGTTCAATAAATGCTTCATTAGTTGAAGCATTTGATGGCGCATGTAAAACCCCTAAAATTTCTACTATTTTATTTTATTTTATTAAATTTAGTACTGATTTAAAATTTTGTAATATACGACGCGTAGTCGTATTATACGTCGTGCACGAAAATTTTATTTTTCGTAGTTGCTCGTCAAGTGCGAATATGTACGAGCGTACATATTTTAGAAAAATATTTTTTTCTATTTTATTATACACTTTTAAAATATTATATAATTATTATTATTGCTATAAAAAGCCTTTTATTTTTAGCAGTTATTAATCATAAATAATATTTTATTGTATACTAGGAAAAGCATAAATATGTATGCATTATTCGTGCATACATATATTTCATAATTATTTATTAGTCTATTTTAAATAAAAATGTAATTTTCGAGATTTATTAATATTAATATTTTATTATTCAAAAAGATATTTAAAAATATTTATTATTTTTGAAATTATTATTATTGGAATTTTTGAAAAATATATTTGAAAGTTATTGTGGCCATTTAAATCTTGATTTGATTTTTGGATTTATTTAAATAGTTAAATATTTGAAGTTTGATTTATCCCAATTGATTTTAAGCCAAAAGAATTTAATTAAATTTAAATTTGATATGAATTGAATTGGGATTTGGATTTTATTGATTTTAAATTAGTAGCAAATTATCTACTTTGGATTTTAAATAAATCCTAATCCTATCCAATTGGAAATTCCCACATCCTATAAATAGGCAGGTACTCCTCCAATTCATTATTCATTCACAACTAATTTCTCCACAAATAATTCTCCATGAAGTGCGTGCACCGTGTCCGTGTTCCACCATCCAAATTCTTATTCCATTTTTTTTACAACTACATTACCCATCTCTCCGTGTCGACAGACCCAACACAATCAAATACCAAATCCCTAAACCTATCCTAACCGACGACAGCCTCCCGGCGATGCCATAACCAACACCACGAACTTCCGCCACCATCGCCGTCCCACCAAGGCCCGACGCCCCATCACAACCACCCGTCGTCACCCCAACAGCCCCGTTCTCACCCGCTCCACCATCCACAGCCACCAGCAAACACAGACTCCTAAACACCTCGGCATCTCCTCCGCCCCACCTCCGACTTCACCTCCGTCACCCACGTCCGTTGCATCCACCATCATCGACATCACCACCACTGCCAGCATCCCGACTCCGTCGAAAATCCTCCCATCTTCGTCATCATCACGCAACCACCACCACCATCTCCGTCAACCCGTCACCGACACCACCACCAGAGACACCATGATACCACCCAAACCATCACACGACCAACCCACCACTGTCGTCGGCAGCCCTCGGCAACCCTCGACCTCGACAAAACCAGCCAGCCACCACACAAAGAAAAGAAAAGAATTAAAACCCTAACCCAGACTCACCTCCGCCGGCGAACCGCCATCCGCCACCCGCGCTCGGCTCCGGCCGAGCGAGCTTTCCCTCCACGCCATCACCGACAACACCTCGCCGTGCCCTCACGGCCGTCGCCTTCCGCTGGAGACGGCGCAGCCCCCTACAAAACCCCATTCTTCCTCCAGCGCCGCCCGACTCAGTCCCGAGCCGCCACCGCCTGGCCGCGCGGCCACCAGCGGTGGCCGTCCAGCCTCCGCTCTCTGATTTCCCTTTCTGCCCTGTCCTCCGCGACACCACCGCCCCGTAGCGCCGCCCCTAGCCGCCGGCGCTCTCCACCGCGAGCCCGTGCCGCCGGGGTAGCAAGAGCCGCCTTCCTCTGGTGCCGCGACCAGCCGTTCGTCGACCGTACCCCTACCTCCGGCCGCCAAACCCTAGCCCAGCCGAGCCCTCCGCCTCCGCCACCGACTCCCCCGCGCGCCGTCCGACCTTCTTTTCCCGCCGCCGCGCCAACCTAGCTCCGACACCGACTCTCTCTCACTCTCCTCTCTCCGCCGTTCGAAACCCCGCACTCCGCCGCCTCCGGTGCAGCTCCGACCAGAGCCCGACCCCTAGCCTCCGCCTCTATCGCCTCTTTCTCACTTCTCTCTCCCTTCCCCAATTTTTTAGAAAGAGCAGCAGACTTTGGTTGTTTTTTTTTATTTGTTCTTCTTTTTTACTGTTTCTTTTTTTTATCCATTGTTTTATTATTATTATTATTATCATCATTATCATTATTATTACTTTTATTATTATTATTATTATTATTATTATTATTATTATTACTATTATTTCTTTATTATTTGCTATGGTTGTTATTATTATTATTTCTATTATTATTATTATTATCATTATTATTATTATCATTATTACTATTATTAATTCTTAGCTAGTTATCATTAAGACATATATGATATAGGTTCCATAGTTAGTTTGATAAATATTATGATAGTATATACATATTTTTAGTTTATTGGTTAATTCTAAAAATTAGTTTGTAAATGTTTTATTTATTTTTTCAGTATTTTTGGTAGGGTTATTAGGCATGACCCAATATGTAATTTCAAAACTTTGGATTAGATTTTTAAAATATTTTTTTGTAATAATCTATACATTTTTGAACTATAGTTTTAACTAGAAATTACTTTCACAAACGTAGGATATTTTAGTTTAAAAAGGATTCTTATATTTTGAAATTTTTACTAAGTAAATTATAGTTTTGGTCTTGAGGTAGCCTAAAAACATATTATCTTTGGTATTTTTAATATACAGCTTTTTGGCCTAGAAATTTAGCTTTGACCCTAAAAACACTTTTTAATTTTCTTTATATTTTTCTAAAAACTATTTTATCTTTAATAATTTTTTAGCCTTTTGGAAATATTTATTTTGACTAATAGAATATATTTTTATAAATATTTTATCGTATATATTATTTTTCCAACTTCCTTCGATTTTCCTCCTGTCCGTGACTAAATCCTCTTATTCATGTCCTGTCACCAAATCCGTACTACCTTATGTCCACCCTAACTAATTTGACCGTTCTGGACCCGATGCACCGATCTGTACCACCAACAGAGGTCCCCTTGTGTAGTTGTTACACCAAAGTCGTAGTTCATGCCACCATGATTATCGCAGCACACCAGGCGTCCTACCAGGCAAGACACCTTGCCATTTGCTGTTTACTTATTTTAGCTCATATTTTATGCATTATTTTTTTTATGCAAAATAAACTGTGATACATGGCATAACCTGTTAGAACTTACTATTCATTTTATTCTGCTATGTATTATTTTTCTTACACATTAAACCTAGATTTAAGGGACCACCTTGTGTGTTGCATTCATTGGCCTTGATACGTTGTACCACGAAGTTGTGTGTCGTATGTAGAACACGGAAGTGCGTGATTGGCTGGCCACCAGTACGTACAAGTTGTGCGATAGGAATAACCGCTAATAGAGATTGCATGCTAGTTTGACTTAGCGGTTATAGTGTTTTGTGTTGTGGATACAACACAGTAGGCATTGGGCGGGGAGGACAATTCCTTAGCGTATGGGCTTCGATGCACTTTTCCTTGTGACCCAGACTCTCCGCTGGAGATACGGGGTTGTTGACCCATGGTTACTGACGGCCACTGACGATTCTGCGGAACGTCATGCTCTTATTGATTGGGCCTCTAGTGCCCCAAGGGGGGACTATGCCGATCCTATTCAGCCAGGGCCCATACGTAGGAAGGATTGTTCTTAACTACATTTCACTTAGAACGGTTAGGCTACCTTATTCGTTAGGTACGAGTACTTTTGGTTTGGGTACTTGTATCTGACCGTGGCTTGGAACAATAACTTATCGCGAATTAGTTCGTCACATCTTGTCCTTATTTGGTTGTAGGTGTGACTTACTACTTCGATGAGAAGGTATTGAACCTTGTTGGGGTCCGGATACTATATTGGATTCATAGCATGGAAAGATACGTCACCGTGAATTAGTTTACCATCTCCTGTCCTTTTTTGGTTGGGGGGATGGTACGCTCGTTCAGTAGGTGCGTATTGGACCATGTTAGAATTCGATTGACTTATTTATTTGAGCAATATTTATTCAGTTTATATGGCATGATATTATGTGTCTTGTTACGTCCCTTTGAGGACATGATTATCTCTCCAGGTATGTGCTATTGTCTTTCGTAGGTGTTCTAGCTCTAGCCGTGATCATTGCTATTCTTCGAGGATGATTGCACTTGGATCGTCTTCGCTTCGCTCGCCACTCATTTCATTTTCTATATACTTTTCCTTATTTTTGTTGGTAGTGGATTTGTCTCCGCCC
This sequence comes from Iris pallida, assembly GCA_029216955.1. Lineage (NCBI taxonomy): Eukaryota > Viridiplantae > Streptophyta > Magnoliopsida > Asparagales > Iridaceae > Iris > Iris pallida. Next base: position 2,256,294 of record JANAVB010031614.1, on the reverse strand, counting down.
AACATATTGTATCAAGACAAATTTATTTTTATTATATATCTTTTATTCATTTTTGTGTGGATGAGATTAGTTATGGTTCTACTGCATTTTACAGCTTATGTATTTATACGAGATTTCCATATATTGGAGTATACTTCGTATGAATACAACTCCTGCCATTGAGGAGATGGTGGTAGCCTCGCCAGAGAGTCTTCCTTCATCTCCTGTCGTTCAGGAGAGGGCTGCGGATTTGCCTGAGACCGAGAGCCCTTCCCTACCCTCTGTACTCCATACTGTACCACCCGGGGGTTTGCTACTTGATGCAGCCCAGGTGTTTGCATTTTTTCAAGAAAGGTTGATGGAGTCACAGAGAGCTCATGAGGAGGCCATGAGGGAGCAAATCCAGAGGTTGCTACGTCTGCGGGACTCTGTGCTTCTAGGAGGAGAGCCTAGCTCCAAGAGGGCGAGGAGCAGTACCCAGTCCTACCCAGAGTTTGAGGAGTACCCATTTATCCAGCCTATATCATCATACCCAGTCCAGTCTCCTGTCCAGCAGAGGCCAGCTGAGCCGGAGCCTATCTGTGCCTACTGCAAGAAGTCTGGACACAAGTGGAACAACTGTAGAAAGAGACTAGGATTGTGCCTAATCTGTGGTTCAGCTGCACACTGGGTGCAGCACTGCCCTGCTATACCTGCCCCAACAGGGCCCTGCTTCCAGGAGGGAGTTCTGGTTCTCAGACCTAGCTGGAGGTGAGTTTTGACCTAACCTTAGTATTCCTTTTTGTGAATTTTGATGCATCCCTTGCTTGTATGTTTTGATACCTTGTGATTGCCTAGTACTGTAGCATGTTGGTGTAACTAGATGAGACCCCAAACTGATATTACATGCCATGACCCCATAGGTTACATTTTCCAACTGGATGATTTAAATAGGTTTCTGAGACTTTGTTTGTGGGGGTTTGACCTAGGAGGGGTACGATCATTTTAATTTCGAGGACGAAATTTTTCTAAGGTGGGTAGGATTGTAACACCCAGTTTTCCAAATGAGGGTATTTTGGTCATTTTTTAAAATTTTAGAATTTAAATTGAATTATTATTATTATTTATAATTATTGTGATTTTTGAGTGATTTTTAGAATAATTATTTTTGGTGTTTTAGAGACTTTGACTTAAGTTGACCTTGTAGACTAACCTAGTGGCTAACCTAGGTCTTGACTAAGAGATTAGGATTTGAGAACCTAGGTTGACTTAAGTTCATGAGGATGAACTCATTGGGATTAATTTGGTAAAATTAGGAATTAGTTTGGTCTAAGAATGGCTTGTGAAGTCACAAGTCATAATCATGACTTAAATCAATTAGGACTCAACCAACTAGCCAAAACCCTAGTCCTAGGCCCTATGGCCAGCCAAGAGACAGCCCCCCCTATAAATATTCTCCTAGGAATTAGGGCTAGCCTCTTTCTTAGGGTTTATGCAAGTTTTTAGAAAGGGGTAAGTTCCATCTTCATAAATTTATAATAAATCCATTTCAAGTCCTTTTTCCCTCAAACAAATCGCAATAGGCTCTAAATCTTGTGTTCTTGCTGTTGGTAATAATTTTTGACAGGGAGAAAACATTTGGAGAGCTTTGGTGGTTTGAAGGATTCTTCTCTTTGGAGCTTTTTGGGAGATTGAACACCTATAGGTAAAATCCTATCCATAGCTCCTAAAATCTAGTAAAAATCATTTCTAGGTTGCCCTAACCCTAGCCTAACTGTAGGAATAGGGTTTCCCAAATTTTCGTGTCGTTTTGTATCCATTCTGGACACGTATCAGTGGTTATTGTTAGGTGTTTGATGAAATGCCCCAATGGGCATTTCGACTTGGTTTTCAATTAATGTTTGAATAGAAAATTAGGGTTTGGTCTTGCTTATCGATTTCTGGTTGACTGATATGATTATTGTGTCATATCGTGTCGGCATGGACACGTGAACACGCACGTTCCTGCATGGTAGCAGTGCCCTGCTGCCACGCGTGTCGTGCTCACTGCACAGACCTTGTGAACCCACCAAAATTGGTGTGGAGGTCGGGGCAGTGACTGACAAGTCACTTCCAAAATTTTACGACTCTTCGTGTCGAGTCGGACACGTAATCACTCACGCACTGATTTCATGCACGAACTGTGCGCACAGGAATCACGCTCTGATACGGGTTTTCCGTATGGACACGGCGACACGTTGACTCGTGTCAGGGTCCTAGGCACTAAGCCCTATGTGTGGCGAACCTAGGTGCACGAGCTCGTGTCCTAGTTTGGCTCGTGTCGTGCGCACGAGGACACGACACACGTGCACGATGATTGCTGTCCAGTTTTGTATTGTTTGTGTTCTCTGTGTTCATTTAGCTGATTAATATTTAAATGCATGTTTAAATTGGCTAAATTAATCCTAAATATAATGTATTATATGTGTTAAATTTAGCTTGCACATTGGTTTAGGTTTTGTTTGGAATCATGGCTCGAATTGGATTGAAAATGGTATGGTGACTGTTTCTTTCTGATACACTGTTATCCCAGCATTTTCCCCAAACTTTTAATCCCAGGTTTCTTATGTTCTTTCACTGTTTAGATTCCCCACATGTTACAATCCATGTTAACTAAGTTTTAAAGTTCAAATATAGGCTTTTGGATGTGGGAATGGAATATTAGTATTGGGTTGGGCTCGAAAGCTGTTATTAAATTTCTATTGAATTGATACTTGTTTTTTTCCAGTTTGTTCTTAACTAAATTCCCTGTTAATCTCCCACATGTTTGTAATGCATGATTTGCTAAGATTGTTCATTCGAATTTGCCTTTGGTTTTGAAAATGAGTTATTGACATGTTGTTTGGGATTCAATGTTGATACATGGATGTCCTTCCCTTCGAATGCTTTTAAACCTGAGATCATATTACACTGTTAGCACATTGTTTCAGTCCATCATATTTGACACCACTGTTCCATTGATACACATGTACACACATTTGAACATTTCCTGTACTTCATGTCTTGACACTATAATGAATTAGCCTAGATTTCCTCTTTGGGTTCGATTTGGTAGTAAGCTCACTGTCCCTTGTTTATTGTCTGAGAATTACATTTAGTACATTACTGTTGGGATGAAATTCTGAGATTGTATTGTGTTGTGAATTCAAGAACTGAGAATAGATTTAAACCATTTAGATTGATTTGTAGACTGATATGAGTTGATCTCCTTTGTTCACTGAGTTACCTGAATGTACACTGCATATTGATTTCCTGTTTTAATTGGACTGTTTCTTTGAACTGTGAAATAATTTTGTTGTGTTAAGCTAATACATGAAAACTGAATTGTCAGGAGTATGAAATCTGGGAATATAGTTGGGTTTTAAATCTGATTCTGTGAACTGCTTTAAGGGTCTTCAGTATTTAAATCTGGAATGGTATTAGGGAATTGGTTTTTAATTGAGTTTTAACTGTTTTGTGTTCCTATTAGACTGAGATTTAATGGGACTATTTGAATGTTTTAATGTGTTAACTGGGCTTTAGAAGGGGACTGAAAACTGAGATTTGAGGTTGGGGCTTATTTCTGTCCTTACCTGAAAATAGTTTTTGACTACTGGGGTGGGATTCAATTGTGTATATTTGAATTGATTTCTCTTTATAACAGTGACTGTTCTCCTAAACCTGAAAATTCCTTAAGTCAAACTGAGTTTTGTGATCTATCTTTTGAACTGTACTTGGGTTATGATGTTCCAGATTTGATGTTAACTAGGACACTGTTACTGCCACTGTTAGACTGATTAATTATGTTAAACCTGATAATATAGATTGATTGAATTGGCATGCCATGCCTGTTGCATTGGCTTCACTCTCTTACACTGTTCTTTAGTAACACTTCACTATTTTCTTGATAACACAGTACACCCTTTCCCCTGTTATTTCCTGTCCACACACAATTCATGTATCACACACACACACACATGCCTTGCTTCATTTTTCCCCTCACATTCCCAACACACACACATATACACTTTAGCATATATGTGACACCCTTGAACTTTTTCCCTTTTTCTTTTCTCTACATGTATATATATATGTATTCTATAATAGATTGTGTGGTATGGCTATATAGGTATGTGTGAATGTATTTAGTAGCCTATAGGCTATGTATATTTTAAGTTAGATTATAATATATCTTTATGTGTATTAATTTAAGTATAGATATATTGTCATGGGTGAAATGTTATGGTTTGGTTGGTTCATTAGGCATAGTATTGCCTAATTAGCCTATGGCCTATCTATGTGTCAGTGTAGAGTCTGGTTTAGACTTGTGTAGTCTTGTTAGACTTAGTATAGCCTAGTTTAGACAAGGGTGACCTAGTTTGACTTCTAGGGTTGACCAAAGTTGACCAAGAGTTGACTTTGGCTTAGATTGACTTAGAATCATGTAGAATGTACAGTAGGACTTCATTTTACTATTCTGGACTTGTTGTGACTTGTGCTGTTCTGATTAGGAGCCAGACACCACTCCTTGGACGGTACTTTTCATATTGGACACTCAGATATAGGCGAGTACATTCTCTGACCGTTTCATACTTGTATGGATTTACATTCTTGCTCTAGATTACTGTACTTGATGCTGACACGATTCATTATCACGGATTGGTACTATATGGATCTTCTTCTGAGATGTTATCTCCTTGTATTCACTAAGTACATATTGTGATGTGCGTTTCACTTACATGTTGTATTTATTGAATACCTTATCATTGTACACTCATTGTGCATATTGTACTCTCAGTATCACATTGAGCCATTGTACAAGCCATTGTACAAGCCATTGTACAAGTCATTGTACAAGCCATTGTACAAGTCATTGTATAAGGTAACGTAACTGAATTGGATCCTTGTGTATTGATTGGGGAGGGGGAGTAGAAAATGGTTATGTGATCAATCGTATTGTATAAGAAATTGTATATGTCCATTGTACACCCACGTACAAAGGAGTCCCATTTTATTGTATAACCTAACCCGTTTACATAACCATATTGTGCTCTAAAATCACATGTTCGTTACAGTCTTACTTATCATATTTAGATATTTTCTGTTATCAAATCTCTACTGTTTTTCATATATCTTCTTCTTTCAGCGTTTCATGTACTTTACTCTATTGCATGCTTTATATTTCCTAACTCGTTATGAACTGCGTGAGATGTTTTGTGCTCGCTCCCGTCCTGACTGGACCTGTTAAAAATTTTACAGAGGACGAGGAGGAGGCCTGGGAGGATACCTTCTTCGGACAGCTCAAGCTGAGGACATCACCCCACTGCCTAGACTAGTTTAGTTAGGCTTTATCTTATTTTCATGTTGTCTGGAGACTGTTTAGCAAGATTTTACTTCTGTTCAGAGATGTTGAGTTGTATATTTTCTTTCTTATTCAGTAGCTGAGATATGTACTCTGGATATTTGCTGGGATATTATCCTAGACTTTTCTATATTCAGTATTTCCTTGAGTTCTATATCATATCGTGTTTTCTTCCTCCTTAGTTGTGATTGAGTTCATTTACTGCTTATTATTATATTGCTAGATGTATGATGACCTAGGACAGCGTTCTACCGCCGATACTGCGGCGTAGGCTGGACGTTGTTACGTTCTCGTACCCCCACAGTGAGTGCGGGTCGTGACAGCCACCCACGTCCGTTGCATCCACCATCATCGACATCACCACCACTGCCAGCATCCCGACTTCGTCGAAAATCCTTCCATCTCCGTCATCATCACGCAACCACCACCACCATCTTCGTCAACCCGTCACCGACACCACCACCAGAGACACCACGATACCACCCAAACCATCACACGACCAACCCACCACTGTCGTCGGCAGCCCTCGGCAACCCTCGATCCCGACAAAACCAACCAGCCACCACACAAAGAAAAGAAAAAAATTAAAACCCTAACCCAGACTCACCTCCGCCGATGAACCGCCGTCCGCCACCCGCGCTCGGCTCCGGCCGAGCGAGCTTTCCCTCCATGCCATCACCGGCAACACCTCGCCGTGCACTCACAGCCGCCGCCTTCCGCTGGAGCCGGCGCAGCCCCCCACAAAACCTCCTTCTTCCTCCAACGCTGCCCGACTCAGTCCCGAGCCGCCCGACTCAGTCCCGAGCCGCCACCGCCTGGCCGCGCGGCCATCAGCGGTGGCCGCCCAGCCTCCGCTCTCCGATTTCCCTTTCCGCCCTGTCCTCCGCGATACCACCGCCCCGCAGCGTCGCCCCTAGCCGCCGGCGCTCTCCACCGCGAGCCCGTGCCGCCGGGGTAGCAAGAGTCGCCTTCCTCTGGTGCCGTGACCAGCCGTCCGTCGACCGTACCCCTACCTCCGGCCGCCAAACCCTAGCCCAGCCGAGCCCTCCGCCTCCGCCACCGACTCCCCCGCGCGCCGTCCGACCTTCTTTCCCCGCCGCCGCGCCAGCCTGGCTCCGACGCCGACTCTCTCTCACTCTCCTCTCTCCGCCGTTCGAAACCCCGCACTCTGCCGCCTCCGGTGCAGCTCCGACCAGAGCCCGACCCCTAGCCTCCGCCTCTCTCGCCTCTTTCTCACTTCTCTCTCCCTTCCCCAATTTTTGAGAAAGAGCAGCAGACTTTGGTTGTTTTTTTTTGTTTTTTTATGTGTTCTTCTTTTTTACTGTTTCTTTTCTTTTTTTATCCATTGTTTTATTATTATTATTATTATTATTATTATTATCATCATTATCATTATTATTACTTTTATTATTATTATTATTATTATTATTTCTTTATTGTTTGCTATGGTTGTTATTATTATTATTTCTATTATTATTATTATTATTATCGTTATTATTATTATTATCATTATTACTATTATTAATTCTTAGCTAGTTATCATTAAGACATATATGATATAGGTTCCATAGTTAGTTTGATAAATATTATGATAGTATATACATATTTTTAGTTTATTGGTTAATTCTAAAAATTAGTTTGTAAATGTTTTATTTATTTTTTCAATATTTTTGGTAAGGTTATTAGGCATGACCCAATATGTAATTTCAAAACTTTGGATTAGATTTTTAAAATATTTTTTTTGTAATATTCTATACATTTTTGAACTATAGTTTTAACTAGAAATTACTTTCACAAACGTAGGATATTTTAGTTTAAAAAGGATTCTTATATTTTGAAATTTTTACTAAGTAAATTATAGTTTTGGTCTTGAGGTAGCCTAAAAACATATTATCTTTGGTATTTTTAATATACAGCTTTTTGGCCTAGAAATTTAGCTTTGACCCTAAAAACACTTTTTAATTTTCTTTATATTTTTCTAAAAACTATTTTATCTTTAATAATTTTTTAGCCTTTTGGAAATATTTATTTTGACTAATAGAATATATTTTTATAAATATTTTATCGTATATATTATTTTTCCAACTTCCTTCGATTTCCCTCCTGTCCGTGACTAAATCCTCTTATTCATGTCCTGTCACCAAATTCGTACTACCTTATGTCCACCCTAACTAATTTGACCGTTCTGGACCCGATGCACTGGTCTGTACCACCAACAGAGGTCCCCTTATGTAGTTGTTACACCAAAGTTGCAGTTCATGCCACCATGATTATCGCAGCACACCAGACGTCCTACCAGGCAAGACACCTTGCCATTTACTGTTTACTTATTTTAGCTCATATTTTATGCATTATTTATTTTATTTATGCAAAATAAACTGTGATACATGGCATAACCTGTTAGAACTTACTGTTCATTTTATTCTGCTATATATTATTTTTTTATACATTAAACCTAGATTTAAGGGACCACCTTGTGTGTTGCATTTATTGGCCTTGACACGTTGTACCACGAAGTTGTGTGTCGCATGTAGAACACGGAAGTGCGTGATTGGCTGGCCACCAGTACGTACAAGTTGTGCGATAGGAATAACCGCTAATAGAGATTGCATGCTAGTTTGACTTAGCGGTTATAGTGGTTTGTGTTATGGATACAACACAATAGGCATTGGGCGGGGAGGACAATTTCTTAGCGTATGGGCTTCAATGCACTTTTTCTTGTGACCCGGACACTCCGCTGGAGATACGGGGTTGTTGACCCATGGTTACTGACGGCCACTGACGATTCTGCGGAACGTCATGCTCTTATTGATTGGGCCTCTAGTGCCCCAAGGGGGGACTATGCCGATCCTATTCAGCCAGGGCCCATGCGTAGGAAGGATTATTCTTAACTACATTTTACTTAGAACGGTTAGGCTATCTTATCTGTTAAGTACGAGTACTTTTGGTTTGGGTACTTGTATCTGACCGTGGCTTGGAACAATAACTTGTCGCGAATTAGTTCGTCACATCTTGTCCTTGTTTGGTTGTAGGTGTGACTTACTACTTCGATAAGAAGGTATTGAACCTTGTTGGGGTCCGGATACCATATTGGATTCATAGCATAGAAAGATACGTCACCGTGAATTAGTTTACCATCTCCTGTTCTTGTTTGGTTGGAGGGATGGTACGCTCGTTCAGTAGGTGCGTATTGGACCATGTTAGAATTCGATTGACTTATTTATTTGAGCAATATTTATTCAGTTTATATGGCATGATATTATGTGTCTTGTTACGTCCCTCTGAGGACCTGGTTATCTCTCCAGGTATGTGCTATTGTCTTTTGCAGGTGTTCTAGCTCTAGCCGTGATCATTGCTATTCTTCGAGGATGATTGCACTTGGATCGTCTTCGCTTCGCTCGCCACTCATTTCATTTTCTATGTACTTTTCCTTATTTTTGTTGGTAGTGGATTTGTCTCCGCCCAACATATTGTATCAAGATAAATATATTTTTATTATATATCTTTTATTCATTTTTGTGTGGATGAGATTAGTTATGGTTCTACTGCATTTTACAGCTTATGTATTTATACGAGATTACCATATATTGGAGTATACTTCGTATGAATACAGCTGGCATGTCTACGTTCCTAGTCCTACGTATTTTGGGACTGGGACGTTACATGTTTTTGTGGTGGCCCATGCAGGTCAAGATAAATTGTTTGGTTACTTTACCGTACCAAGCAAGCCTGCAAATAGGATTAGAAGTCTAGGATCTCATCCACATACTTGACCTCTTTCCTCGATTCCATATTCGAACTACCGTTCGACTCATCGATTGCATCTTGCTTGATTCCTTCCATCATTATCCTTATCTTCCCTTCGTGCTTGCTAGGGTCGATCCTACTAGTAGATGTCCCAAACACCCTTAGCTTAATTCTTTAAGTTGGGTAGAATACCCCACGACCTGACACACCCTTGACCATTAAGGGAATACCAATAGTATTATCTAGACCATAGAGACTAGATAAATTTAACCCATTTGGTCAACCAAGCCTTGGTCAATAAAACCGTAGAATGACGGTATAGGAATAATCACAACTTAGATCCTTATGACTCTTAGACTATTCATATTGGTTCTTTATTTCAATCTTAATCTCACGTGCCTATATTCTTACAATCTAGACTAATGATGCTAATGTAGCCTAGTTTTTGCAAGCTTATTCTTTATCGAGCTTGTTCAAGACATATGTTATTTGGGTCGCTCCCACTAATATATTGTATAATCAGAACCGGTGCATAATGGTCTGATCAACCAAGTGCACTTTGGTTCGCTTTTGTCTATTATTCTACGTGGATGGGGACATAGCTAAACTTGTCCTCTAGAATCCCATCCACGACTGCCTTGGCAATTCCTTTGAAATTTCCGGTCGTCCTTGAATCACGTTCTCGTATTCGATAATATCGTCTTGAAACTCCTTATTGCGTTCGCCTTCACCTATTTTAGGAAGACGAAGGCGTAGTACTAGAACTCCCTCTAGCCTTCCTACTAATTATGACCGTTATCACTCAAGGTTGTTATATCCTCATCCTAAACTACTCGTTCTTTTCTTGGCCCTATCATGACCTCCTAATCACTTAATCGATCTCTTATTCGTGCCTCAACCTACTCACAAGAACCCATATCTACAAGGTCTCTAATTTATTTCTTGAACACATACCATTCTTCATCACGCGTTATCTTAACCATTTTTCTTCTTGCATTAATCCATGATTATCTTCGCTAATACTGGTAAACATCGTTTCCTTGTCTCGCCCAATGATTTGACCGTGCTTCCTCACCGATACCCCCTTGCGCCTTTCACCCCCTACTAATTGTTAATTTCGAGGACAAAATTCTTTTAAGTTGGGTATGATGTAAAATCCCTAAAATTTCTACTATTTTTTTAATTTTATTAAATTTAGTACTGATTTAAAATTTTGTAATATACGACGCGTAGTCGTATTATACGTCGCGAACGAAAATTTTATTTTTCGTAGTTGCTCGTCAAGTACGAATATGTACGAGCGTACATATTTTAGAAAAATATTTTTTTTCTATTTTATTATACACTTTCAAAATATTATATAATTATTATTATTGCTATAAAAAGCCTTTTATTTTTAGCAGTTATTAATCATAAATAATATTTTATTGTATACTAGGAAAAGCATAAACATGTATGCATTATTCGTGCATACATATATTTCGTAATTATTTATTAGTCTATTTTAAATAAAAATGTAATTTTTGAGATTTATTAATATTAATATTTTATTATTCAAAAAGATATTTAAAAATATTTATTATTTTTGAAATGATTATTATTGGTATTTTTGAAAAATATATTTGGAAGTTATTGTGGCCATTTAAATCTTGATTTGATTTTTGGATTTATTTAAATAGTTAAATATTTGAAGTTTGATTTATCCTAATTGATTTTAAGCCAAAATAATTTAATTAAATTTAAATTTGATTTGAATTGAATTGGGATTTGGATTTTATTGATTTTAAATTAGTAGCAAATTATCTACTTTGGATTTTAAATAAATCCTAATCCTATCCAATTGGAAATTCCCACATCCTATAAATAGGCAGGTACTCCTCCAATTCATTATTCATTCACAATAAATTTCTCCACAAATAATTCTCCATGAAGTGCGTGCACTGTGTCCGTGTTCGACCATCCAAATTCTTATTCTATTTTTTTTACAACTGCATTACCCATCTCTCCGTGTCGACAGACCCGACACAATTAAATACCAAATCCCTAAACCTATCCTAACCGACGACAGCCTCCCGGCGATGCCATAACCAACACCACGGACTTCCGCCACCATCGCCGTCCCACCAAGGCCCGACGCCCCATCACAACCACCCGTCGTTACCCCAACAGCCCCGTTCTCACCCGCTCCACCATCCACAGCCACCAGCAAACACAGACTCCTAAACGCCTCGGCATCTCCGCCGCCCCACCTCCGACTTCACTTCCGCCATCCACGTCCGTTGCATCCACCATCATCGACATCACCACCACTGCCAGCATCCCGACTCCGTCGAAAATCCTCCCATCTCCGTCATCATCACGCAACGACCACCACCATCTCCGTCAATCCGTCACCGACACCACCACCAGAAACACCACGATACCACCCAAACCATCACACGACCAACCCACCACTGTCGTCGGCAGCCCTTGGCAATCTTTGACCCCGACAAAACCAGCCAGCCACCACACAAAAAAAAGAAAAGAATTAAAACCCTAACCCAGACTCACCTCCGCCGGCGAACCGCCATCCGCCACCCGCGCTCGGCTCCGGCCGAGCGAGTGTCACCCTCATTTTCCGTATTTCCCGTATTTTGTATTTATACTCGTATTTGGATTTTAGCATGTATTTTTATTTTTCTTAACTTATAGAATTTCGGTATTTCTCGTATTTTGGGTTTTGGCCTGGCTCGGTTTTAATTGGATTAGGGTTGGTTTGGTTTGGTTTATTATGTGTATTGGAACACCTTAGCCTATGCTCCACCCTCAACACACCACATCCCACCCTCTTTAAAACTCCACCAACTTTTTTTCTCTCCTCATAAACCTCCATTAATTTTCTTCTTCTTCTTCTTCTTCCTCCACACAACTCTCCCAACCCATAGGCAAGTGCACCTTGCCACCACATGAGAACCCTCTTTTATTTGTCCATTTGCTAGATTAGGATATGGTGATCAACATTAGAACTTAGCATTTTGTGATTTGGAATCTCCATTGTTCTAGATCTAAGTTTTCCCTATTTTTGGTTTTGCATGGTTTTGATCTATTTAGATTGGATTTTTATGGGTTTTGATGTTTCCATGTGGAAGAGAGTTTAATTCCACCCCGGTTGGAACTTTGGAAATCCAGATTTGGAGTTCGGATGGCCAAGTTGTGATGCCTTGAAGTTTTGGAGCCATGGGAGCTTCTTCTCAGCCATGGAGAAGAAGACCCTTTCCCTGTGTGCGTGTTTTTACGCGTACATAGCTCTCCTGCGTGCGTGACTTTTCGCGTACGTAGCTCTCCTGCGTGCGTGACTTTTCGTGTACGCAGCTCTCCTGCGTGCGTGACTTTTCGCGTACGCAGCTCTCTTGCATGCGTGACTTTTCGCGTACGCCGCTCTCCTGCGTGCGTGACTTTTTGCGTACGCAGCTCTCCTGCGTGCGTGACTTTTCGCGTACGCCGCTCTCCTGCGTGCGTGACTTTTCGCGTACGCAGCTCTCCTGCGTGCGTAACTTTTCGCGTACGCCGCTCTCCTGCGTGCGTGACTTTTCGCGTACGCCGCTCTCCTGCGTGCGTGTCTTTTCGCGTACGCAGCTCTCCTGCGTGCGTGTCTTTTCGCGTACGCAGCTCTCTTACGTGCGTGACTTTTGTGCGTACTTTAGCTCTCCTGCGTGCGTGCTTTTGTGCGTACGCTGTGCGTGCCCTTGTGCGTACGCTGCTCCCCTGACCCCTTGCTTAACCCATTGGCTCTTGAAGTATTGGTTTTATTTCCTGACTTAGTTTCTCTTTTGTGGATTTGGTTTTCCTGAGATCTGTTCAATACAGCATCACTATCTTGACCCGACACGGCCTAACACGATTTTCAAGTAATTGTTTATGATTAGTACGGTTCTCGGGATTTTCTGTGGATTATGATTTTGGTATTCTCTGATCTCCTTGCTAGTGACCCAGTACGGTGCACACCTAACTTGTAACTTGTATTTAATCCTTGTGACTTGATAACTTGATAGTGGCCCGTGGCGGCGCACTCCTGACTTGTAGCATGACTTGATAACTTAATGCTGTTGCGACGGCTAACTTAACTTGACCTGCCTTGCCACCGTGGGTATTTCTTTCTTGCTTGCTTGTTAAATCCACTTATCCTGTCTTGCATCATGTCTAGGATGGGACTCCTGAGTACCACGGTCCGGAGCACCTACTAAAATGGATTAAGGTTAATAACTAGAATAACTTAATAGTCATGAAGAGATGACACAGCTACAGGCAATCCCGTTATCTTGGCGCTCTTGGGATCTGTAGCCTGCCGTCGAGTAGGGCACATTTCCAGCACACCGTCGCGTGTTGCACCCTCTAAGTCACCTAAGGGTACATTTGTCTCCCGGGCGATGTACCCACCTGAATTCAACCCCTAAATTTTTGACCTGGGTAACCTGGATGGTCTGCAGGGCTTGTGGCTGTGGAACAATCTCACTGCATCTTGCTAGTAATTAGGCCTGTGATAACCCTAGTTAGTTAAAGTAGTAAGTCGTAGTATCTGTTTGGCCGTGATTGATTGAATGAGGTATAACCAGTCTAGCCATGTCTTGATCCAGTACAAGATTGCTTTCTGTCTTGATTTCTTGCATTATTATCTTGCCGATAAATGGTGGGAAACCAAGTTCTGTTCAGATGAAGGGTTACAACCCCGGTCCTTGTTTGGTTTACGGGTTGTAACCTGGCTATCGGAATAGTTCCATGGTTATCTCGTCGTATATCATCCTGGCATGTTTTTCATAAATTTTAGTTTTAATATTAGGTTTCCTTGTGCTGATTGCTGGCTTTTGTTCTTATTTCGTGGCCCCCTTGTGGCACTTGCTCTTTCTGGGGTTGACCCAGCTGGTTTTGTGTGGCCAGATTTCGGAGCAGCTTCCGAGGATCTACCAAGCTTCCAGCCCAATGGTGGCGACTAGAAGGAACCCGGGCTATGAGTGGGTTTTCTATTTTGTTTCGCTCACTCTATTGTAAAATTATTCTTTTGAGGCGTTTAGCCGACGAGCACCTGTTAGCTCGATGCATTTTTACTTACTGTCTGCCTACGGGCTGTAAACATGATTAACAAATCCTAGGGTTGATCATGTATGACTTAACTCTTGCTAGTCCCCGTATTTTGTACGACTAGCTTCATGATCAGCTGAATATGTAATATTTAGGACGCCTTATTATTGTATATTTAATGATCATACATCTTGCGACCTTACTTACTTGCTTATGATTGAGACATTAGGCTTGTTCATGACCATAAGAGACTGTTGGCTTGTAGTAAACCCTCATATATCTAGACAGCCATGACCGTATATCGAGGTGGTTTCCATTTCAATATACGTAGCTGGCTATGTCTGCCCCCGCTCTCCAGTATTCTGGTTCTGGGGCGTGACATGGTTTAAGTGGTGGCCTATGCAGGTCTTGTCAATCAAGAAATGTGAGGGTTTACCGAATAGATGTCTCAATCAGTATTCGCCCTTGATCTCCGCCTGTATTTTCAAATCCCTGAAATTCTTGCCCTGATTACATGCTTGTATCGTTGATCTGTCCTGGTCCTTCCTTATCGTTTTCCCTGTGTCGTCTTCCTCAGCGGCACTGTACCTGATCCTGCCGATCAGCAAGGATGAGCACCTCCCGTGGACCAGCAGCAACCTGGAGATCAAGCCCAGTATTCTGGAGTCGTCTCCAGAGTGATACCTACTGGAGGAGAGTCACCAGTTCGGCCCGTCCAGCCCGCAGAGCCAGATGAGGGTACCTTAGTAGGCCTCATCAGAACCTTGATAGCTTTCCAGGATCGTCGAAGCGACGCCCTGCACCAGACAGTTCAAGATGCTTTGACCCGAGGCGGACATCCAGGGAACCAGGCGGCCAACAGCTTCAAGCGATTGAACCCTCCTTTCTTCGACGGCAGCGAGGATGCGATTGCCGCGGATGCATGGCTTCAGGATACCGAGGTGATTCTGGAAGCAGCTAGGACACCCGAGAATGAGAAGGTGGCAGTGGTACGCCTACATGTCACCCCCATTTCCTGTATTTCGTATTTGTACTCGTAATTTGATTTTGGCACGTATTTTATTTTTTTGACTTGCGGATTTTGGTTTCTCATAAGTGAGTTTTGGACCATAGCTTGGTTTTATTTTGTGGAGTTGGTTTGGTTTGGTTTGGTTTATTATGAGTGGAATACCTTAGCCTATTCTCCACCTCCATTCCATCACAACCACCCTCATTAAAACCTACCAACCTTTTCTCTCTCCTCCATAACTCCATTAATTTCTTCTTCTTCTTCCTTCTTCCACACAACTCCCCAACCCATAGGCAAGTGCACCTTGCCATCAAATAAGCACCACTTTTTATTTGTTCATTAACTAGATTAGGTCATGGAGAACAACTTTAGAACTTGACATTTTGTGATTTGGAGCTTTCATTCTTCTAGATCTAGGTTTTAACCATTTTTGAAAATCCTTGGTTTTGATCTATTAAACTTTGATTTTTGCATGTTTTGATGCTTCCATGTGGAAGAGAATTTAATTTTACTCAAGTTAGAACTTTGAAAATCAAGATTTGGTTTTGATTTGACAAAGTTATGAAGAATTGAAGTTCTTGGTGTTCTTGGACCTGCTCTCGGCCAGGAAGAACATCCCTCTGCCTTGCGCTCTTTAGCGCATGGCCGATTGCGCACCCCCGGCCTGTGCTCTTTAGCGCAGGGCCGATTGCGCATGACCTCAGCCAGTGCTTTGCGCTGCGCTGGATTGCGCTGGCGCAAGCCATCCATGCGCAAGCCAGCCATGCACAAAGTAACCCCAGCGCAATCCACCCATGCGCAGTCTGTTCCTGCGCAATCCACCCATGCGCAGTTCACTTCTGCGCAGTATGTTCATGCACAATCTGCCCCTGTGCCCTATGCCCCTGCGTACTTGGCACCCTGCGCAACTGACACCTGCGCAATCCAACTCCCTGACCCCTTGCGCAATCCATTGGCTTTTGGAGTTTTGGTTATTTCTTTAAGCTTGGCTCTTCTATAGTCCTATATATATTGGTATTTTATTAGATATTTTACGTCCATTTTATATCCTTACGCCTTTTGTCATGAACTTGATTTTACTTAATATGTTTGGAATGACTATTGTACATGGCATGGCATGACAAGGAACTAGCATAACACGACAGTGACCCGTAGTGGTGCACTCCTGACATGACCAACCTGACTTGACAGTGGCCCGTCGTGGCACACTCCTAACAAGTACTCTGACATGATTTATCTTGATAACTTGATAGTGGCCCGTGGCGGCGCACTCCTGACTTGACTTGACTTGTAACTTGTAACTTGACTCGTATAATCAACTTGACACCGTGGGTGTTCCTGCTTGCTTGCTTGTACAATCTACTTGTCTCATCTTGCATCATGTCTAGGACGTGACTTCCTGGGTACCACGGCCAGGGACTCGCGCTAAATTGGATTAGACTAATGATTAGATCAAACTAGAACATGGAGAATTCCCAGTCACAGGCAATCTCGTTATCTGGGCGCTTTAATGGACTTGTAGCTTGCCGACGAGTAGAGCACATTTCCAGCACACTGTCATGTGTTGCACCCTCTAAGTCACCTAAGGGTACATTTGTCTCCCGGGCAATGTACCCACCTATAACTCTCAACCCGCGGAAGGATAACTGGATAGTCTGCAGGGCTTGGGACTGGAAATTCTTACTTGCATCTTGTTAGTAATTAGGCTTGTGATAACCCTAGTTAGTTAAAGTAGTAAGCCGTAGTACTTGCTTGGCCGATGGTGAATGAATGGTGTCCAGCTCTGTCTAAGTCTTGTCTAGCCCCTATACCTGGAAATCTTGATCATAATTGTTTTACTTATCTCTAACGATAAATGGGTAGAGACAGTGAGCTATTCAGGCGAAGGGGTACAATCCCGGTCCTTGTTTGGTTTAAAGATTGTAACCTGGCTCCCGGAATGGTTCCACGTCCCTAGTCGTTTATCGCTCTGTGTACTTTACTACTTGTACTTCTTTTATTCTTATGTTCTGATATGCTGGCTTTTGTTCTTATTTGTGGCCTCCTTTATGGCACTTGCTCTTTCTGGGGTTTGACCCAGCTGGTTTTGTGTGGCCAGATTTCGGAGCAGCTCCCGAGGATCTACCAAGCTTCCAGCCCAATGGTGAATACTAGAAGGAACCGGAGCTACGAGTGGGTTTTCCCTTTTTGTTTCACCCACTTATATGTAAATTTATTCTTTTGAGGCGTTTAGCCGACGAGCACCTGTTAGCTCGATGCACATTTACTTACTGTCTGCCTACGGGCTGTAAACATGATTAACAAATCCTAGGGTTGATCATGTACGACTGAACTCTTGCTAGTCCTATCATTTTGTACGACTAGCTTCATGATCATCCAATATGTAATATTTGGGACGCCTTATATATATTTGATGCTCTAATATCTTGTAACTCTGTTAATTGCTTGAGATTGAGACAATAGGCTTGACCTTAAGAGACTGCTGGCTTGTAGTATACCCTCATATCTAGACAGCCGTGACCGTATAGTTGAGATGTATTCTATTTCAATATACGTAGCTGGCTATGTCTGCCCCCGCTCTCCAGTATTCTGGTTCTGGGGCGTGACATGGTTTAAGTTGTGGCCCATACAGGTCTTGGCATTCAAAAAATGTGAGGGTTTTCTGAATAGATGTCTCAATCAATATTCGTCATTGATCTCTGCTCGTATCTTCAAACCCCTGAGAATCTCGACCTGATCACGTTGCTTGTATCATTGATCTGTCCTAGTCCTTTCCTTATTGTTCCCTATGTCGTCTTCTTCAGCGGCATTACTTTCGGACCTGCCAACCAGCCAGAGGAAGCTCGGCAAGCACCCCAGCGCCAGGAAGATCAAGCTCAGCACTCTGGAGTAGCCTCCCGAGTTATGCTTTCCGGAGGCTTAGTACCTCCAGTTCAGGCAGCTCCGCCCGCTCAACCAGCTAGACAGGATGAGGGACCTTTGGTAGGGCTTATCAGAGAACTGCTTGCATCCCAAGATCGTCGAGGCGACGCCTTGCACCAGGAAGTTCATGATGCACTAAATCGAGGAGGTCCCCAAGGGAATCAGGCGGCCAACAGTTTCAAACGCTTGAACCCTCCCTTCTTTAACGGCAGTGAAGATGGGATTGCCGCGGACGCTTGGCTTCAGGATACCGAGGTGGTTCTAGAAGCAGCTAGGACACCTGAGAATGAGAAGGTGGCGGTGGTACGCCTACAGTTGTTAGACTTGGCTCGCGATTGGTGGGCAGCTCAGGCCATGGGATTAGCAGCACCAGTCCCTTGGGCGACGTTCAGAGAGAGGTTCCAGACAAAGTACTTCGATGCGGTGGCACGGTACGACTTGCAGACCAGATTCACCAACTTGAAGCAAGGAGGCAGGACGGTCGATGGCTATGCGACCGAGTTTTCTAGGCTGAGTAGGTTTGCCCCCACTTTGGTGGCGACCGAGTTCGATAGGGCTCAGCGGTTCCAGCAAGGGCTGCACTTAGAGATATTATTGGCTGTGGAGCAGTTCGAGCACCAGACGTTCGATGCAGTGTTGAAGGCAGCAAGGAGGCATGAGTATACCTCCCGAAGAATTGTGGACAGGACCGGAGGCAGGAAGCGGTCCCATAACCAAATGCACCAATCATCAGCTCCAGCCCCGGCAGCTAGGAGATTGACTATTGGAACTCCGAGGCGGGCGACCTCAGTGACGTCGGTTCAGCATTCAACCCCGACGTATCCGCAGCAGCAGAAGCAGAAGCAGAAGCAATCTTTCGCGGTGGGATGTTCACATTGCGGGAAGCCGGGCCATGTAGTGGCAGAGTGTCGTAGGGCACAGGGATTGTGCCTGGCTTGTGGAGGAGCAGACCACCAGATAGGGACCTGCCCGAATAGGGGAGGTCCATCATCATCCAACCTTTCTAGTTCTTCGGTGAGAGGACCAGCCCCAGTTCCAGTCCAGCAGCAGCAGCAACAGCAGTACCCGAGGCCATTGTTGCCTCAGGCCCAGGCCTTTCAGCAGCAGAACCAGCAGCAGTTCACCCAGGCTCCAGCACAGAACCGACAGAGGGGTTTCCAGCAGAGGGGACCCGCAGCTAGAGGTCAGGCTATGATGATGACCATGGAAGAAGAAGTTGTACCAGGTGAGGTAGTGGCAGGTACTATTCTCGTCAACACTTTTCCAGCATCTGTATTATTTGATTCTGGTGTATCGCATTCATTCATGTCTGCACGATTCGCGACACGGATAGGATTGGAGCCCGAGTCATTATCAGTGAGGCTCAATATACTTACTGGTAATGGTCTTGTGGGAGTAGATCGAGTGTTTTCCTCGTGTCGGATCGTAGTTAGCGGTAGAGAGTTCCCCGCTAGGCTCATAGAGTTCCCTATGGCAGACTATGATGTAGTCCTAGGCATGGATTGGTTGAGGAACCATTATGCTAGGATAGACTGCCATACTGGCAGAGTTGTCTTTAGTATTCCCGGAGAGCCAGAGTTTTCATTTTCCAGAGGCGTCGTGGAACCTTCTCCCCCAGTATTGCGGATGGCAGTAGCAGCAGTGCAGTTGCCCCGGATAGTTGAAGAGTTTCCAGATGTCTTCCCAGAGGAACTTCCAGGGATGCCACCAGAGCGGAAGATCGAGTTCACCATTGACTTGATTCCCGGGACAGCACCGGTATCAGAGCGAGTCTACAGAATGGCGCCTTCAGAGTTGGAGATTTTGTACAAGATGATTGAAGAACTCAGGACCAAGGGATTCATTCGTGCAAGTGGATCGCCTTGGGGAGCCCCGATGCTTCTTGTGAAAAAGAAGGATGGTACGTCCAGGCTATGTGTTGATTATCGTACCTTGAACTCAGTGACAATCAAGAACAGATACCCTCTCCCGAGGATAGATGACTTGTTTGATCAACTCAAGGGGGCTTCAGTTTTCTCGAAGATAGACTTGCGGTCAGGATACCACCAGATCAGAGTCAGAGAGCAGGACATCCTGAAGACGGCGTTCAGATCTAGGTACGGGCATTGAGAGTTTCTAGTTATGCCCTTTGGAGCGACCAATGCACCGGCAGTGTTCATGGACCTCATGAACCGTATTTTTATGCCTTACTTGGATCAGTTTGTGATAGTGTTCCTTGATGACATCCTGGTCTACAGCAAGAGTAAAGCAGAGCACGAACAGCATCTCAGAGTTGTCCTCCAGATTCTCAGAGAGCACCAGTTGTACGCCAAGTTCAGTAAATGCGAGTTCTGGCTCGATCGCATTTCTTACTTGGGTCACATCATTACCAGAGGAGGAGTGGAAGTGGATCCCCAGAAGATTGTGGCTATCGAGGCATGGCCAGTACCCAGCTCAGTGGCAGAAGTTCGCAGCTTTCTTGGATTGGCCGACTACTACCGGCGGTTCGTCTCTGATTTTGCAAGGATTTCAGCGCCGATGACCCAGTTAACCCGTAAGGATGTGCCGTTCGTTTGGACAGCAGAATGTCAGAAATCATTTGAGAAGTTGAAGCGAGGTTTGATAACGGCTCCCATTCTAACCCTTCCAGATGGGACCGGAGGATTCACAGTTTATTGCGACGCTTCGGGCAGAGGATTGGGATGTGTTTTGATGCAGCATGGAAAGGTAATTGCTTATGCGTCACGTCAACTCCATGATCATGAGAAGAATTACCCGACCCATGACTTGGAGCTAGCAGCAGTAGTATTTGCACTTAAGTTGTGGAGGCACTACTTGTACGGAGACAGAGTGGAGATATTTACTGATCATAAGAGCCTGGAGTATGTTTTCACCCAGAAGGATCTTAATATACGGCAGAGAAGATGGCTCGAGCTACTGGTGGACTACGATGTGGATTTGCAGTATCATCCAGGGAAGGCCAACGTTGTAGCAGATGCGTTGAGCCGGAGAGCCGGAGTTTATTTCCTGACGGCGCAACTAGAGTTATTGTCGGATCTTCAGAAGATGGGAATTGAAGTGGTTCTTCCTTCCAATGTGGCTTTGATGGCCAGCCTACAGATTCAGTCCACCATAGTTGAGAGGATCCGGACAGCACAGTTAACAGATTCCAAGATTCAGCGGCTCAGAGCAGAGTGTGCAGCAGGAAGAAGGCCAGAGTTATGTATCCCTGAAGACAGTACACTTCGATACGGCACTCGTCTTTGTGTACCCAGTGGAGACATCAGACAGGAAGTCATGGCAGAGGCTCACAGTTCGTAGTATTCCATCCACCCAGGCAGCACGAAGATGTACAGAGATATTCGTCAACACTTTTGGTGGAATGGTATGAAAAGGGAGATAGCCCGGTATGTCTCTCGATGTTTGGTTTGCCAACAGGTCAAGGCTGAACATCAGAGGCCAGCTGGACTTCTTCAACCCTTGCCGATCCCAGAATGGAAATGGGAGCACCTTACCATGGATTTCGTGACTAGGTTACCCAGATCTCCGGCAGGCAGAGATGCTATTTGGGTCATTGTGGACAGGCTTACCAAGGTGGCACACTTTCTTCCATTTAGAGTTGGACAGTCGACGGCGCAGCTAGCAGAGATGTATCTCAGGCAGATCGTCCGACTTCACGGAGTGCCAGTCAGCATAGTATCAGACAGGGATACGAGATTCACATCGCACTTCTGGCGCAGTCTTCATCAAAGTTTGGGGACTCGTCTCAAGTTCAGCTCAGCGTATCATCCGCAGACAGATGGGCAATCGGAGCGCACTATACAAACCCTCGAAGATATGTTGCGGTCGTGTACCCTTGACTTCGGTGGCTCGTGGGAGGATCACCTGCACCTGGTGGAATTCTCGTACAACAATAGTTTCCAGGCCAGTATCCAGATGGCACCCTTCGAGGCTCTGTATGGCAGGAAGTGCAGATCCCCGTTAGCATGGGACGATGTCGGAGAGAGGCAGATGCTCGGTCCAGAACTGATTTCTCAGACGGTTGAAGTGGTCAGGAAAGTCAGAGATTACCTCCGAGTTGCTCAGGATCGCCAGCGCCATTGGGCCGATGCTCATCGACGTCCCTTAGAATTTGCCGTCGGCGGCCATGTATTCCTTAGGATCTTGCCTACCCGCGGCGTCATTCGTTTTGGCGTACGGGGAAAGCTTAGTCCTAGGTATATAGGGCCGTTCGATATTCTAGAGCGAGTAGGCGATGTGTCCTATCGTCTCGCTCTTCCGCCGTCGCTAAGTGAGGTACATGATGTATTCCATGTATCCCAATTACGACGGTACATCCCGGACCCGAGCCATATCCTAGATCATTCGGAATTGGTTGTTGGTACCAACCTTTCGTATAAGGAGAGGCCCGTGTCTATATTGGACCGGAGAGAAAAGACGCTCAAGAACAAGACTATTAACTTAGTCCATGTTGCTTGGGGTCATCACTCTCTAGGTGAGTCAACGTGGGAGCGTGAGGACGACATCCGATCGCGATATCCCTACCTGTTTGACTCGTGAGGTATAATATCTTTCTTATGCCTTACGTTTTCCCTTTCCTTGCTTGTATTATATGATTGCATGATTGAACTGCTTAGTGTAGCTTGCCTGTGCTTAGTATAGCTTGTCGTGGCAATCTCTAGCTTCTTGATTAAATTCCGAGGACGGAATTCTTTGAAGGTGGGTAGAGTTGTCACCCCCATTTCCTGTATTTCGTATTTGTACTCGTAATTTGATTTTGGCACGTATTTTATTTTCTCGACTTGCGGATTTTGGTTTCTCGTAAGTGGGTTTTGGACCATGGCTTGGTTTTATTTTGTGGAGTTGGTTTGGTTTGGTTTGGTTCATTATGAGTGGAACACCTTAGCCTATTCTCCACCTCCATTCCATCACAACCACCCTCATTAAAACCTACCAACCTTTTCTCTCTCCTCCATAACTCCATTAATTTCTTCTTCTTCCTTCTTCCACACAACTCCCCAACCCATAGGCAAGTGCACCTTGCCATCAAATAAGCACCACTTTTTATTTGTCCAATAACTAGATTAGGCCATGGAGAACAACTTTAAAACTTGACATTTTGTGATTTGGAGCTTTCATTCTTCTAGATCTAGGTTTTAACCATTTTTGAAAATCCTTGGTTTTGATCTATTAAACTTCGATTTTTGCAAGTTTTGATGCTTCCATGTGAAAGAGAATTTGATTTTACTCAAGTTAAAACTTTGAAAATCTAGATTTGGTTTTGATTTGACAAAGTTATGAAGAATTGAAGTTCTTGGTGTTCTTGGACCTGCTCTCGGCCAGGAAGAACATCCCTCTGCCATGCGCTCTTTAGCGCATGGCCGATTGCGCACCCCGGCCTGTGCTCTTTAGCGTAGGGCCGATTGCGCATGACCTCAGCCAGTGCTTTGCGCTGCGCTGGATTGCGCTGGCGCAAGCCATCCATGCGCAAGCCAGCCATGCGCAAAGTAACCCCTGTGCAATCCACCCATGCGCAGTTGACTTCTGCGCAGTCTGTTCCTGCGCAATCCACCCATGCGCAGTTCACTTCTGCGCAGTATGTTCATGTGCAATCTGCCCCTGTGCCCTGTGCCCCTACGCACTTGGCACCCTGCGCAACTGACACCTGCGCAATCCAACTCCCTGACCCCTTGCGCAATCCATTGGCTTTTGGAGTTTTGGTTATTTCTTTAAGCTTGGCTCTTCTATAGTCCTATATATATTGGTATTTTATTAGATATTTTACGTCCATTTTATATCCTTACGCCTTTTGTCATGAACTTGATTTTACTTAATATGTTTGGAATGACTATTGTACATGGCATGGCATGACAAGGAACTAGCATAACACGACAGTGACCCGTAGTGGTGCACTCCTGACATGACCAACCTGACTTGACAGTGGTCCGTCGTGGCGCACTCCTCACAAGTACTCTGACATGATTTATCTTGATAACTTGATAGTGGCCCGTGGCGGCGCACTCCTGACTTGACTTGACTTGTAACTTGTAACTTGACTCGTATAATCAACTTGACACCGTGGGTGTTCCTGCTTGCTTGCTTGTACAATCCACTTGTCTCGTCTTGCATCATGTCTAGGACGTGACTTCCTGGGTACCACGGCCAGGGACTCGCGCTAAATTGGATTAGGCTAATGATTAGATCAAACTAGAACATGGAGAATTCCTAGTCACAGGCAATCTCGTTATTTGGGCACTTTAATGGACTTGTAGCTTGCCGACGAGTAAAGCACATTTCCAGCACACTGTCATGTGTTATACCCTCTAAGTCACCTAAGGGTACATTTGTCTCCCGGGCAATGTACCCACCTATAACTCTCAACCCGCAGAAGGATAACTGGATAGTCTGCAGGGCTTGGGACTGGAAATTCTCACTTGCATCTTGTTAGTAATTAGGCTTGTGATAACCCTAGTTAGTTAAAGTAGTAAACCGTAGTACTTGCTTGGCCGATGGTGAATGAATGGTGTCCAGCTCTGTCTAAGTCTTGTCTAGCCCCTGCACCTGGAAATCTTGATCATGATTGTTTTACTTATCTCTAATGATAAATGGGTAGAGACAGTGAGCTATTCAGGCGAAGGGGTACAATCCCGGTCTTTGTTTGGTTTAAGGATTGTAACCTGGCTCCCGGAATAGTTCTACGTCCCTAGTCGTTTATCGCCCTGTGTACTTTACTACTTGTACTTCTTTTATTCTTATATTCTGATATGTTGGCTTTTGTTCTTATTTGTGGCCTCCTTTGTGGCACTTGCTCTTTCTGGGGTTTGACCCAGCTGGTTTTGTGTGGCCAGATTTTGGAGCAGCTCCCGAGGATCTACCAAGCTTCCAGTCCAATGGTGAACACTAGAAGGAACCGGGGCTACGAGTGGGTTTTCCCTTTTTGTTTCACCTACTTATATGTAAATTTATTTTTTTGAGGCGTTTAGCCGACGAGCACCTGTTAGCTCGATGCACATTTACTTACTGTCTGCCTCCGGGCTGTAAACATGATTAACAAATCCTAGGGTTGATCATGTACGACTGAACACTTGCTAGTCCTATCATTTTGTACGACTAGCTTCATGATCATCCAATATGTAATATTTGGGATGCCTTATATATATATATTTGATGCTCTAATATCTTGTAACTCTGTTAATTGCTTGAGATTGAGACAATAGGCTTGACCTTAAGAGACTGCTGGCTTGTAGTAAACCCTCATATCTAGACAGCCGTGACCGTATAGTTGAGATGTATTCTATTTCAATATACGTAGCTGGCTATGTCTGCCCCCGCTCTCCAGTATTCTGGTTCTGGGGCGTGACACTACAGTTGTTGGACTTGGCGCACAGTTGGTGGGCGGCGCAAGCCATGTGGTTAGTGGCACCCATTGCTTGGGCAGTGTTTAGAGAGAGATTCCAGATAAAGTATTTCGATGCTGTGGCTCGGTACGACTTGCAGACCAGATTTACCAACTTGAAGCAAGGAGGCAGAACAGTCGACAGTTATGCATCAGAGTTTTCTAGACTCAGTAGGTTTGCCCCCACCTTGGTGGCAACCGAGTTTGATAGGGCCCAGCGGTTCCAGCAGGGACTGCATTTGGAGATCTTGTTGGCGGTTGAGCAGTTCGAGCACCAGACGTTCGATGCAGTCTTGAGAGCAGCTAGGAGGCATGAGTACACCTCCCAGAGGATCGTGGATAGGACCGGAGGTAGGAAGCGGTCCCACAGTCAGATGCACCAATCATCAGCTCCAGCCCCGGCAGCTAGGGGATTGACCATTGGAACTCCGAGGCGGGCGGCCTCAGTAACGTCGGTTCAGCATTCGACCCCGACGTACCCGCAACAGCAGAAGCAGAAGCAGACTTCCGCGATGGGATGTTCTTATTGCGGAAAGCCAGGGCATGTGGTAGCAGACTGTCGCAGGGCACAGGGATTGTGCCTGGCTTATGGAGCAGCAGATCATAGGATAGGGGCTTGCCCGAATAGGGGTGTTTCATCAGCATCCAACCCTTCTAGCTCTTCGGTGAGAGGACCGGCCCCAGTACCAGCTCAGCAGCAGCAGTATCAGTCTTCGAGGCCCTTGCCGCCTCAGTCTCAGGTATTCCAGCAACAACACCCCCAGCAGTATGCACAAGCCCAAGCTCAGACCCAGAATAGGCAGAGAGGTTTCCAGCAGAGGGGACCAGCAGCCAGAGGACAAGGTCAGGCCATGATGATGGCTATAAAAGAAGAAGTTGCACCAGGTGAGGTTGTGGCAGGTACTATTCTCGTCAACTCCTCTCCAGCGTCTGTATTATTTGATTCTGGTGCATCGTATTCATTTATGTCTGCACGATTCGCGACACGGATAGGATTGGAGCCCGAGTCATTATCAGTGAGGCTCAATATACTTACTGGTAATGGCCTTGTGGGAGTAGATCGAGTGTTTTCCTCGTGTCGGATCATAGTTAGCGGTAGGGAGTTCCCCGCTAGATTCATAGAGTTTCCTATGGCAGACTATGATGTAGTCCTAGGCATGGATTGGTTGAGGAACCAGTATGCTAGGATAGACTGCCATATTGGCAGAGTTGTCTTTAGTATCCCCGGCGAGCCAGAGTTTTCGTTTTCTAGAGGCGCAGTGGAGCCATCTTCCCCAGCATTGCGGATGGCAGTAGCAGCAGTGCAGTTACCCCGGATAGTTGAAGAGTTTCCAGATGTCTTTCCAGAGGAGCTTCCAGGGATGCCGCCGGAGCGGGAGATTGAGTTCACTATAGACTTGATTCCCGGGACAGCACCAGTATCAGAGCGAGTCTACAGGATGGCGCCTTCAGAGTTGGAAATTTTGTACAAGATGATTGAAGAACTGAGGACCAAGGGATTCATCCGTGCAAGTGGATCGCCTTGGGGAGCCCCGATGCTTCTTGTGAAAAAGAAGGATGGTACGTCCAGGCTATGTGTTGATTATCGTACCTTGAATTCGGTGACAATCAAGAACAGATACCCTCTTCCGAGGATAGATGACCTGTTTGATCAGCTCAGAGGGGCTTCAGTGTTCTCGAAGATCGACTTGCGGTCGGGATACCACCAGATCAGAGTCAGAGAGCAGGATATCCCGAAGACAGCATTCAGATCGAGGTATGGACATTGGGAGTTCCTTGTTATGCCCTTTGGAGCGACCAATGCGCCGGCCGTATTCATGGACCTCATGAATCGCATTTTCATGCCTTACTTGGATCAATTTGTGATCGTGTTCCTAGATGACATCCTGGTCTACAGCAAGAGTGAAGCAGAGCATGAGTAGCATCTTAGAGTCATCCTCCAGACGCTTAGAGAGCATCAGTTGTACGCCAAGTTCAGTAAATGCGAGTTCTGGCTCGATCGCATATCATACTTGGGTCACATCATTACCCGAGGAGGAGTGGAAGTGGATCCCCAAAAGATTGTGGCTATCGAGTCATGGCCGGTACCCAGCTCAGTGGCAGAGGTTCGCAGCTTCCTTGGATTGGCCGGTTACTACCGGCGGTTCGTTTCAGATTTCGCAAGGATTTCAGCGCCGATGATCCAGTTGACCCGCAAGGATGTGCCGTTTGTTTGGACAGCAGAGTGTCAGGAATCATTTGAGAAGTTGAAGCGAGGTTTGATAACGGCTCCCATTCTCACCCTTCCAGATGGGACCGGAGGATTCACAGTTTATTGCGACGCTTCAGTCAGAGGATTGGGGTGTGTCTTGATGCAGCATAGGAAGGTAATATCTTATGCGTCACGTCAACTACGTGATCATGAGAAGAATTACCCGACCCACGACTTGGAATTGGCGGCGGTAGTATTTGCTTTGAAATTATGGAGACACTACTTGTACGGAGATAGAGTGGAGATCTTTACTGATCATAAGAGCCTGAAGTATGTTTTTACCCAGAAGGACCTTAATATGCGGCAGAGAAGATGGCTCGAGCTACTGGTGGACTATGATGTAGATTTGCAGTATCATCCTGGGAAGGCCAACGTTGTAGCAGATGCGTTGAGCAGGAGAGCCGGAGTTTATCTCCTGACGGCGCAACCAGAATTATTGGCAGATCTTCAGAAGATGGGAATTGAAGTGGTTCTTCCAACCAGCGTGGCATTGATGGCCATCCTACAGGTTCAGTCCAGCATAGTTGAGAGAATCCGGGTGGCGCAGTCAACAGATTCCAAGATCCAGTGACTTAGAGCACAGTGTGAAGCAGGGAGGAGGCCAGAGTTATGTATCCATGAAGACAGTACACTTCGGCACGGCCCTCGTCTTTATGTACCCAGTGGAGATATCAGACAGGAAGTCATGGCAGAAGCCCACAGTTCACAATATTCTATTCATCCGGGTGGTACGAAGATGTACCGTAATATTCGTCAGTATTTCTGGTAGAATGGCATGAAGAGGGAGATAGCCCGGTTTGTCTCTCGGTGTTTGGTTTGCCAACAGGTAAAGCTGAACATCAGAGGCCCGCTGGACTTCTTCAACCCTTACTGATCCCAGAATGGAAATGGGAACATATAACCATGGATTTCGTGACCGGATTGCCCAGATCTCCGGCCGGCAGAGATGCTATTTGGATAATTATGGACAGGCTTACCAAGGTGGCACACTTTCTCCCATTCAGAGTTGGGCAGTCGACGGCGCAGTTAGCAGAGATGTATCTCAGGCAGATCATCAGGCTTCACGGTGTGCCAGTCAGCATCACCTCAGACAGGGATTCAAGATTCACATCACACTTTTGGCACAGCTTACAGAAGAGTTTGGGGACTCGCCTTCAATTCAGCTCAGCTTATCACCCGCAGACGGATGGTCAATCAGAACGCACAATCCAGACTCTTGAAGATATGTTAAGATCCTGTACCCTTGACTTCGGTGGATCATGGGAGAATCATCTGCACCTGGTAGAATTCTCGTACTACAACAGTTATCAGGCCAGTATCCAGATGGTACCCTTCGAGGCTCTTTATGGCAGGAAGTGCAGATCCCCGCTAGCATGGGACGATATCGGGAAGAGGCAGATGCTCGGACCCGAATTGATTTCCCAGACGGTTGAAGTAGTCAGGAAGGTCAGAGATCACCTCCGAGTTGCCCAGGACCGCCAGCGCCATTGGGCCGATGCTCATCGGCGTCCCTTAGAATTTGTTGTCGGCGACCATGTATTCCTTAGGATCTCGCCTAACCGCGGCGTCATTCGCTTCGGCGTGCGGGAAAAGCTTAGTCCTAGGTATATAGGGCCGTTCGATATTCTAGAGCGAGTAGAAGATGTATCATATCGTCTCGCTCTTCCGCCGTCACTAAGTGAGGTGCATGATGTATTTCATGTGTCCCAATTACGACGATATATTCCGGACCCGAGCCACATCCTAGACCATTCGGAATTGGTTGTTGGTACCAACCTTTCGTATGAGGAGAGGCCCGTGTCTATATTGGACCGGAGGGAGAAGATACTCAAGAACAAGACTATTAAATTAGTCCGTGTTGCTTGGGGTCATCACTCTCTAGGTGAGTCAACGTGGGAGCGTGAGGACGACATCCGATCGCGATATCCCTACCTGTTTGACTCGTGAGGTATAATATCTTTCTTATGCCTTACGTTTTCCCTTCCTTGCTTGTATTGTATGATTGTATAATTGAACTGCTTAGTGTAACTTGCCTTTGCTTAATGTAGCTTGTCGTGACAATCTCTAGCTACTTGATTAAATTCTGAGGACGGAATTCTTTTAAGGTGGGTAGAGTTGTCACCCTCATTTCCCGTATTTCTCGTATTTCGTATTTATACTCGTATTTGGATTTTAGCATGTATTTTTATTTTTCTCAACTTGTGGAATTTCGGTATTTCTCGTATTTTGGGTTTTGGCCTGGCTCGGTTTTAATTAGATTAGGGTTGGTTTGGTTTGGTTTATTATGTGTATTGGAACACCTTAGCCTATGCTCCACCCTCAACACACCACATCCCACCCTCTTTAAAACTCTACCAACTTTTTCTCTCTCCTCATAAACCTCTAATAATTTTTGTAATGCCCCAGTCCCAAAATACGTAGGACTAGGAACGTAGACATGCCAGCTGTATTCATACGAAGTATACTCCAATATATGGAAGCCTCGTATAAATACATAAGCTGTAAAATGCAGTAGAACCATAACTAATCTCATCCACAAGAATAAAAGATATTATATAATCACTATGAATTTGTCTTGATACAATATGTTGGGCGGAGACAAATCCACTACCAACAAAATAAGGAGAAATACATGGAAAATGAAATAAGTACGTCGAGCGAAGCGAAGACGATCCAAATGCAATCATCCTCGAAGAAATAGCGATGATCACGACTAAAGCTAGAGCACCTGCGAAAGACAATAGCACACACCTGGCAAGACAACCAGGTCCTCAGAGGGACGTAACAAGACACATAATAGCATGCCATAAAAACTGAATAAATATTGCTCAAATAAATAAATAAATCGAATTATAACATGTTCCAATACGCACCTACTGAACGAGCGTACCATCCCCCCAACCAAACAAGGACAGGAGATGGTAAACTAATTCACGATAACGTATCTTCCCATGCTATGAATCCAATATGGTATCCGGACCCCAACAAGGTTCAATACCTTCTCATCGAAGTAGTAAGTCACACCTACAACCAAACAAGGACAAGATGTGACGAACTAATCCGTGACAAGTTATTGTTCCAAGCCACGGTCAGATACAAGTACCCAAACCAAAAGTACTCGTACCTAACGGATAGGGTAGCCTACCATTCTAAGTGAAATGTTGTTAAGAACAATCCTTCCTACGCATGGGCCCTGGCTGAATAGGATCGGCGTAGTCCTCCTTGGGCACCAGAGGCCCCATCAGGAAGAGCATGACGTTCCGCAGAATCGTCAGTGGTCGTCAGTAATCATGGGTCATCAACCCCATATCTCCAGCGGAGAGTCCGAGTCACAAGGGAAGTACATCGAAGCCCATACGCTACGGAATTGTCCTCCCCGTCCAATGCCTACTGTGTTGCATCCACAACACAAAACCACTATAACCGCTAAGTCAAACTAGCATGCAACATCTATTAGCGGTTATTCCTATCGCACGGCTTGTACGTACTGGTGGCCAGCCAATCATGCACTTCTGTGTTCTACATACGACACACAACTTCGTGGTACAACGTGTCAAGGCCAATGAATGCAACACACAAGGTGGTCCCTTAAATCTAGGTTTAATTTGTAAGAAAAATAATACACAGCAGAAAACTGAACAGTAAATTCTAACAGTTATGCTATGTATCACAGTTTATTTTGCATAAAAAAAATAATGAACATGCATGAAATATGAGCTAAAATAAATAAACAGCGAATGGCAAGGTGTCTTGTCTGGTAGAGCGCCTGGTGTGCTGCGATAATCAAGGTGGCACGATCTGCAACTTTGGTGCAATAACTGTACAAGGAGACCTCTGATGGTGACACGGACAGTTCCATTGGGTCCAGAAGGGTCAAATTGGTTAGGTTGGACATAAAGTAGACTTTGAATTGGCGAAGGAATAGTAATAATGGGCCTAGTCACGGGTTGGAGAAAGATCGAAGGAATTTGGAAGAATAATATATATATAATTTTAGGAAAGTACTTCTAATATGAGAAGTTATATTTACTAGCAAAATACTTATTTGAAAAATAGAGAAATAACTCGATTTAGACTAGAAGTCAAAGTCTGTAAAAATAGATAATAACTATACTTCATAAAATATTTTAAATAAATCTTTAAAAACATTAATACTCATTTAGGTCAAAATTTTTATATAAAATTGGTAGGAAAATAATAATATAAAAATAATTTTGAAAATAGGCGTGGACTACAAATATTATTACTAATCAAAATATAATATTTTGGAAGTCTACTAATTTAAAAATCTTACCATTACCAAAAAATAGTTTAGACAGAAACTCATTGAAATTAGCTATAACTATAATTAAATACATTTTTATTTGATTATAAAATAATTATATAATAAAAACTATTGTCAATAACTAATTTACCTAGCATCGCAACAATATCAAAAATCAACAAGATAATACTATTACTACTATTAATAATAATAATAATAATGCCATGTATCAAAGTCTTGCTGGCGACTTTTCTTCTATACTAAATAAACACATGATAATAATAATAATAATAAATAAAAGAAGAAGATTATTATTAATAATAATACTAATGATAATGATAATAATAACAATAATAATGATAATAAACTATTAATAACTAATCGATAATAATAAAAAAAAATTTTGGCAACCCATTGGGTCTGCTGCTCCTCTTCGTTAGAAGAGATGGGGAGAGGAGCGAGAATCGAGTGTGAGCGAGAGAGAGAGCGAGGAGCGAGAGAGAGCGGCGGTGGTCCGATCTCGGCGGAGGGTGAGCGGAGTTTGGGCGGCGCGGATAGGCGGTGGTCGGTCTCGGCGCACGCGGCGGAGGGCGCGGCGTTTGGAGGCGGAGGGTTTGGTCGACGATCGGGCGATGGATCCGGAGGAAGGAAGTCGGAGGAAGGAGCTCAGGCGGCGGGGGTTTTCGAAGGGGCGGTCGGCGGTCGCTGCGTGGTCGAGAGTCGGAGGAAATCAGTGGAAAGAGGTGGCGGTAAACGGTGCGCCGTGGCCGCTCGGCGCTGAGGGAGGCCGGGCGGTGGCGGATGGTCGCAGGCGGCGGCCAGGGTTCGGTCGGCGAGAGGCGGCGCTCAGGCGGAGACCGCGGCGGAGATAGGTAAGTTTGGGTTTTTGTTAAATTGGGTTTTTGTTTTCCTTTTCTGTTTGGGCGCGGCCGGTGATGGTCGGGGTGGCGGAGGTGTTTGGCCGAGGTGGCTGAGTTCTGGTGTGTCGGGTCTGGATGTTTGGGTGGTCGTGGTTGTAACGGTGGTGGTGACGGGAGGGTTGTGTGTTGACGACGATGGCTACGACTGTGTGGGCTGGGAGTTGGCCGGAGTGGCCGGGACAAGTGAAGACGGCAGCGGTGGTCGTTGATGGCAGGAGACGTCGAGGCTGGGCCGGGCGTCGGGGTATGATGGTGTTGGAGAGGTGGCGGGGTGACGCTGGTGTTGGCGGGGGTTCGGTCGATGGTGGAGTCAGGGGGTCGGGTTCGGCTAGTGGACAGCGGTGGTGACGGGGTTGACTGACGACGGTGAGGGCTGGTCGGAGTGTGGCAGTGGTGTCGGGGACGGTGGCGGCGGTCGGGGAGTTCGGCCGGGGATCTGTGGTGGTGGTGACGAAGATGTAGGGATTGGATTAGGAATTGGGATGCGTCGTGTCAGGGGTGTCCGACACGACGAGGAATATGTACTTGTAATGAAAAATAGTGGAAGAAAAAGATGGACAAGGACACGATGCACTCACGGTGGATTTTGTGGAGAATGTGGAGAATAGAAATACCTGGATGAGTACCTGCCTATTTATAGGATGTGGGAATTCCCAATTAGATAGGAATTAGGATATTTAAAACCCAAATTAGATAATTTCTAATTTAATTTAAAGCAATCAAATCCAAATCCAAATCCAAATTCAAATCTAATTTAAATTAAATTTTCTAGTTTAAAATCAAATGGAATAACTCAATTTTCAAATATTAACTAATTAAATAAATCTACAGTTTCAAATCAAGATTTAAATCTCCTCAATGATTTCGAAATATATTCTCCAAAAATACTAATAATAAATAATTTCAAAAAATTACATTATTATTTAAATGCACTAATAATAATTAAAATAATATTTATAAAGAATATTATTTTAGTAACTGCCATAAGCGAAAAGGCTTTCATAAATAAAATCGTCATCTTAAAAATTTAGTATGATAACTAAAAATATTTATTATATATATTATTATGAAATTAGAAAAAAAATATTTTTCTAAATTATGTACGCTCGCACATAATCGCACTCGTCGAGCAAATAAAAAAATAAATAAATAAATTTCGTGCGCGACGTATAATACGACTACGCGACGTATTTTACAAAATTTTTAAATCAGTACAAATTTTAAATAATAATAAAAAATAGTAGAAATTTAGGGGTTTTACAATTTTCTTCTTCTTCTTCTTCCTCCACACAACTCTCCCAACCCATAGGCAAGTGCACCTTGCCACCACATGAGAACCCTCTTTTATTTGTCCATTTGCTAGATTAGGACATGGTGATCAACATTAGAACTTAGCATTTTGTGATTTGGAGTCTCCATTGTTCTAGATCTAAGTTTTTTCTATTTTCGGTTTTGCATGGTTTTGATCTATTTAGGTTGGATTTTTATGGGTTTTGATGTTTCCATGTAGAAGAGAGTTCAACTCCACCCCGGTTGGAACTTTGGAAATCCGGATTTGGAGTTCGGATGGCCAAGTTGTGATGCCTTGAAGTTTTGGAGCCATGGAAGCTTCTTCTCAGCCATGGAGAAGAAGACCCTTTCCCTGCGTGCGTGTTTTTACGCGTACGTAGCTCTCATGCGTGCGTGACTTTTCGCGTACGCAGCTCTCCTGCGTGCGTGACTTTTCGCGCACGCAGCTCTCCTGCGTGCGTGACTTTTTGCATACGCAGCTCTCTTGCGTGCATGACTTTTTGCGTACGTCGCTCTCCTGCGTGCGTGACTTTTCGCATACGCAGCTCTCCTGCGTGCGTGACTTTTCGCATACGCCGCTCTCCTGCGTGCATGACTTTTTGCGTACGCAGCTCTCCTGCGTGCGTAACTTTTTACGTACGCCGCTCTCCTGTATGCGTGACTTTTCGCG
The DNA here is from genome assembly GCA_029216955.1 of Iris pallida. NCBI lineage: Eukaryota > Viridiplantae > Streptophyta > Magnoliopsida > Asparagales > Iridaceae > Iris > Iris pallida. The sequence continues at coordinate 2,221,453 of JANAVB010031614.1, read as the reverse complement.
TGCGCAGCTCTCTTGCGTGCATGACTTTTCGCGTACGCCGCTCTCCTGCGTGCGTGACTTTTCGCGTACGTAGCTCTCCTGCGTGCGTGACTTTTTGCGTACGCCGCTCTCCTGCGTGCGTGACTTTTTGCGTACGCAGCTCTCCTGCGTGCGTAACTTTTCGCGTACGCCGCTCTCCTGCGTGCGTGACTTTTCGCGTACGCCGCTCTCCTGCGTGCGTGTCTTTTCGCGTACGCAGCTCTCCTGCGTGCGTGTCTTTTCGCGTACGCAGCTCTCTTGCGTGCGTGACTTTTGTGCGTACTTTAGCTCTCCTGCGTGCGTGCTTTTGTGCGTACGTTGTGCGTGCCCTTGTGCATACGCTGCTCCCCTGACCCCTTGCTTAACCCATTGGCTCTTAAAGTATTGGTTTTATTTCCTGACTTGGTTTCTCTTTTGTGGATTTGGTTTTCCTGAGATCTGTTCAACACAGCATCACTATCTTGACCCGACATGGCCAAACACGGTTTTCAAGTAATTGTTTATGATTAGTACGGTTCTCGAGATTTTCTGTGGATTATGATTTTGGTATTCTCTGATCTCCTTGCTAGTGACCCAGTAGGGTGCACACCTAACTTGTAACTTGTATTTAATCCTTGTGACTTGATAACTTGATAGTGGCCCGTGGCGGCGCACTCCTGACTTGTAGCATGACTTGATAACTTAATGCTGTTGCGACGGCTAACTTAACTTGACCTGCCTTGCCACCGTGGGTAGTTCTTTCTTGCTTGCTTGTTAAATCCACTTGTCCTGTCTTGCATCATGTCTAGGATGGGACTCCTGAGTACCACGGTCCGGAGCACCTACTAAAATGGATTAAGGTTAATAACTAGAATAACTCAGTAGTCATGAAGAGATGACACAGCTACAGGCAATCCCGTTACCTGGGCGCTCTTGGGATCTGTAGCCTGCCGTCGAGTAGGGCACATTTCCAGCACACCGTCGCGTGTTGCACCCTCTAAGTCACCTAAGGGTACATTTGTCTCCCGGGCGATGTACCCACCTGAATTCAACCCCTAAAGTTTCGACCTGGGTAACCTGGATGGTCTGCAGGACTTGTGGCTGTGGAACAATCTCACTGCATCTTGCTAGTAATTAGGCCTGTGATAACCCTAGTTAGTTAAAGTAGTAAGCCGTAGTATCTGCTTGGCCGTGATTGATTGAATGAGGTATAACCAGTCTAGCCATGTCTTGATCCAGTACAAGATTGCTTTATGTCTTGATTTCTTGCATTATTATCTTGCCGATAAATGGTGGGAAACCAAGTTCTGTTCAGATGAAGGGTTACAACCCCGATCCTTGTTTGGTTTACGGGTTGTAACCTGGCTATCGGAATAGTTCCATGGTTATCTCGTCGTATATCATCCTGGCATGTTTTTCGTAAATTTTAGTTTTAATATTAGATTTCCTTGTGCTGATTGTTGGCTTTTGTTCTTATTTCGTGGCCCCCTTGTGGCACTTGCTCTTCCTGGGGTTGACCCAGCTGGTTTTGTGTAGTGACCCGCTCCGCGCTAGCGGAACGCCGATTCAAACGGCAAGTACAACGACTCAAACGAGCCGTCGACCCGATGATGTATCGATGCGAATCGATGCAAGACTTGCATTGGGCCGTCAAAGATGAATCCAGACTTAGACTATCAAAGGCGCGCTCGGAGTATCGCTCGGCCGATGCGAACATCGCTAAGGTGGGTGGCTCTGATGAACCCGTCTGTGCTTAGCCTAGACACATAACAATGCGGACACTATCACGAGAATCGCTAGGCGATAATACTGTACATGCTAATAAATGACCCAACGCACCTAGCTAAGGGATTAATCCCATCTTGTATGCTTGCATAGAATATGGAAAGGAACATAGAAAATACGATAACTCTCACACCGCGCTCCACGCTCGTGCTAAGGCACAAGCTTGCGTTCAACAATAAAACAATGAATGGGTTACAACAATGAAATGGGAAGACTATCAATATAGTCGTTCCGAGTAGAGTATAGCAACATTGAAAGGCTATGGGACCGATGGGTCGCCAAGGCGACTCCCGCACAAGGAGTTGCGTAATGTATGAATAAAAGAGTAAACGAATAAGTGAATGAATGAATCAACGAATGAATGAACAAGTGAAAGAAAGAATGAGTAAAAGATAAGAAGGATGGAAATGGTTAGCGACGGGTATGACGGGCACGTGCAACGGGGCTCGCTACCCGCGCTGCACGGACGCCAACCTGGTCGATAACGCATTAAGGCTAAGTGTTAGCCTACGGCTCAGAGACAGCCGTTAAGTTAAAAAGACAAGTTAATACGAAATGGTCGTGGACAAACGGCACGAGCGAGGGGTGGCGTATGCTGTGACCGTGAAGAAAAAGGGATTCTGCGGCATGATCAAAGTGTGAAGGACTTGCCGGTCCGGACGGAATCAAAGGAAATGTGGCTTACGGACTGCCTGAGTGCGGGCTTGGCCACCAGGGGACGTAAGGCCGGGTGTTTCAAAAGACTATCAGGGTGTACTAATCCGCATGCCATGATAGGTGAGAAATTACCACAGAGGAAGACATGTCCAGGATGGCTTGTGATGCCAGCGACCGATGCATATAGATTAAGTGGGCTTTGCTGGTGGCGATCCACGTGCAAGTCCTTGCATTGAAATCAAAGTAGTCTAAGTTAATCTGAACAAAGCACCTTCTGAATAAGCTTGAAATGTATCACACCAAATGATAATGAATACTTCGTACAATGAGTTAGAGAATACGCCTACGATGTGCTAGTAACTGAGGCAGGGACACGCTCTTGATATTGAATGTTTCCAAGAATCATATTATGTTGTTCCATATGAATTGTTGACTAACTTGGTTTACTTTGGACAGAGAAGGCCGGACGGTAAGTATGGGTAAGTCGTGCATGTATTTCCATGCGACACTTGAATTTGGCAACACGGGATAGGTTATGACATATGCCATGAAATTGATCCTAAGGCAAGATTAGAAAGATAATGAATGATAGAGATGCACAAAAGTAAATAAAATGTGTTTGGTAATGATAGCATTGTGGGCGAGCTAGCCTCCCCACCAGTGTATAACAATGTACTGATAACCCCACAGTTTACTTGCAGGATGCAGGTATCGTCGGCGGGTGTGGAGCTTCCATCGAATGTGCTAAGGCACGGAGCTATCTCTGGAGCCTTGGAGCATTGCAAGGAGCTGAAGCACCCTATACAGGACATAATGTATCAGAACATCGCCATGAATCATTCCATGTTGTAAGCCACTTGGCACGCCCACGCCTTTTATGTTTCAGAGAGAGAGAGCTTGAGCGATTTGTAATATCGGCCTAGCGCCCCTTGTAAACTTCTTGAATATCAATAAAGAGATTGAATTCGTTTCAAATTTGTGTTCATTTACTTTCCGCTGCAAATGGGGACACTCTGTGCGACTCTGTGGTCTAGTTCAAATCGGCCGTTTCTGGACATAGCCTTACACGGGCGCAACCTAGGACCGTGTGGCATCACGCCTTAGCGAGGACGATCGCTCCTGCGGGAGCGGGGCGTGACAGATTGGTATCAGAGCACGGCTTCACGTCCTTGGACTTCATTTCGATTTTCTCAGTTTTGAAAGCTCGTTGGATACAAAAAAAGTATGCGCTCTCTCTCGTTGTGCCTTAGGATGTTCCATATAATAAGTCTAATACTTTCAAAATCTCGTACGAGTGCTCGGTTGAACGGGATCGATAGGCGACGGCCTTTGTGCCGAACGATGTTAAACTTGACTCGATAGAGAACACATGCTAAGTTAACATGTCGCATGCGTGCCTGATTAGTCTTGCGTTGACCTAGCAAGTTAGCGTGCAAACGTGAATATAGTCCGTACGAGATGGTTATGTGGCACAACTTAGTCCGCGTGTCGCGCACCTCGACTTTTGGGTGCAATCGGGTTACGAGCGATATCAAGTATCGCTCGATCGAGAACGGAGATACACTTTGAGTGTCTATCGATAGGAACGCTATCGAGTTAACACTTAGGCGTACCCAAAAGATTGGCTTGGATTTTGAGGATTTGTGCGAACGACTTAGTACGTCGAGGCGACGTGAGCGATTACGCTAGAGATTCGTCAAACGAATCTGAAGGATGTCCTAGCGCATGACGCGAACGTGATTGAGGACTAGATCGTATGGCTTGAATTCGAGTGGTGTATGTGATAGGTTCGGAGAAGAATAAAAATGAGTGTCGATGACTAGTCGAGTGGCTCGAACCCTGAGTGGTGTATGGACGTCATAGAAATTGTTCGAGCGAGACTAAAGGATTTACGGATAGAACGAGTATGTTGGCGAGGCGATGCGATGGCGCAAAGCCTTAGAACGTGTCACGCTTAGTTGGCTGTGACTTCAAAAGTCCCGAACGAGATATCGCTGGACAACTTGTCAATGGGCAACGCGAGTTAGAAAATGGTTCGGAATGATGAATGAAAATGAATGGTCTTGATCGAGGAAACTTAGAGGATCGCGCGTACGATTTTGGATTGATTCAAAGAAAGTATGACTTGGGTTTAGAACAACGATCTTGAAATGAGCTTGAGGAAGAGCGACGAAACTTGATCTTGAATATTAAATAAAATTGTGGAATATCCAACTCGGACAACGGCATCGTCGCACGACTCGAAATTGGTTACAAAGGAAGATCGTCAGGTTACGCATATCGTCGATGGTATTGAGGCGTATCAAAGATCGATATGCGATAACTCGGGGGTACTCTGACTCGGCGAATGACGGTCGTGCAAATGTCATTGTTCCGTTGGATGCTATACTTAGGATGTTAAAAATGTGTTGAGAAAAAGATAAATTCGGTTCGAGGATTTTCTAGTTGAACGCATGACGGTCATACTATCAAATTGATTTGGCTTGGATGAAAATGAGAATGCTTGGATTTGCTTCGTTGACAACCACAACGTTGACGTTCTTGTCTTATGCGAGCGCAACTCCAGCCTCGCACATGCGTCGCACCGGATTAGGACGATCACTCCGCGTGAGCGCTGATATGGTGATTCATACAGCGGGAGTGATTGAACTTGGATGGCATGACAATCTGATTGCTTCGACTTGTGGTTTGACGCGAAGGTGGACTCGAGAATGAATTTGTGTGCTTGAAGAATTGAACTTGAGGATTGAGTAGGTCCAATCCGCGTATCGAGAATGGGTTAGTCTAAAACTCAAACAAGTGTTACGCCCCGATGAGAATAATTATTCCGTGGGAGCGTTGCATGGTGATTCATGAACCGCCGTGGATAATCAGACTCACGTGAGATTGGGGCGTAATGTATTGTCGAGCTGGATGACCTCGTGATCGAATACATGAATTGGTTAGAACTGGTGATTGAACGGAATTGAATATGTGCAACGTAAGTCTTGATGCGAATTAGGTGATTATGCTCGATGTTTAGAAATCTGAGTGACGCGAGCTTGGGTAAAAACTCTCGTACAAACGAACAAATGGTTTGACCATAGGATTTGGGGCGAGCGTCGTGCAACGATCTTGCACGATGAACCACGGACTTGACGTTTAACTATGACCCTGTGAGCTGACCTAGCGGATAGGCGGACGACCCTATGCCGAGTGATTGAACCTGGGCGATTGACATTACAATATCGTCTGGAAGGACGATAGACTTGTGGCAACAAGACTTAGAGTAGGACGGGGAACTGGGAGTGTGCGTGAACGACGACGAGATTGGCCCCAAACAAAGGGAATGATAGGGATGGATGATGCGCAAGTAAAGTTGGGATAACGAATTGAATCATTGATCGAAAGTTACTCAGACTTGGTCGACCCCGCTAAGAAGAAATCATACTGATTTCGTGGACAAGAACGCTTGAGAAGCGAACCGGATCATCTCGAGGACCGAGATAAACGATAGTGAGATACACATGAGTTCGGTTTTAAATCGAAGTTAGCGAACGATCGACAAATCGAAACTATCACGAGTAGCTTGTCCGACTTCGCTAATCGCTAAGCTTGGTTGAAATGTACGTATTCGGGGGACGCCTTGAATATGTGCACGATCCAAACTCAGCGATGTGATGAACTCGAATGCAGCTGCAAGTGGGTGTTACAATGCATATGAACGAATGAGTGAGTTTGCCTTAGCCTGCGACTCTCGAGTTTGATAAATTATAACGCACCTCGTGTGACCGTTTCAGTCCCATGATACGTCGAAATAGCAACCAAGTCAGAGAAATGCGACAATTGAATAAGTGACCATCAATTTTAAAATTAATGAAAAGCCATTCAATAAAATCGACCGAACGAATGCGACACGGATTAAGGAACGGTAGGATGACCTGCACTCAGGAAGTCTCAAGGACGAGACTTGTTTTGAGTAGTATATTATGTAGTGACCCGCTCCGCCCTAGCGGAATGCCGATTCAAACGGTAAGTGCAACGACTCAAACGAGCCGTTGACCCGAAGAGTTGCTTCGACTCGATGAAGTATCGATGCGAATCGATGCAAGACTTGCATTGGGCCGTCAAAGATGAATCCAGACTTAGACTATCAAAGGCGCGCTCGGAGTATCGCTCGGCCGATGCGAACATCGCTAAGGTGGGTGGCTCCGATGAACCCGTCTGTGCTTAGCCTAGACACATAACAATACGGACACTATCACGAGAATCGCTAGGCGATAATACTATACATGCTAATAAATGACCCAACGCACCTAGCTAAGGGATTAATCCTATCTTGTATGCTTGCATAGAATATGGAAAGGAACATGAAAAATACGATAACTCTCGCACCGCGCTCCACGCTCGTGCTAAGGCACAAGCTTACGTTCAACAATAAAACAATGAATGGGTTACAACAATGAAATGGGAAGACTATCAATATAGTCGTTCCGAGTAGAGTATAGCAACATCGAAAGGCTATGGGACCGATGGGTCGCCAAGGCGACTCCCGCACAAGGAGTTGCGTAATATATGAATAAAAGAGTAAACGAATAAGTGAATGAATGAATCAACGAATGAATGAACAAGTGAAAGAAAGAATGAATAAAAGATAAGAAGGATGGAAATGGTTAGCGACAGGTATGACGGGCACGTGCAACGGGACTCGCTACCCGCGCTGCACGGACGCCAACCTGGTCGATAACGCATTAAGGCTAAGGGTTAGCCTACGGCTCAGAGACAGCCGTTAAGTTAAAAAGACAAGTTAATACGAAATGGTCGTGGACAAATGGCACAAGCGAGGGGTGGCGTATGCTGTGACCGTAAAGAAAAAGGGATTCCGCGGCATGATCAAAGTGTGAAAGACTTGCCGGTCTGGACGGAATCAAAGGAAATGTGGCTTACGGACTGCCTGAGTGCGGGCTTGGCCACCAGGGGACGTAAGGCCGGGTATTTCAAAAGACTATCAGGGTGTACCAAGCCGTACGTCATGATAGGTGAGAAATTACCACAGGGGAAGATATGTCCAGGATGGCTTGTGATGCCAGCGACCGATGCATATAGATTAAGTGGGCTTTGCTGGTGGCGATCCATGTGCAAGTCCTTGTATTGAAATCAAAGTAGTCTAAGTTAATCTGAACAAAGCACCTTCTGAATAAGCTTGAAATGTATCACACCAAATGATAATGAATACTTCGTACAATGAGTTAGAGAATACGCCTACGATACGCTAGTAACTGAGGCAGGGACACGCCCTTGATATTGAATGTTTCCAAGAATCACATTATGTTGTTCCATATGAATTATTGACTAACTTGGTTTACTTTGGACAGGAAAGGCCGAACGGTAAGTATGGATAAGTCGTGCATGTATTTCCATGCGACACTTGAATTTGGCAACACGGGATAGGTTATGACATATGCCATTAAATTGATCCTAAGGCAAGATTAGAAAGACAATGAATGATAGAGATGCACAAAAGTAAATGAAACGTGTTTGGTATTGATAGTATTGTGGGCGAGCTAGCCTTCCCACCAGTGCATAACAATGTACTGATAACCCCACAGTTTACTTGCAGGATGCAGGTATCGTCGGCAGGTGCGGAGCTTCCATCGAACGTGCTAAGGCGCGGAGCTATCTCTGGAGCCTTGGAGCGTTGCAAGGAGCTGAAGCACCCTATACAGGACATAATGTATCAGAATATCGCCATGAATCATTCCATGTTGTAAGCCACTTGGCACGCCTTTTATGTTTCAGAGAGAGAGAACTTGAGCGATTTGTAATATCGGCCTAGCGCCGTTTGTAAACTTCTTGAATATCAATAAAGAGATTGAATTCGTTTCAAATTTGTGTTCATTTACTTTCCGCTGCAAATGGGGACACTCTGTGCGACTCTGTGGCCTAGCTTAAATCGGCCGTTTCTGGACATAGCCTTGTACGGGCGCAACCTAGGCCCGTGCGGCATCACGCCTTAGCGAGGACGATCGCTCCTGCGGGAGCGGGGCGTGACATTTTGTGTGGCCAGATTTTGGAGCAGCTCCCGAGGATCTACCAAGCTTCCAGCCCAATGGTGGCGACTAGAAGGAACCCGGGCTACGAGTGGGTTTTCTATTTTGCTTCGCTCACTCTATTGTAAAATTATTCTTTTGAGGCGTTTAGCCGACGAGCACCTGTTAGCTCATGCACTTTTACTTACTGTCTGCCTACGGGCTGTAAACATGATTAACAAATCCTAGGGTTGATCATGTATGACTTAACTCTTGCTAGTCCCCGCATTTTGTACGACTAGCTTCATGATCAGCTGAATATGTAATATTTGGGATGCCTTATTATTGTATATTTAATGATCATACATCTTGCGACCTTACTTACTTGCTTATGATTGAGACATTAGGCTTGTTCACGACCATAAGAGACTGTTGGCTTGTAGTAAACCCTCATATATCTAGACAGTCGTGACCGTATATCGAGGTGGTTTCCATTTCAATATACGTAGCTGGCTATGTCTGCCCCCGCTCTCCAGTATTCTGGTAACACCTCATCGTGCCCTTACGGCCGCCGCCTGTCGACGTTCGGCCGGCGGTGATTGGTGGGTTTTACCTTTACCATATCTTTCTGTACTATTTTTTTAGAACTCACATACGCCGACGCACATGGACTTTGAGTCCTGATGATGTGCTGAGGTTTTTTTGCCGACGCGCATGGGTTAAAACCCTGATGATGCACCGAAGCTCCGCTGCTGACGCGCATGGGTTTAAACCCTGATGATGCGCCAAAGCTCTGCTGCTGACGCGCATGGGTTTAAACCCTGATGATGCGTCGAAGCTCCACTGCTGATGCGCATGGGTTTAAACCCTGATGATGTGCCGAAGCTTCACTGCTGACGCGCATGGGTCTAGACCCTGATGATGCGCCGAAGCTTCTTTTCAGATGCGCCTGGGCCTTATGCGCTTTTGATGAGAACGTTGCTCAGATTCTCTTATTGTTTTTAACACCTCTGAATCTTTGCCTTCTTTTGTTGACCACCAGTGTCGATGACCGTCCCGCTCTTGAATGAAATGCTTCTGGACGCCGCCCTCTGTCAGATGGGGGTAGATTATGATGAGGAGGTGATAAACCCTGCCCAAGCTGCCATTATGCTGGATCAGCATCCCGAAAGGATGACTCAAATCCGGGAACAACCGTATGGGTTCCTCAAACGGATGATGGAGCGTGGCATTTTGAAGTCCGCTACTTCTGAAAATGTGACTTTTTTGAAGCCTGAGTTCCTGTTCGGAGACCGTCTTACTTCTATTGAAGCAAAGGTGTTGAAGGTCAAGGAAGATTGGTTCTTTACAGCAAGGAGAGTGCATATGACTGTAAGACAACTTGAACGTCAATGGCCTTTGTCGGCTTTCTGTCGTCTTGCTTCCAAGATGAGGATGTCTTGGGAGCTAACCCCATCTTAGGGGGGAGCGGTGGCAGGCATCATCAAGATCGACTCTACCTCCGACTAAAGGGATACTTTGGCTGCTGTGCGGTCTGGGCCTTCTTTCACCTGGCGGACTTTACGTCCTGGGAGCATTTACAGTGATGTTCCCATCAATACATTTGCTTTTGGCGCTTCGACTTTTGCCAATTGCATGCTGTTGATGGAGCGATCGTACCCGAAAGGTGAATTTCGGGTAGAGGATTGGTGTCATTACGTTGCCAAATGGGATAAGCTGACACTCTGGATTCTGTCACGGTTTTAAATCGAACTCCAAGAGATGGGGTTGACTGTCGCGATCTGTGCTACTCAGGCAGGTGTTGACATCAACCGGCATATGTTCCTCGCGCTTCTGGAGATGTTTAACACCCAGACCGGGACTTTCTTTACCCGGTGGGGGAGCTGGGACTCGTACTTCATGAAATGTACGAAGTGTCAAAGCTTCCTTGGGGATCAGAGCCTTATGAGGAATATTTCCTGACCAACGAGGAGTTCCAAGTCCTGGAGGACAAAGCCGGGGAGATAATGGCCATCTTCAAGGAAGTAGCGAGTCATCATTATTATATGCAGAAGAGGGATAAGGGCGGGTCACAGCCTCATGTGACCGCTTGGAGAGATTACGTCTTTAAGCAAGACAAGGAGGATCCCTCTCAGTTTGCTACCCCGCCAGCGCTTTCCCGTAGCGTGGTGCTCTCTGAAATGAGCAGGTTAGGTGAGAAGAATCCTCGAGAAAATGAGGACCGGCAATCGAATGAGCGCTCCTAAAGCTGTTTCTGGCACCTTACTCATCGGATGTCGTTAAAAGCAGTGTTAGCTGCGTATCTGATGATTTGGCTTCAGGATTTTGTCTTCTCGGGCGGGTCAGGCTCTGTAGAGAGGGTGACCCAGAATCTAATCCTACCAGCTGTGAAGTTGGTTTTTGGCCGACGCCTGGCTTTGCTCCCAGCCATGGTGTGCAACCTGCTGCGAGGTTTACAAGAATTTGCGGGAAATGTGGTTCATGAACGAGGTAGGAATGACAACTTTTCCCGTACTGAACTGCCGTTTCATTATCTGATGGGGTAGTTAATTTTACACCATCCCAATGTGATGAGTCCGGGCTCGGAAGAAGACCACAGGGTCGGGGATGCATTCCTCCATCGTTTCCACCAGAGGAGCTGGTTGCATGCCGGTGTTCCTGTCTGCAGGAAAGTTTTATCTCACCTTCAAGGGTGGGAGATCACCAAAGTTGGTTCTGTCTTTTCAGGTTTTTAGGCCAACGAAGACTTAGTGGATTCGGGTGAAGATGCCACCACTCTGCCTCCATGGGGATTTCGCTGGTTGCAAAGTATCCGACCGTCCCATCTGGTGTACCGAAATAGGAACCAGTGTTACCTAGAACCGTATTTGCCGAGCCATTTTGCACGACAATTCGGCTACGCTCAGTTGATGTTGGACAACCCCAGTATCAACCTGGGGTATACTGGAAGTCTGTTGGATGGTGCACGAGCTTGGCATTACTACAATGCCGGATGTACCGGAGCTCGCTTTACGCTGCCCATCCAGAATCCGCGGCCGCCGATTCTTTTTTCGGCCGCCAAATTTTATTGTGTTATGAATGCCGTGCCCCCCGGATATGATAGGGAGACCAGTCTCATTGCCGGCACTCAGTTAGCGGTAACCGGGAACATATTGGCGAAGGCTCGATCGTACCGTCCGCCCGAGGTGGGTTACCGAGGTACCCCCGCCGTATCCACAGGGGGTCCTGGAGAGCCTTCGGTCGATCAACCGAAAAGACGTGCTGATACAGAGGCTGGATCTTCTACGCCAAAGAGGCGGAAGAAGGCATTGTCACCGACAGTGTCATCGGATTCAGCACCTGCGGAGGTAAGGATGTCCCATATAGTCTGTTTAGGTTCAACATTTCTGGTAACCTATACTTTCTTTTTGTAGGAGCCGCTAAAGAGGAGACCCCGTACTCCAAAATCTAGCGGCAGCAGACCAAAGGAGGTGGCGGGCTCATCGGAAGAGTGCGTTCTGCCGATCGTGATGTCTCCCGAGGAGGAGAGCCCAGACGATGTCGTTGTTGTGGAGACTCCAGTAGGAAGGGAAGCTGAGGTTGAAGCAGTTCCCAGAGAGATGCAAGCCGCCGTGGGAGCCTTGGACGTTGAGGGCCCAGCAGACACGGGGCTTCCAGATGAAGAAGTGGAGTGGAGTTCGTCGTCTTCGGATGACGTTCCTCCAGAGATGCGTGAGTCTGTTGCGGGGGCAACAGACGTGATTGCAACAGAGGAGAGGGTTGATTCCTCTCCTTGTCATGATGCGGAGAGGTCGGCTGTAGCGTTGCCGAGCCCTACCCCAGGCTCAGTAATGGAGGCTGAGGTGGCTGCCGACCGGGAGGTGGCGGCAGATTTGGTCCCCGTGGAGGGATTCGATGATGAGGGGGAGACTCGTCTGTCGAGCCCGACCCCAGAAGACGTGCCCCGCCAAGAAACGGGAGCTGATCCAGTTAGCTTGCCAGAGGAAGGCTCCGTGCTAGTTACAGATCGCGCCTCGGTGGTGGAGGAGGCAACTCCGGATGTTGATAGTCCCTTTGAGACGGAAAAGGACAAGGGTTTGCTGGTGCAAGAGCCCTCTGTTGCTTCTTTGAATTGGGGGACGATATCGACACCCCACCCAACTCCTTCTGCTCCCTTGGCATTTGGAGCTGGTAGCGGAATTCAAGTTCCTATTGTGGGAGTATCTGCTGAGGTCGACGTTCAAGCCTCGCAGATTGAGGTCGGCAGGTCTTCTTCAGGTCCGCCATCCAGGGCAGCTCCTCCAACTCCTTCCATGACACCACAAGTGCTGGCGGATGCGGATGAGTATATAAAATTCATTATTGAGACAGTGTACAAGATGCTGCAGAAGGGTGTATCGACAGTGATGAACGCCAATGGGAGTTTCGTGATGGCAAAATCCATGGCGCTTCTACACATCGGTCTGATACGTCTCCACCAGAGCCATGATCATATGGCCGAGATTTTGGAGGCCTCGGTGACTGAGCTGGACCAGCTGCTTTCCGAGTTTCAGCGTATCCAGCGGAATGATCTCTCCGTCCTGATAGACGCGGAAAAGGAAAAGCTGATTGCTGAGATTGAGTTTTCTTATCAGGCCACCGTGGGTATCTGGGAACGCGAGGTGGCTGAAACCGAGGCTCCGGTGGAGAGGCTATCTCAGTCCACGCAGGAGAAGGTGGAGTTGCGGGCCGCGTTGGACGCTAGTATAGCGGAGGTTGATGCTAAGATTCGCCTCCTTGAAGACCATCGGGCCCAACTCTTATTAGATGCTGAACGAGCCCAGGCTGAACATGTAGCATCTAAGGAGAAGGAAGCAGCTTTTACGCGCCGGGCTCTTACTCTGGCTCAGCAGCGGCAACAGTTGAACGAGAAGCATGAGGACGACACTTCTCCTGAGGCCATAGAAACGATGCGTTAAGAAGCCGAACGCCGGGTCCTGGCGACTGTAGAGACTCGGGCAGCAGAATTGAAGCATCGGATTAAAGAGCTTTCGGCCAACCCTGGAGATGTTTAGGGATTGTAATCTCTTCTTTTTGTAATTTACAGCTCTTGCTGGGGGTGTAATCCTTTATTTTTGAATAAAGAATACAGAGTTTTTGTAGTGTGTTCATTTTTGCTGTCATGAACTTGATGATTTATGTGGACCTATTATCTTTTGCGCACCTTGGTTTTTTAGGTACAGATAATAAGTTCGAGAGAACCGACATGTTTGCTCAGAGGTGATGTGGACGTGGCAAATATGTGATTCAAATGATAGAATCTTCCCACTCAGAGGTGTTATGGACGTGGTAGGAATGACTCTGGGGATACGCGGAACTACTCAGAGGTAATGTGGACGTGGAAGTTCTTCGATCAATGTACGACAACGCAGGGGTTGTCTGTACGAAATGTTCACTCAGAGGTAATATGGATGTGGTAAACATGATGGGTAGCGTCGTCTTACGGAGTGTAAGATTCTGCTTTGTAGGGTGTAGGGGAACAACTCAGAGGTAATGTGGACATAGTTGTCCCTCTACAGGAAGATAGAACGCTACGGAACAACTAGGTTCCAGAAGCGTAAGACTTTGCGGGAGGTGTACATGAGCCCTGATGATTGGGTCCAAAGACTCCCTTGTTGGGTGGAGATAGAAGTACAAGTCTAAAGATGTCAAGAGTAGTACTTCTTTAGGAACTTACCGTTGATGGGCATCATGAACAAGTCCCCATTGGATTTGGCGAGACGGTAGGCACCGTTTGAGTATACTGTCTCTATGATGAAAGGTCCTTCCCACTTGGGCTCGAACTTTCCTAGTGTCTTGTGAGTCAACACCATCGGCCTTCTGACTGCCAGAACCAGGTCGCCTACTTGGAAAGTCCTCTGCTTGACCTTTTTGTTGAAAGCCTGTGATATACGGGCTTGTTAGAGTTCGATGCGTTGTTGAGCCAGGAGACGCTTTTCGTCAAGTGCCTCCAATTCTCGCAGACGACGACGTTGATTGTCTTCTTCTGTGAGTTGATTTGTGATTGCTACACAGAGTGAGGGTATTTGGATTTCAAGAGACAGTACCGCTTCGCTTCCGTAGACCAGGGAGAATGGTGTGTTACCCGTCGGAGACCGTACCGTTGTGCGGTAGGCCCAAAGGCATTCGCCGAGCTTTTCGTCCCAGTCGTATTTGTTGGATGACACGACCTTTTTGAGTAGCCTGACGATAGTCTTGTTAAATGCCTCAGCCAATCCGTTTGCTGCCGGATTGTAGGCGGTTGATGCCACATTTTGAATGCGATTCGTGTCACAGAATCTGCTGAAAACATGACTGATGAACTGAGGACCGTTATCGTGGATAATCCTCCGAGGTACCCCAAAACGGTAGATAACATGGTGCTTGATGAAGCTGATCACCCTAGAGCTCTTCACTTCCACCAGTGGAACTGCTTCTGACCATTTGGAGAAGTAGTCGGTGATGGCTAGGAAGAAGCGGTGTCCCCTCGATGACGGAGGGGTGATTGGTCCTACAATGTCCATGCCCCAGGCTTCGAAGGGCCAGGAGGCGACCGTAGGATGTAGTGGTTCTGACGGTGTATGGATGAAGTCAGCGTGAAGCTGGCACGCATGGCACTTTTTAGCGTAGTCGATAGCGTCGGCTGCCATGGTCGGCTAGTAGTAGCCCATGCGTCGCAGTCGATCCTGCAACTTAGGACCAGGTTGATGAGCCCCGCAGGTTCCATCGTGAGCTTCTCGAAGGGCTTCGGCTGCTTCTTCGTTGGATAAACATCGAAGGAGAAGTCCATCGTAGGAGCGTCGGTACAGCATGTTAGTAGCTGTATCGTAGTAGAATCGAAGGGAGCGCCTTCCGACAGAGACGACTTCTTTCGGGTCCTCCGGGAGAATTCCGTAGACAGCGAAGTCGATGAACGGGAATCTCCAGTCTCGTACATTAATACCAGCACTTGTTGACGCAGCATAGGCAATTTGCGAGCATAGGTTGTTCTTAGGACAGACCAAGTCTCGGCCAACTACCGTGATGTAATGTTGAGTTCCGAGGGGTTCTGCCAATGAGGCTGCGAGGCCAGCTAGAGCGTCAGCCTCCAGATTTTGTAGACGAGGTACATGTTCGATGAAGAACTTGGTGAAGGTTGAAATGATGTTTAATACAACCTCATGGTAAGGAACCAGATCTTCATGGCGAACATCGTATTACCCTCTGACCTGGTTAACGATGAGTTTTAAGTCACCGTAGGCTTCCAGATGATCCACCCCCAACTGTTGTGCCAGCTGGAGTCCAATAATAAGAGTATTGTACTCGACAACATTGTTGGAGCATGGCTTTGAACGGGAGTAGGCACGCTGTATGACCAGCTGATCGAAGGAGACTAAGACTACCTCCACACCTGCGATGATTTGGCCTTTGGGGCCTGTTCTTGACGCACCATCGAAAAACATCCGCCAGACGGAGCTTTCTTCGGTGACGTTTGATTCTTGGACCTCATCCGGAATGTCTTCATAGATTCTGGAAGACTCCGGGATGGGGTGTGTAGCTAAAAAGTCGGCCAGAGCCTGACCCTTGACGACTTTTTATGGAACGAACACCATGTTGTATGGTGTTAGTAAGATCGCCCACGTAGCTAGCTGGGAGTTTAATGACCCTGGCTTCGTCATGAGAACTCTGAGTGGATTAACTCGGGAGATGACATGAATCGTCTGGCCCGAGACATAATGGCGAGTCTTCTGGATGGCAAATAACAAAGCCAAACACTCTTTTTTAACGGGGTTGTACCGGTGTTCGGCCCCGATCAGTGTTCTACTGAGGTAGTAGATAGCTTGCTCATAGCCTGTGTCGCTGTTCTGAGCAAGCAGAGCGCCGAGGGAATGATCCATGGCACGGACGTAGATGAGAAATGGTTTGCCGGTGACGGGTGCCACCAGGACTGGCGGGCTCGTCAAGTAAGCCTTGATGTCGTCGAAAGCTTTTTGATATTCCTCTGTCCAGACGTAAGAGACTCCCTTCTTCATGAGCTGGGTGAAGGGTTGACATTTCCCGAAAAGGTTTGCTATAAACCTCCGGATGTATGCCAAACGTCCCTGCAGGCCTCGAAGTTCTCGGAGGTTCTTCGGAGGGTCCATGTCAAGGATGGCTTTGGTCTTCTCGGGGTCGACATGAATGCCTTTTGCCGTGATAATGAAGCCCAAGAACTTTTTGCTAGAAACCCCTAGAAAGGATTTAGCAGGGTTCATCTTGAGTTGATGCGCTCGCATGAGATCAAAGACTGTCTTGAGGTCTTGTAGGTGATCACCTTTGAGACGGCTCTTGACTGCGATGTCATCAACATAGCATTCGACTGTTTTGCGAAGATGCTGACGGAAGATGGTGCTCATAGCTTGTTGGTATGTCGCACCATCGTTCTTCAAGCCGAAGGGCATCACTGTGTAGCAGAAAACACCCTTCGGAGTCCTAAATGACGTGTGTTTTGTGTCATCGGGGAACATCTTGATCTAGTTGTACCCTGAATACCTGTCCATGAAAGACATGTGTTTGAAGCCATATGTGTTGTCGATCATCACGTCGGTAATTAGAAGCGGGAACTCGTCCTTCGGGCAAGCAGTATTGAGATCCCTAAAGTCGATACAAACTCGTATCTTCCCATTCTTCTTGGTGACAGGGACAACGTTGGCTACCCAATCTGGGTGTTGTTCTTCATAGATGAAGCCGCAGGTCAAGAGTTTGTCCACCTCCTGATCGATAGCGTTCATAATGTCAGGACGAAAGCGTCGCTGTTGTTGTTTGATAGGCTTGGCATCAGGTAAGATGTTGAGCCTATGCATCGCGATCTGAGGATCAAGTCCCGACATATCTTCGTAGCTCCAAGCGAAGACATCGACATATTCTTTAGCCAGCTGGATTAAAGATTCTCGGTCTTCTCCTTCTAGGCTTTTGCTGATGAAGATGGGTTTGGAAGAAGATTCGTCCCCAAGGTCGATCTGCTCGACCTCGTCTTCGGTAGGGGGTTCGCGTAATTCAAAATGAGACCCCCACTGAGCTCCTAGGCGTTGAGCCCAAGGTTCTTCCTCGAAGAATTTTGGCGTTTGGTCTTCGCCTTCATCTTCTTGAGATTGTGCAGATGTCATGTTGGCTAATAGCACTTTTTTGAAGACTGATCCGATGCTGGTATCGGAATCCCAAGTGGATGCTTCGGACGAGTGAGAATGTTCTGCTTCCTCTGCCTCCGGACTCTCTGGTGTTAACGGTGGCATGACGTAGCCTACCCCGCATCGAGTTCGATGATAGTAGTCCTGCGGCTTTCTTTTAGGTGTTGGAAGCCGGAGAGGGAGACGTCGACCCTTGCCGTAGTTCAGGCCTTTGTTGCTTTCGTAACCCATCTTTTGGATGAGGTACTTTGCCTTGTCCGTGTACCGATAGGCTTATATTCTGCTGGTATCTGGTTCTGGCTCGAGTGGTGGGAGGTCTTGATGACGCTCGACTTTGCCGAAGATGATGGATTCTTCGTTTCGATTCCGCGGTGGGACTACAAAACTGACCCCTTGGGACGGGACTACTCGATTTACATGATGGACGGTCGTTATTTGTGTTTGCAACGACCGTAGAGCGTTATCTAATGTATACATAGCATTCCAATGTGGAAGACTAGAATAATTAAAAGACACTCTATTATTGATGAAACACGAGATTTTGTCTCGCAGAATTATATTGTCCAGAGAGGGTGCATCTACATCAGCAGAGATATATTCCCCTAGCTCTTCATTTGTGAGTACTGGGATTGGATCGGGAGAGTCCACCACAGCTTTAATCTTGGGGTCCAAGAGGGCTATGTGGGCCTTCTCCGGCAGCTTGGATGAGACGGATGATTGCGGAGGCTTGCCCTTAAGACGCACCTTCAGAGGTGCCTCAACTGCGCCTTCGGTGATAGGTGCCTTCCCTTGTAGTTTTGCCACAAGGGGAGCCGATGTTTGAGGCGGCTTTCCCTTGAGTCGTATCTTCAAAGGAGCTTCAGTAGGTGTTCTACCTGGAGCAGTTGGTGCTTTTCCAGGTAGCTTAATGCTCATGGGAGGCAACGTCTGAGGCGGCTTCCCTTTGAGACGAATTTTTAAAGGAGCCTCGGGAATCGTCTCTGACTCCATGTCGGGATCTGCTGCCGTTTCTGCTTCATCGTCAGCATCATTGGCCTCCTCCTCGTCAGGTGATTTATACAAGTTGGAATCAGAGAAGTAGGCTTCAACCCCCTTAAAAGGGTCGATGTCTGCGAACTCCGTCCGGATGATGTCATTGGTGGACACATATTTCATACATTGGTGGAGTGTGGAAGATACCACCATGTACTCATGCAGCCACGGACGACCCAGTAGGAGGTTGTAGTTGACATCGGCGTCCACGACATAGCAAGTGACCTCAGTTCTGAGGTTACCAATATGGCACTTCAACCGTATTTTGCCCAGCGGCTCACTCTTGTTGGCATTGAAGCCACTGATTGTGGTGTTGGAGGGCGCCAGACGGTACATTGGGATCCCCAGTGTTGAGAGCAGCATCTTTGGGATGATGCTGAGGGAAGACCCCAGATCGATCTGAATCCGCTTTACCTTGACAGAACCGATATACCCTGTATAATACAGAGGCCTGTTGTGTCGGTTGTGCTTGAGCAGCATGTCTTGTTGGGTGAAGGTTATGTTGGGGATAACTTCATCCGCGCAATGACAATGCGCACATGTAGTCGAAAGGTCTTCAGGCTGCTTGACCTGGCTGATGAAGGACTCGGCATCCTTCAGGGCTTCACAGAGAGCTTCATGAGTGTCCTTGGAAATGCGAAGAAGCTCAAACAGAGATAGGCGGGCAGGAGTACTGGCAAGTTGTGCCATTATGTCAAAGTTGTGGGGCTTGGCTAGCCCCGAAGCATTCTCCTTTCGCAGAGGTTTGTCGAAATGGACCTCTACATGCTTCTGCTTATTGGCTGCTGGAGGATTGGACGGACCCCCTTCTTGGGCAGCAGGGGCAGTACAGGGAGGCACTACCTCGACGGCAGCTTCGTCGGGTTGGACGTTCAACTGCGAACGAGTTTGTACAGGAAGAGCCTCTTCTGCGGAGGAAGAGACCATGCGGCAAGACTTGATCTTCCTGCCTTTGGTTTTGGAGGCAGAGCGTACCTCCGGTTGAGTAACCTCGGAGACGAGATCAGGGTGAACCCATAAGATCTCTCCCCGAGATGTGGTGAGCGGGGTGAGTCCACTCATGTTGTCACGAGTAGGTGGTAAGTTAACCACCTCCATTGTCGCCTTAGGGATGGGGACGACGCCACCTTGTGTTGTAGTCGGCGACAAGGTGCCAAATTAGAGTGACACCAGATTGGCCGAGACCGTTTTCTCCTCGTAGTCGACGGAGATAACATCCGCATTGATCATGCGCTGGATGTAGTTTTTGAGGACGTAGCAGTCCTTGGTTGGATGTCCGACAAACCGATGGTAGTGACAGTACCTCGGGTTGTCCACTTTCCCAACCTCGTCGGAACGCTTCGGGTCCGGCAGTTTGATCTTGTCACCCTGCTTCAGTATCTCGAAGAGTTGCAGGGTGTCTTCATCGTTGAAGGAATAAACCTCCTTTGGCCTTGGTGCAAGTGGAGGCTTTTGATTGGGTACTGATGCACCTTTGGAGGCATTGACAGTCAACGCCTGTTTTCCTTGTGTCTCTTGTCCGGGGTTGTTGGCTGCAGGCCGTTTCCCCTTGTCCTCAAAGGCAGGGAAACTAACTCCCAGAAGACGAGCATTGGACGCCTTCTTTTCTGCTGCTTCGGCTTCGATGATCAAGGAACTCCAGTCGGAAGGAGGAGTGGAGTTCAGCCAGAGTTTGACTGCAGGCAGCATGTTCATGCTGCAGGAAGAGAGGAGTGCATGTTCTGGCATGCCCGGGGGCAGTCTGAAGCAGGCCTGTCGGAAGCGTTCGATGAATACTCAAACTGTTTCCTTCTCCTTCTGGCGTATCTCTATGAGGGACGCCATTGTCATGTCCTTCCTGCCGTCGTAGAAACGGTCAAGGAAGAGGCGTGTCAAGTCGTCGAAGGAAGACATAGAGTTATCGGGGAGGCTGCAGTACCATTCGTACGCCACTCCTTTTAGTACCCCGACAAATATGCTGTAAGTAGTGCGTCCTCCTTCGGAAGATGTCCCGTTTGAGACTGGAAGTACGTCAGATAGTGACGCGGAGAGTCCTTCCCATCGTACGGCGTCAGAGTTTGTGGTTTATATTTAGGAGGATAAACCACTTTGTTCCATTCGAGGGGATAAGGTTGAGGGATGCCCATCTTTTGGCGCTCCTCTTGTCTATTCTTGGACTCAAAGCGCTCGCGCAAGTCCCTGATCATCTCCACCACGTCTTCCGTGGAGCTGGGAGTCGGAAAAGGTGGTACAGCCTGGAGTTGAACATTTGATGGCTCAGACATTCGAGGTGCTTTGCGGTAATCAGTATCCAAGGATACCCGTTGAAGGGGTACACTTGATTCTCCATTGGCCCCTGGGTCAGGACCGGTAGAAGGTGCCATGGCCAAAGCTGACCGTATCTCGAACACTGCTTGAGTCAGTGTTTGCATGGAGACAGAGAGGGTTTTGAGCCCTCCCTCCAGAGTATCCATGCGCTGGAAGAGGTTTGCTGGCTGCGCATCTGGCTCGGTATCACCCCCAGTCATGTATACTGTCATGACACGGCTGGAGTCGGATGGATCAGTTGAGGCTTCGTTTTCGGCCTCACTCTCTTGTAAGGGAGTTGCCTCTCCTGGGGTTTCGGCCTGGCTACCCCCAGCTGTATTTTGGAGGACACCCTCGTCTTCGGGAGGAGTATCCGCGAGGGCCTGATTACCCCCAGTTCTGTCTTGGAGGACTTCTTCGTCTTCGAGACGCAGGTCCACAGGGGCTAGACTACCTCCAGCAACATCCGGGAGGTTGACTTCCATCCCAGTTGTGCTCTATAGGGCATTTTCGTCTTCAGAAGGAGGATCAACAAGGGCTTGACTACCCCCAGCTTCCTCCAGGATCTTCCTTCTCCCCCGAGTGCCTTCGAACACTCCATAGGATGGAACAGTTACCTTGGTTCTCCTCGGCTGACTCTTGGACGAGGTCGAGGAATGTCCGGTCGCCTTTCGTATTGACGAGGAATTGGAGATCACGTTGCATGAAGCAACCTCTGGTTCCTCTTCAATTGACACTTTCTTGCCGAGGTGACGTCGGAGAGGTGTTGGTGATTGCAGCCGCTAGAACACCGACTGCCTTGGCGGCGGGACTGCTGTTTTGCAACAACAGTTGATGGTGACTACAGCACAGGCGTGCCCTGTGAGGGGCGCATTGTGCTTGTCAGTCGACTCTCCTGACCGGCGTTTGTGAGTGATCACGTTACGCAGATCGTTGGAGGAGAGTACCACCTTCGTACCCCCATCAGACGCATGGCAAGGCCAAGCGCCGGGGTGGTCAAGTGAATGCTGCGCCCCCTGATCCAACACCAAACAGGTGCTCAGATCAGTAGTGGGGAAACAACATTTACAGTGACTTGAACGAACCTCAAACGCACAACCAGAGGAGACGCGGGAGTTCAAGACCACAGGGTTTGCCTTGCTCGACTCGGTTACGAACGCAACAGATGTGCCCAAGTGAGACAAGGACTTTGAAGGTCAACTCTTTTCCGGTGCAGAAGCACCCGAGTCGACCTTGTACAGCTTACCATCAGCAGCGCGCATGATTGTGAGCGCATGCTTCTGATTTGCTGCCGGCATAGCACGTTTGAGGCGCATGGCCCGTACTGTCTTGGACTTCTTCGTACTAGCCCGCTGGGGCGCGTAGTACTAAGAGTCCAAATTCTCCTTGCCACTACAGTGAGTGAGTCTGTCAAAGACAGAGACCTTCTGTGGTGCATCAGAGGTGATGCGCGGGGCATTAGCTGCGCCCCTGCTCCGTCGATGTATCTTCCTCGCCTGAGAGGGAGATGGTTGGGGAATGTGGTCAGCCACACGTTTTCCCTAGAGATGTGCTGCACCAGTAGGTGCATCTTGGTTGCTGAGGACGTCAGCAGGAAGGGATGACTGCATTGGCGCATCCCCTTCGGTGGTGGTGGAAGAGGCGTCGACCTTGCGCACCCAGACTTGGCGAGTCTTCTTCGGCTTCGCCAGCCGCTTCGAAGGACTCGCACTGCCTTCAGAGATGAACTCCTCATGCGCCTGTTGATTGAGGCGTACGACCAACGTCTTGTGGGAGGAGCCCACCTTCACGTCGTCGGATTACGACACAGCTTTCTTGGTAGAGGAGAAAGAGGTCCCCAGCAGAGTCGCCAGCTTGTTTGCCATTAAAATCTTTTGATATAATTTCAATACAAATAGAACAGTATTACAATGTAGGACTTAGACGTAGTCCTAGGAGTACACTTTTGTTTAATCTGGGTCCCTTGTGCCGATGGAGCGAGTGGTAATGCATTGACTCCGTTGACGATCTGACGATGGTTCTCGGTTCTCTGAAGATCTGGGTTGCTCTAGGTGCAGGAGCTTGCGGAGAGGAAGAAGACGTTGAGTGTCTGTATCTGCCTCTCTCTATATGCTGCTGATGATTGCACGACGTCTCTGTCTGTGTGTCTCTGTGTGTGTGAAAGAAGGAGATGATCCTTCTATTTATAGTCTACAGGCTAGCTGCTCATGCGCGCATATGTAGGATGCGCCTATACGTAGGGACGCCACATGGTGATTGCTGATGGAGGTGCATGGATGATGCGCTTTGATTAAGGAGTTGAATCCTTCATGCTGCTGTTGTGGGTGGCACGTAGCAAGGGAGAGGATCTTTCTGTTGCGGAGATCTCGGGTGATTAGCACCCCTTCATAGGCTGAATCAAGTCAAAGGACGCGTGTCGTCGGTCCATGGCTCAAAGATCTCGGATTTGGTGGGGAATGATCTGGTAGGATGCGCCTGAGATTGGGCGCATGAGGAGACTTTGGCTCGTAACCTTTAGGAGTCACGAACCATTCGGGGCGCATGGCTTTTGAGGCGCATGCGGGGCTTCAGTAGTGACTTTACTTCTGTCTTTAGGGATCAGAGAAAAGTCTGAGGCACATGGCTTTTGAGGCGCATGCAGAGATTTGGGCGCATGGCCGCGAAGGCGCATGCGAAATGGTTGGGCGGCCACGTGGCTCGTAACCGTCAGAGGGGAGTAATGATGGTGCTGACGTTGGCGACGCTTTATTTTCTGAAAAAGCTGTCAACTGTTCGGTCCTCGGGGGACGTGCTGCCAACTCTGTCAGACTTCAGCATTTAATATTTTTTTGACAGGTGATGGGTTTGCTGAGTGGGCGCATCGATCGGCGTTCCACTAGGCGCATGGGACCGCATGGGGGCGCATGCTTGTGAAGCGCTTGGTGCTGAGGGGCGCGTCTATATGATGCGTGGTCTGGCCGGCGCATCCACTCCGTATGACACGTCTTTTGGTGCGACTGTTACGTTCTTCGAGTGCTTTAAATAGCCATTTTTGACTTGGCTGAATTCGAAGCGTCAGGTTCATCACCATTAAATGCAAATTCATTGCACGGGATTCGGAGAGCCAGCCACTTGGCGCATGGGTTTGATTTGTCCGGCCTATAAATAGTGGCATGGAGAGGGTTTACTTCTCGTTCTCTTACGTCCTCCCGAAATAAACTTGTTTACTCGAGCACATTCTGTTGATGAGATGCTCCCGAGGGTGAAGATGCGACGCATGATCTTCGTTGATGCACTTGAAGGTGACTGTTACATCCAAAAGTCAGAGTCGAGGGCTTCTGAGGCAGACAGAAGGTGCCTGTTGCATCCAAAAATCGGGATGCTCGAGCCTCGTCTCCGTTATGCTGGAAGAGCCGCAGATCTGAATTACGGTGTTGCGGCTTTGGAGGCTCTTTCTTTGCTCTTTTAGCCGTGTTTCGATTGCGGTCTTCCTTGGGCTTTGGGAGAGATCCTCCTCCCGCTAGAGTGGGTGTTGCCTATTCTGGTTGGGTCGAAAGCTGCTCCTTTAGCCACAGGTTGGTTAAGGTGCTCTCCTCTTCCTTGGTTTAGGAAGCTCTTCCTCCAGCTAGATGGTTGATTGCTACCATCGTTCTGCTCAATAAATGCTTCATTAGTTGAAGCATTTGATGGCGCATATGCTGAGACTTCATGATGCGCCTGTGGGGCGCTGAAGGGCGGCACATAACTGAGCTGCTGAAGGGATGCACATAACTGAGCTGTTGAAGGGATGCGCCTGGCTGAGGGCGTATGGCGAGATGCGCCTGTTTGAGAGCGCATGGTGGTTGCTGCGCCTAGCTGTAGACTTAGGGTCTTTTCTTTGTAGAAATCCTCCTTTGTACAGCCCTTTTTAAGACATGTAATAGACTTTTATATGAAATAAAAATCTTCTTTTAATGTCTATGTTTTTGCTTTGCTGTGCCAAGTACTTCCTCTGAGCTTCCTGGCGCATGTAATGTTTGGCGCATAGGATTTCTGGTCCTGAAATTCCATGCTTCTACACTAATAGCTAAATCAATTATTAAATACTGATAGCTAAAGCATACAATTAATGCATGCAAGCTAAAGTATGTATTTAAATATACAAGCTTATGCGGCTGTGAATTATTCCCATGCGGCCAACATTACTTGGTCATGCAATTAATGCAAGTAAGCACGTGCTTGCAAATGCATGCAATTAAATATTCAATAAAATGGCCATGCGGCTGAGAGCAAAAATGCTCATGCGGCCAGCAAATATTTTGACGGCCATGCGGCCAGAAATATTTACTCATGCGACCTGCAAATATCAAAAGTGCAATTAATGGCTCCCACAGAGAACCTGTCCATGGAAAATACCATGGCCTCCATGCTCCTCCAAACAACAATAGAAACCCAAATCCAGACTCCCGTAGGTCAAATTTAGATAAAATGGAATTCTCTACAACATGGAACCATCAACTAGCAAAATATGCAAGTTTGTTAGATCAAAATTCATGGAAACCAAAAATACCACAAAACTAGATCTACAAGAAATTAACCACAGAAATGAAAAATGCTAAGTACTAAAGTGGGTTAGAAACACATAGAGAAGACAATGGAACAATAAAAATGGGATTTCTCCATGAAGCAAGATGCACTTGCCTAAGCTCTCCACTCTCTCAGGTTGGTGGAGAAGTAATGGTGGGGAAGAAGAAAGTAAATGAAGAGAGAGAAATGGGAGTGGGATATTTAATGAAGGTGGTGGTAGGTGGGAGTGGTTTGGTTCACATAAATCAAACAAAACCGAACCAAGCCCAACAAACCGAACCGAACCAAGATAAAATAATCAATGAAATGTCAAAATAAATCAAGCAGTGAGACATGCAATACGGGTCAAAATACGTACACATATTCCAAATACGTAATACGAGATATGGGCATTACAACTCTACCTACCTTAAAAGAATTCTGTCCTCGGAATTTAATCAAGTGGCTAGAGATGCAAGGACAAGCTATACTAAGCAATCAATCAAACAATCAATCATGCAAGCAAGGAATTTGAAGACAGAAGGAAGAGGGATAACATCCTGCTAGGAACCTCTCTGCCGGTTCTGAATCTGAGCTGGGGTCAGGGCATACTGTTGGGGTCTCTGCTGCTGGAATACTCTGGAGGCTACTCTTGAATGCTGGGCTTGATCTTCTGGTTGCTGCTGGTCCACGGGAGGCACTCCGCCTTGCTGATCGGCAGGTCCAGGTATAATGCCGCTGAAGAAGGCGACATAGAGAACAATAAGGAAGGACCAGGACAGATCAACGATACAAGCATGTGATCAGGACAAGAATTTCAGGAATCAAGAGGATACGAGCAGAGATCAAGGACGAGTACTGATTGAGACATCTATTCGGTAAACCCTCACATATCTTGATTTACAAGACCTGTATGGGCCACCACTTAAACCATGTCACGCCCTAGAACCAGAACACTGGAGAGCGGGGGCAGACATAGCCAGCTACGTATAATAAAATGGGATCCACTCCACTATACGGTCACGGCTGTCTAGATATATGAGGGTTTATCTACAATCCATCAGTCTCTTATGGTCATGAACAAGCCTAGTGTCTTAATCATAAGCAAGCAAATAAATGTTACAAGATGTAAGATCACCAAATATACAATAGTAAGGCGTCCCAAACATTACATATTCAGCTGATCAAGAAGCTAGTCGTTACAAAATATGAGGACTAGCAAGAGTTTTAGTCATACATGATCAACCCTAGGTTGCCAATCATGTCACAACCCGTAGGCAGACAGTAAGAAAAATGTACACGAGCTAACACTTGCTCGGCGGCTAAACGCCTCAAAAGAATAATTTTACAATATAGTGGAAGAGCTAAAATAAACCCACTCGTTGCCAGGGTTCCGTCTAGTGGTCACCATCTGGCTGGAAAGCCAGTAGATCCTCTGGAGTTGCTCCGGTATCTGGCCATACAAAACCAGCTGGGTCAGACCCCAGAAAGAGCAAGTGCCACAAAGGAGGCTTTACTTAGGAACTAAAACCAGCATATCATAATGAATAACAAGGGTAATTAAAAGATACTGATAATAACGAGATAACAATAATATATTGAGCACGAAAGAACCATTCAAGTAGCCAGACTGCAACCCTTAAACCAAACAAGGACCGGGGTTACAATCCTTCGCCTGAATAGAAACCCGCCTCAATTGCTATTGATAAGTTAAAACGTATCATGCATGACAAGTGATATACGATGAGATAACCATGGGACTATTCAGATAACCAGGTTACAACCCGTAAACCAAACAAGGACCGGGGTTGTAATCCTTCGTCTGAACAGAACTTGGCTTCTCCCACCATTTATCGGCAAGATAAAAAAAGAAATCAGGACATGTAACAATCTTGTACAGGATCAAGACAAGACTAGACAGATTATACCTCATCCACTCAATCACGGCCAAGCAATAGGTACGGCTTGATACTTTAACTAACTAGGGTTATCACAGGCCTAGTTACTAGCAAGATGCAGTAAGATTATTCCACAGCCATAAGCCCTGCAGACCATCCAAGTTATCCAGGTCGAATATTAGTACAATAAGGGTGCAACACATGACAGTGTGCTGGAAATGTGCCCTACTCGTCGGCAGGCTATAGATCCCAAGTGGGGCGCACAGATAACAGGATTGCCTGTAGCTGGAAAAATCTCTTCATGACTACTGGATTATTCTAGTTATTAGCCTTAGTCGATTTCAGTGGGTACCCCCGACCGTGGTACTCAGGGGTCCCCGTCCTAGACATGATGCAAGACAAGACGGGTTCATTTGTACAAGTATAATCGTCGACGGTGTCCAGGTCATTCATTCTTGTCATGTCGTGTCGGCCGTCGCAACAGCAATTCGAGAAATATCATGTCAGGTTTATCAAGTCAAGAGTGCGCCACGCCGGGCCACTATCAAGAATTATCATGCCAAGTTATCATGTCAAATTTGTCAGGTCAAGTTATCTTGTCAGGAGTGCACCACGGCGGGTCACTATCAAGTCATGTCATTTATCAAGGAGGGAAGAAACTTGAACAATTAAATAATAATATATTATAATATATATATATTCTTGAAGCCAAGGAGAAACTCTACAACTTTCATGTTGGGAGTGGGAAGAAATTTTGACCACAATTCAGGCAAATAAAACATTTAAACAATCAAAGTGGACCCCATGCGACCCAAGAGTGGGAGAACCTATATGCGGCCAAAGAGAGTGGGAGGCCACCCATGCGGCCAGCCAAAGCTTATGCGGCCAGATAATAACTAAAGGGGGCCATGCGGCCAGCAAGAAATATTCATGCAACCAAAAAGACAAGGAGAGAGAAACCCGCAATAAATGCAAGCTTCCACTCAAGCAAAAGAAAAGGACACGTGGCTACTCAAGTACTGGGGCCATGTGGCCCAAAATTATATGGATACAAACCTTGTGGGACCCTATTACAATTAATGTAGCAAGGAAGTAAAGTTCACGTGAACCATTTAATTAATGATCCACGTGAAGCAATGATTACATGTGTATAATAAGCCATGCCAGTGGAAGGGGCCATACGGCCAATATTAAATAAAAGGGGGCCATGCGGCCAAATAATAAATTAATAGTGGCCATGCGGCCAGGAATTGAACAGTGGCCATGCGGCCAACTAAATGGGCATGCTAGCAATACATGCAAGGCCATGCAAATAAATTAATATAAGCAAGCCACTAATGCATGCAAGCCATAAATATATAAGCAAGCAAAGCCATAAATATATAAGCAACAAAGCCATATATATATAAGCATACAAAGCCATATATATATATATATATATATATATATATATATATATAAAAAAAATATATATATATATATATATATATATATATATATATATATATATATATATATATATATATATATATATATATATATAAGCAAGCAAGCCATATATATATACAAGCAGTAAAGCCATATATATAAGCAAGCAAAGCCACGTAATCAATTTTCATGCAAGCAAAGCATGCAACAAAGCATGCATCCATTTTCATGCAAGCAAAGGCTTGCATTATTATGCAATTAAATGAAAGTCATGCGGCCAAGAATTACACTACATGCGGCCAGGAATTGCTAAATGGCCATGCGGCCAATGGGTTACAATGCATGCGGCTACAAGTGTTTGGCCATGTGGCCAAACATGCTTACACAGGCCATTAAATGCCACTAAGGCCATTAAATGCTACTAAAGCATTAAATGCTACTAAATGGCCAAACAAATGCTTACACCAGCATACAGCAAACAAATTTTTCTAAACATGCAAGCTTGCTTGCAAGCATAATTTCTAAACATGCGGCCAAGAATAATTTTTAAACATGCAAGCTTGCTTGCATGCAAGCAAAAACATGGCATACGGCCAAGAATAATTCCTAAGCATGCAACTTAATATAAAAAAAATATGCTTACAACAACTTTAGTCCATGCGTCCAACTGTGCTGCAACCTTAATATATAAAATGCTAGCAACAACGTTAGTCCATACGGCCAACTTGAGTGTCATGCGGCTCACTACTATGGTTTCCATGCAAGCTAAATGCAATTATTAAATACTAATAGCTAAAGCAATTATTAAATACCGATAGCTAAAGCATTTAATTAATGCATGCAAGCTAAAGTATGTATTTAAATATACAAGCTTATGCGGCTGTGAATTGTTCCCATGCGGCCAACATTACTTGGCCATGCAATTAATGCAAGTAAGCACGTGCTTGCAAATGCATGCAATTAAATATTCAATAAAATGGCCATACGGCTGAGAGCAAAAATGCTCATACGGCCAGCAAATATTTTGACGGCCATGCGGCCAGAAATATTTACTCATGCGACCTACAAATATCAAAAGTACAATTAATGGCTCCCACAGAAAACCTGTCCATGGAAAATACCATGGCCTCCATGCTCCTCCAAACAACAATAGAAATCCAAATCCAGACTCCCGTAGGTCAAATTTGGATAAAATAGAATTCTCTACAACATGGAACCATCAACTAGCAAAATATGCAAGTTTGTTAGATCAAAATTCATGAAAACTAAAAATACCACAAAACTATATCTACAAGAAATTAACCACAGAAATGAAAAATGCTAAGTACTAAAGTGGGTTAGAAATACATGGGGAAGACAATAGAACAATAAAAATGGGGTTCCTCCATGAAGCAAGATGCACTTGCCTAAGCTCTCCACTTTCTCAGGTTGGTGGAGAAGTAATGGTGGGGAAGAAGAAAGTAAATGAAGAGAGAGAAATGGGAGTGGGATATTTAATGAAGGTGGTGGTAGGTGGGAGTGGTTTGTTTCACATAAATCAAACAAAATCGAACCAAGCCCAACAAACCGAACTGAACCAAGATAAACCAATCAATGAAATATAAAAATAAATCAAGCAGGAAGACATACAATACGGGTCAAAATACGTACACGTATTCCAAATACGTAATACGAGATATGGGCATTACAAAGAGGGAGAGCCTGGTTTGTCTCTTATTGTTTGGTTTGTCAGCAAGTTAAAGCCGAACATCAGAGACCAGCTGGACTTATTTAACCTTTACCGATCCTAGAATAGAAATAGGAGCACATTACCATAGATTTTGTGACTGGATTACCTAGATCCCCTGCTGGAAGAGATGCTATCTGGGTTATAGTTGACAGACTCACGAAGGTGGCTCATTTTATCCCTTTCAGAATCGATCGGTCGACGGATCAGCTTGCAGAGATGTACCTCAGGCAGATAGTCAGATTGCAAGGAGTACCAGTCAGTATTGTGTCCGACAGAGATTCAAGATTCACCTAGCACTTTTTGTCACGCCCCAGAACCAGAATACTGGAGAGCGGGGGCAGACATAGCCAGCTACGTATATTGAAATAGAATACATCTCAACTATACGGTCACGGCTGTCTAGATATGAGGGTTTACTACAAGCCAACAGTCTTCTTAAGGTCAAGCCTACTGTCTCAATCTCAAGCAAATAATATAATTACAAGATGTTTGACCACCAAATATACAATAAAAGGCGTCCCAAATATTACATATTCAGCTGATCATGAAGCTAGTCGTTACGAAATGTTAGGACTAGCAAGAGTTTAGTCATACATGATCAACCCTAGGATTTGTTAATCATGTTTACAGCCCATAGGCAGACAGTAAGTAAAAGTGCATCGAGCTAACAGGTGCTCGTCGGCTAAACGCCTCAAAGGAATAATTTACAATAGCGTGAGCAAAACAAAATAGAAAACCCACTCGTAGCCCGGGTTCCTTCTAGTCACCACCATTGGGCTGAAAGCTTGGTAGATCCTCGGGAGATGCTCCAAAATCTGGCCACACAAAACCAGCTGGGTCAACCCCAGAAAGAGCAAGTGCCACAAGGGGGCCACAGAATAAGAACAAAAGCCAGCATTAACACAAGAAGATATAATATTAAAAACTAGAATATACGAAAATATGTCAGGATGATATACGACGAGATAACCATGGAACTATTCCGATAGCCAGGTTACAACCCGTAAACCAAACAAGGACCGGGGTTGTAACCCTTCATCTGAACAGAGCTTGGTTTCCCACCATTTATCGGCAAGATAATAATGCAAGAAATCAAGACATGGAGCAATCTTGTACTGAATCAAGACATGGCTAAACTGGTTATACCTCATTCAATCAATCACGGCCAAACAGATACTACGGCTTACTACTTTAACTAACTAGGGTTATCACAGGCCTAATTACTAACAAGATGCAGTGAGATTGTTCCACAACCACAAGCCCTGCAGACCATCCAGGCTACCCAGGACGAAAGATTAGGATTGAAATCAGGTGGGTACATCGCCCGGGAGACAAATGTACCCTTAGGTGACTTAGAGGGTGCAACACTCGACGGTGCGCTGGAAATGTGCCCTACTCGACGGCAGGCTACAGATCCCAAGAGCGCCCAGGTAACGGGATTGCCTGTAGCTGTGTCATCTCTTCATGACTACTGTGTTATTCTAGTTATTAACCTTAATCCATTTTAGTGGGTACTCCTGACCGTGGTACTCAGGAGTTCCATCCTAGACATGATGCAAGACTGGACAAGTGGATTAACAAGCAAGCAAAAAGAACCACCCACGGTGTCAAGACAGGTCAAGTTAAGTTATCAAGAAAAATTATGTCAGGGTACTTGTCAGGAGTGCGCCACGACGGGCCACTATCATGTCAGATTGGTCATGTCAGGAGTGCACCACCACAGGTCACTGTCATGTTATGCTGGTTCATTGCCACACCAAGCCATGTACAATAGTCATTCCAAACATATTAAGTAAAATCAAGTTCATGACAAAAGGCGTAAGGATATAAAATGGGCGTAAAATATCTAATAAAATATCAATATACAGGGCCATAGAAAAGCCAAGCTCAAAGAAATAAAACCAAAACTCCAAGGGTCAAGGGTTAAACAAGGGGTCAGGGGAGCAGCGTACGAAAAGTCACGCACGCAGAAAGAGCCGCGTATGTGAAAGTCACGCGCGCTACAGAGTAGTGTGCGTGAAAAGTCACGCACGCTCAAGGAGCAGTGTGCGTGAAAAGTCACGCACGCTCAAGGGAACAGTGTGCGTGAAAGTCACGCACGCTCAAGGGAACAGCTGCGTGAAAAGTCACGCACGCTCAGGGGAACAGCTGCGTGAAAATCACGTACGCTACAGGGAGCAGTGTGTGAAAGTCACGCACGCTCAAGGGAGCAGCTGCGTGAAAGTCACGCACACTACAGGAAGCAGTGTGTGAAAGTCACGCACGCTCAAGGGAGCAGCTGCGTGAAAAGTCACGCACGCTCAAGGAGACACGCTTCCAACAGAAAGCGCACTCAAGCCTGCGTACGCAGCGCTAAAGAGCGCACGTAGCTCAGTGTGCGTAGCTAAACAGCTCTGCACACTGCTCACTGTCTTCTCCAAACAGCAAGAACACATGGCTGAAACCAAAACTTCAAAGCATCATAACTTGGCCATCCGAACTCCAAATCCGGATTTCCAAGGCTCCAACTGGAGTGAAACTGAAAGCTCTTCCACATGGAAACATCAGAACTCAAGGAAAACCAACCAAAAAAGATCAAAACATGCAAAATCCGAAAATAGCAATAACTTAGATCTACATCAACAGAGACTCCAAATCATAAAACCCAAGAACTAATGTTGATCTCCATGTCCTAAACTAGCAAATGGACGAAGAAAAGAGGGTCCTCATGTAGTGGCAAGATGCACTTGCCTAGGGGTTGGGGAGTTGTGTGGAGGAAGAAGAAGAAAAAGAAATTAATGGTGGTTATGAAGAGAGAGAAGAGGTTGGTGGAGTTATAAAGAGGGTGTTGTGGTGTGTTGAGGGTGGAGTGTAGGGCTAGGGTGTTCCAACACATAAAACCGAACCAAACCGAACCATCCCCAATAAAACCGAGCCAAGCCAAAACCCAAAATACGAGAAATACCAAAATTCTACAAGCTGAGAAAAATAAAAAAAATACATGCCAAAATCCAGATACGAGTAAAATACGAAATACGGGAAATACGGGAAATGAGGGTGACAACTCTACCCACCTTAAAAGAATTCCGTCCTCGAAATTTAATCAAGGAGCTAGAGATTGTACACTAAGCACAGGCAAGTTACACTAAGCAGTTCAATCATACAATCATTCAATGCAAGCAAGGAAATAAAAATGTAAGGCATAAGAAAGACATTATACCTCACGAGTCAAACAGGTAGGGATATCGCGATCGGATGTCGTCCTCACGCTCCCACGTTGACTCACCTAGAGAGTGATGATCCCAAGCAACACGGACTAATTTAATAGTCTTGTTCTTGAGTATCTTTTCCCTCCGGTCCAAAATAGACACGGGCCTCTCCTCATACGAAAGGTTGGTACCAACAACCAATTCTGAATGGTCTAGGATGTGGCTCGGGTCCGGAATATACCGTCGTAATTGGGACACATGGAATACATCATGTACCTCACTTAGCGACGGCGGAAGAGCGAGACGATATGATACATCTCCTACTCGCTCTAGAATATCGAACGACCCTATATACCTAGGACTAAGCTTTCCCCGCACGCCAAAGCGAATGACGCCGCGGTTAGGCGAGATCCTAAGGAATACATGGTCGCCGACAGCAAATTTTAAGGGACGCCGATGAGCATCGGCCCAATGGCGCTGGCGGTCCTGGGCAACTCGGAGGTGATCTCTGACCTTCCTGACCACTTCAACCGTCTGGGAAATCAACTCGGGTCCGAGCATCTGTCTCTCTCCGACATCGTCCCATGCTAGCGGGGATCTGCACTTCCTGCCATAAAGAGCCTCGAAGGGTGCCATCTGGATACTGGCCTGATAACTGTTGTTGTACGAGAATTCCACCAGGTGCAGATGATTCCCCCATGAACCACCGAAGTCAAGGGTACAGGATCTCAACATATCTTCAATAGTCTGGATTGTGCGCTCTGATTGACCATCCGTCTGCGGGTGATAAGCTGAGCTGAACTGAAGACGAGTCCCCAAACTCTTCTGCAAGCTGCGCCAAAAGTGTGATGTGAATCTTGAATCCCTGTCTGAGGTGATGCTGACTGGCACACCGTAAAGCCTGACGATCTGCCTGAGGTACATCTATGCTAGCTGCGCCGTCGACTGTCCAACTCTGAATGGAAGAAAGTGTGCCACCTTGGTAAGCCTGTCCACAATTACCCAAATAGCATCTCTGCCGGCCGAAGATCTGGGCAATCCGGTCACAAAATCCATGTTATATGTTCCCATTTCCATTCTGGGATCGGTAAGGGTTGAAGAAGTCCAGCGGGCCTCTGATGTTCAGCTTTAACCTGTTGGCAAACCAAACACCGAGAGACAAACCGGGCTATCTCCCTCTTCATGCCATTCCACCAGAAATGCTGACGAATATCACGGTACATCTTCGTACCACCCGGATGAATAGAATACTGAGAACTGTGGGCTTCTGCCATGACTTTCTGTCTGATATCTCCACTGGGTACACAAAGACGAGTGCCGTGCCAAAGTGTACCATCTTCATGGATACATAACTCTGGCCTTCTTCCTGCTTCACACTCTGCTCTGAGTCGCAGGATCTTGGAATCTGCTGACTGCGCCATCCGGATCCTCTCAACTATGCTGGACTGAACCTGTAGACTGGCCATCAATGCCACACTGGTAGGAAGAACCACTTCAATTCCCATCTTCTGAAAATCTGCCAATAATTCTGGTTGCGCCGTCAGGAAATAAACTCCGGCTCTCCTGCTCAATGCATCTGCTACAACGTTGGCCTTCCCGGGATGATACTGCAAATCCACATCATAATCCACCAATAGCTCGAGCCATCTTCTCTGTCGCATATTAAGGTCCTTCTGGGTGAAAACATACTTCAAGCTCTTATGATCAGTAAAGATCTCCACTCTATCTCCATACAAGTAGTGTCTCCACAACTTCAAAGCAAACACTACCGTCGCCAATTCCAAGTCGTGGGTCGGGTAATTCTTCTCATGATCACGAAGTTGACGTGACGCATAAGATATTACCTTCCCATGCTATATCAAGACACACCCCAATCCTCTGCCTGAAGCGTCGCAATAAACTGTGAATCCTCCGGTCCCATCTGGAAGGGTGAGAATGGGAGCCGTTATCAAACCTCGCTTCAACTTCTCAAATGATTCCTGACACTCTGCTGTCCAAACAAACGGCACATCTTTGCGGGTCAACTGGGTCATCGGCGCTGAAATCCTTGCGAAATCTGAAACGAACCGCCGGTAGTAGCCGGCCAATCTAAGGAAACTGCGAACCTCTGCCACTGAGCTGGGTACCGGCCATGACTCGATAGCCACAATCTTCTGGAGATCCACTTCCACTCCTCCTCGGGTAATGATGTGACCCAAGTATGAAATGCGATCGAGCCAGAACTCGCATTTACTGAACTTGGCGTACAACTGATGCTCCCTAAGCGTCTGATGGACGACTCTGAGATGCTGCTCATGCTCTGCTTCACTCTTACTGTAGACCAGGATGTCATCTAGGAACACGATCATAAATTGATCCAAGTAAGGTATGAAAATGCGATTCATGAGGTCCATGAATACGGCCGGCGCATTGGTTGCTCCAAAGGGCATAGCAAGGAACTCCCAATGTCCAGACCTCGATCTGAATGTTGTCTTCAGGATGTCCTGCTCTCTGACTCTGATCTGGTGGTATCCTGACCGCAAGTCGATCTTCGAGAACACTGAAGCCCCTCTGAGCTGATCAAACAAGTCATCTATCCTCGGAAGAGGGTATCTATTCTTGATTGTCACCGAATTCAATGTACGATAATCAACACATAGCCTGGACGTACCATCCTTCTTTTTCACAAGAAGCATCGGGGCTCCCCAAGGCGATCCACTTGTACGGATGAATCCCTTGGTCCTCAGTTCTTCAATCATCTTGTATAAAATCTCCAACTCTGAGGGCGCCATCCTGTAGACTCGCTCTGATACTGGTGCTGTCCCAGGAATCAAGTCTATAGTGAACTCAATCTCCCGCTCCGGCGGCATCCCTGGAAGCTCCTCTGGAAAGACATCTGGAAACTCTTCAACTATCCGGGGTAACTGCACTGCTGCTACTGCCATCCGCAATACTGGGGAAGATGGCTCCACTGCTCATCTGGAAAATGAAAACTCTGGCTCGTCGGGGATACTAAAGACAACTCTGCCAACATGGCAGTCTATCCTAGCATACTGGTTCCTCAACCAATCCATGCCTAGGACTACATCATAGTCTGCCATAGGAAACTCTATGAATCTAGTGGGGAACTCCCTACCGCTAACTACGATCCGATACGAGGAAAATACTCGATCTACTCCCACAAGGCCATTACCAGTAAGTATATTGAGCCTCACTGATAATGACTCGGGCTCCAATCCTATCCGTGTCACGAATCGTACAGACATGAATGAATACGATGCACCAGAATCAAACAATACCGAAGCTGGAAAGGAGTTGACGAGAATAGTACCTGCCACTACCTCACCTGGTGCAACTTCTTCTTTCATAGCCATCATCATGGCCTGACCTTGTCCTCTGGCTGCTGGTCCCCTCTGCGGGAAACCTCTCTGCCTATTCTGGGTCTGAGCTTGGGCTTGTGCATACTGCTGGGGGTGCTGCTGCTGGAATGCCTGCGACTGAGGCGGCAAGGGCCTCGAAGACTGATACTGCTGCTGCTGAACCAGTGCTGGGGCCGGTCCTCTCACCGAAGAGCTAGAAGGGTTGGATGCAGATGAACCACCCCTATTCGGGCAAGCCCCTATCCTATGATCTGATGCTCCACAAGCCAGGCACAATCCCTGCGCCCTGCGACAGTCTGCCACCACATGTCCTGGCTTCCCGTAATGAGAACATCCCATCGCGGAAGTCTGCTTCTGCTTCTGCTGCTGCGGGTACGTTGGGGTCGAATGCTGAACCGACGTTACTGAGGCCACCCGCCTCGGAGTCCCAATGGTCAAACTTCTAGCTGCCGGGGCTGAAGCTGATGACTGGTGCATCTGGCTGTGGGACCGCTTCCTGCTTCCGGTCCTATCCACGATCCTCTGGGAGGTGTACTCATGCCTCCTAGCTGCTCTCAAGACTGCATCGAACGTCTGGTGCTCGAACTGCTCAACCGCCAACAAGATCTCCAAATGCAGTCCCTGCTGGAACCGCTGGGCCCTATCAAACTCGGTCGCCACCAAGGTGGGGGCAAACCTACTGAGTCTAGAAAACTTCGATGCATAACTGTCGACTGTTCTGCCTCCTTGCTTCAAGTTGGTAAATCTGGTCTGCAGGTCGTACCGAGCCATAGCATCAAAGTACTTCGTCTGGAATCTCTCCCTAAATACTGCCCAAGCAATGGGTGCCACTAATCCCATCGCCTGTATCGCCTACTAATTGCGAGCTAAGTCCAACAACTGTAGGCGTACCACCGCCACCTTCTCATTCTCGGGTGTCCTAGCTGCTTCCAGAATCACCTCGGTATCCTGAAGCCATGCATCCGCGGCAATCGCATCCTCGGTGCCGTCGAAGAAAGGAGGGTTCAATCGTTTGAAACTGTTGGCCGCCTGGTTCCCTGGATGTCCGCCTCGGGTCAAAGCATCTTGAACCGTCTGGTACAGGGCGTCGCTTCGACGATCCTGGGAAGCTATCAAGGTTCTGATGAGGCCTACCAAGGTACCATCATCGGGCTCTGCGGGCTGGACGGGCCGAACTGGTGACTCTCCTCCAGTAGGCACAACTCTGGAGGCTACACCGGAATGCTGGGCTTGATCTCCGGGTTGCTGCTGGTCCACGGGAGGTGCTCTTCCTTGCTGATCGGCAGGGTCAGGTACAGTACCGTTGAGGAAAACGACACAGGAAAACAATAAGGAAGGACCAGGACAGATCAACGATACAAGCATGTAATCAGGGCAAGAATTTCAGGGATTTGAAAATACGGGCGGAGATCAAGGACGAATACTGATTGAGTCATCTATTCGGTAAACCCTCACATTTCTTGATTAACAAGACCTGCATGGGCCACCACTTAAACCATGTCACGCCCCAAAACCAGAATACTGGAGAGCGGAGGCAGACATAGCCAGCTACGTATATTAAAATAGAATACATCTCAACTATACGGTCACGGCTGTCTAGATATGAGGGTTTACTACAAGCCAACAGTCTTCTTAAGGTCAAGCCTACTGTCTCAATCTCAAGCAAATAATATAATTACAAGATGTTTGACCACCAAATATACAATAAAAGGCGTCCCAAATATTACATATTCAGCTGATCATGAAGCTAGTCATTACGAAATGTTAGGACTAGCAAGAGTTTAGTCATACATGATCAACCCTAGGATTTGTTAATCATGTTTACAGCTCGTAGGCAGACAGTAAGTAAAAGTGCATCGAGCTAACAGGTGCTCGTCGGCTAAACGTCTCAAAAGAATAATTTACAATAGCGTGAGCGAAATAAAATAGAAAACCCACTCGTAGCTCGGGTTCCTTCTAGTCACCACCATTGGGCTGGAAGCTTGGTAGATCCTCGGGAGCTGCTCCGAAATCTGGCCACACAAAACCAGCTGGGTCAACCCCAGAAAGAGCAAGTGCCACAAGGGGGCCACGGAATAAGAACAAAAGCTAGCATTAACACAAGAAGATATAATATTAAAAACTAGAATATACGAAAACATGTCAGGATGATATACGACGAGATAACCATGGAACTATTCCGATAGCCAGGTTATAACCCGTAAACCAAACAAGGACCGGGGTTGTAACCCTTCATCTGAACAGAGCTTAGTTTCCCACCATTTATCGGCAAGATAATAATGCAAGAAATCAAGACAGGGAGCAATCTTGTACTGAATCAAGACATGGCTAAACTGGTTATACCTCATTCAATCAATTACGGCCAAACAGATACTACGGCTTACTACTTTAACTAACTAGGGTTATCACAGGCCTAATTACTAACAAGATGCAGTGAGATTGTTCCACAGCCACAAGCCCTGCAGACCATCCAGGCTATCCAGGACGAAAGATTAGGGTTGAAATCAGGTGGGTACATCGCCCGGGAGACAAATGTACCCTTAGGTGACTTAGAGGGTGCAACACTCGACGGTGCGCTGGAAATGTGCCCTACTCGACGGCAGGCTACAGATCCCAAGAGCGCCCAAGTAACGGGATTGCCTGTAGCTGTGTCATCTCTTCATGACTACTGTGTTATTCTAGTTATTAACCTTAATCCATTTTAGTGGGTACTCCTGACCGTGGTACTCAGGAGTTCCATCCTAGACATGATGCAAGACTGGACAAGTGGATTAACAAGCAAGCAAAAAGAACCACCCACGGTGTCAAGACAGGTCAAGTTAAGTTATCAAGAAAAATTATGTCAGGGTACTTGTCAGGAGTGCGCCACGACGGGCCACTATCATGTCAGGTTGGTCATGTCAGGAGTGCACCACCACGGGTCACTGTCATGTTATGCTGGTTCCTTGCCATACTAAGCCATGTACAATAGTCATTCCAAACATATTAAGTAAAATCAAGTTCATGACAAAAGGCGTAAGGATATAAAATGGGCGTAAAATATCTGATAAAATATCAATATACAGGGCCATAGAAAAGCCAAGCTCAAAGAAATAAAACCAAAACTCCAAGGGTCAAGGGTTAATCAAGGGGTCAGGGGAGCAGCGTACGAAAAGTCACGCACGCAGAAAGAGCCGCGTACGTGAAAGTCACGCGCTCTACAGAGCAGTGTGCGTGAAAAGTCACGCACGCTCAAGGAGCAGTGTGCGTGAAAAGTCACGCACGCTCAAGGGAACAGTGTGCGTGAAAGTCACGCACGCTCAAGGGAACAGCTGCATGAAAAGTCACGCACGCTCAGGGGCAGCGTACATGAAAAGTCACGCACGCTCAGGGGAACAGCTGCGTGAAAATCACGCACGCTACAGGGAGCAGTGTGTGAAAGTCACGCACGCTCAAGGGAGCAGCTGCGTGAAAGTTACGCACGCTACAGGGAGCAGTGTGTGAAAGTCACGCACGCTCAAGGGAGCAGCTGCGTGAAAAGTCACGCACGCTCAAAGAGACACGCTTCCAACAGAAAGCGCACTCAAGCCTGCGTACGCAGCGCTAAAGAGCGCGCGTAGCTCAGTGTGCGTAGCTAAACAGCTCTGCACACTGCTCACTGTCTTCTCCAAACTGCAAGAACACATGGCTGAAACCAAAACTTCAAAGCATCATAACTTGGCCATCCGAACTCTAAATCTGGATTTCCAAGGCTCCAACTGGAGTGAAACTGAAAGCTCTTCCACATGGAAACATCAGAACTCAAGAAAAACCAACCAAAAAAGATCAAAACATACAAAATCCGAAAATAGCAATAACTTAGATCTACATTAACAGAGACTCCAAATCATAAAACCCAAGAACTAATGTTGATCTCCATATCCTAAACTAGCAAATGGACGAAGAAAAGAGGGTCCTCATGTAGTGGCAAGATGCACTTGCCTAGGGGTTGGGGAGTTGTGTGGAGGAAGAAGAAGAAGAAGAAATTAATGGTGGTTATGAAGAGAGAGAAGAGGTTGGTGGAGTTATAAAGAGGGTGTTGTGGTGTGTTGAGGGTGGAGTGTAGGGCTAGGGTGTTCCAACACATAAAACCGAACCAAACCGAACCATCCCCAATAAAACCGAGCCAAGCCAAAACCTAAAATACAAGAAATACCAAAATTCTACAAGCTGAGAAAAAAAAAAATACATGCCAAAATCCAGATATGAGTAAAATACGAAATACGGGAAATACGGGAAATGAGGGTGAAAACTCTACCCACCTTAAAAGAATTCCGTCCTCGGAATTTAATCAAGGAGCTAGAGATTGTCACGACAAGCTACACTAAGCACAGGCAAGTTACACTAAGCAGTTCAATCATACAATCATTCAATGCAAGCAAGGAAATGAAAATGTAAGGCATAAGAAAGACATTATACCTCATGAGTCAAACAGGTAGGGATATCGCGATCGGATGTCGTCCTCACGCTCCCACGTTGACTCACCTAGAGAGTGATGATCCCAAGCAACATGGACTAATTTAATAGTCTTGTTCTTGAGTATCTTTTCCCTCCGGTCCAAAATAGACACGGGCCTCTCCTCATACGAAAGATTGGTACCAACAACCAATTCTGAATGGTCTAGGATGTGGCTCGGGTCCGGAATATACCGTCGTAATTGGGACACATGGAATACATCATGTACCTCACTTAGCGACGGTGGAAGAGCGAGACGATAGGATACATCTCCTACTCGCTCTAGAATATCGAACGGCCCTATATACCTAGGACTAAGCTTTCCCCGCACGCCAAAGCGAATGACGCCACGGTTAGGCGAGATCCTAAGGAATACATGGTCGCCGACAGCAAATTCTAAGGGACGCCGATGAGCATCGGCCCAATGGCGCTGGCGGTCCTGGGCAACTCGGAGGTGATCTCTGACCTTCCTGACCACTTCAACCGTCTGGGAAATCAACTCGGGTCCGAGCATCTGCCTCTCTCCGACATCGTTCCATGCTAGCGGGGATCTGCACTTCCTGCCATAAAGAGCCTCGAAGGGTGCCATCTGGATACTGGCCTGATAACTGTTGTTGTACGAGAATTCCACCAGGTGCAGATGATTCCCCCATGAACCACCGAAGTCAAGGGTACAGGATCTCAACATATCTTTAAAAGTCTGGATTGTGCGCTCTGATTGACCATCCGTCTGCGGGTGATAAGCTGAGCTGAACTGAAGACGAGTCCCCAAACTCTTCTGCAAGCTGCGCCAAAAGTCTGATATGAATCTTGAATCCCTGTCTGAGGTGATGCTGACTGGCACACCGTGAAGCCTGACGATCTGCCTGAGGTACATCTATGCTAGCTGCGCCGTCGACTGTCCAACTCTGAATGGGAGAAAGTGTGCCACCTTGGTAAGCCTGTCCACAATTACCCAAATAGCATCTCTGCCGGCCGGAGATTTGGGCAATCCGGTCACAAAATCCATGGTTATATGTTCCCATTTCCATTCTGGGATCGGTAAGGGTTGAAGAAGTCCAGCGGGCCTCTGATGTTCAGCTTTAACCTGTTGGCAAACCAAACACCGAGAGACAAACCGGCGTGGTGCACTCATGACAAGATAACTTGATCTGACAAATTTGATATAATAACTTGGCATGATAATTCTTGATAGTGGCCTGTCGTAGCGCACTCTTGACTTGATAAACCTGATATGATATTTTTCGAATTGCTGTTGCGACGGTCGACACGACATGATAAGATTGAATGACCTGGACATCGTGGACGATTGTGCTTGTACAAATAAACCCGTCTTGTCGTGCATCATGTCTAGGACGGGGACCCCTTAGTACCATGGTCGGGGGTACCCACTGAAATTGACTAAGGCTAATAACTAGAATAATCCAGTAGTCATGAAGAGATTTTTCCAGCTACAGGCAATCCCGTTATCTGGGCGTCCCACTTGGGATCTGTAGCCTGCCGACGAGTAGGGCACATTTCCAGCACACTGACATGTATTGCACCCTTATTGTACTAATATTCGACCTGGATAACTTGGATGGTCTGCAGGACTTGTGGCTGTGGA
This sequence comes from Iris pallida, assembly GCA_029216955.1. Classification (NCBI taxonomy): domain Eukaryota; kingdom Viridiplantae; phylum Streptophyta; class Magnoliopsida; order Asparagales; family Iridaceae; genus Iris; species Iris pallida. The sequence continues at coordinate 2,178,340 of JANAVB010031614.1, read as the reverse complement.
ATAATCTCACTGCATCTTGCTAGTAACTAGGCCTGTGATAACCCTAGTTAGTTAAAGTATCAAGCCGTACCTATTGCTTGGCCGTGATTGAGTGGATGAGGTATAATCTGTCTAGTCTTGTCTTGATCCTGTACAAGATTGTTACATGTCCTGATTTCTTATTTTACCTTGTCGATAAATGGTGGGAGAAGCCAAGTTCTGTTCAGACGAAGGGTTACAACCCCGGTCCTTATTTGGTTTACGGGTTGTAACCTGGTTATCTGAATAGTCCCATGGTTATCTCATCGTATATCACCTGTCATGCATGATACGTTTTACCTTATCAATAGTAATTGAGGTGGGTTTCTATTCAGGCGAAGGATTGCAACTCCGGTCCTTGTTTGGTTTAAGGGTTGCAGTCTGGCTACTTGAATGGTTTCTTCGTGCTCAATATATTATTGTTATCTCAGTTATTATCATTATCTTTTAATTACCCTTGTTATTTATTGTGATATGCTGGTTTTAGTTCCTAAGTGAAGCCTCCTTTGTGACACTTGCTCTTTCTGGGGTCTGACCTAGCTGGTTTTGTATGGCCAGATACCGGAGCAGCACCAGAGGATCTACCGACCTTCCAGCCACATGGTGACCACTAGACGGAATCCTGGCAATGAGTGGGTTTATTTTTGCTCTTCCACTCTATTGTAAAATTATTCTTTTGAGGCGTATAGCCGCCGAGTAAGTGTTAGCTCGTGTACATTTTACTTACTGTCTGCCTACGGGCTGTAACATGATTGACAACCTAGGGTTGATCATGTATGACTAAAACTCTTGCTAGTCCTCATATTTTGTAACGACTAGCTTCATGATCAGCTGAATATGTAATATTTGGGACGCCTTACTATTGTATATTTGGTGATCTTACATCTTGTAACATTTATTTACTTTTTGTGATTGAGACACTAGGTGTGTTTATGACCTTAAGAGACTGTTGGCTTGTAGATAAACCCTCATATATCTAGACAGCCGTGACCGTATAGTAGAGTGGATTCCATTTTATTATACGTAGCTGGCTATGTCTGCCCCCGCTCTCCAGTGTTCTGGTTCTGGGGCATGACACCCTTTGAAGCCTTGTACGACAGGAAATGCAGATCTTCCTTGGCTTGGGATGATATCGGTGAGAGGCAAATGCTTGGACCAGAGATGGTAACGCGGACTATTGAGGTGGTCAGACAAGTTAGAGATCATCTTCGAGTTGCACAAGATCGTCAGCGTCATTGGGCCGATTCTCATCGACGTCCCCTTAAATTCTCTGTTGGTGACCATGTATTCCTTAGGATCTCGCCTACCCGTGGCATCATTTATTTTGACCTACGGGAAAAGCTTAGTCCTAGGTATATAGGGTCGTTCGACATTATAGAGCGAGTAGGTGATATGTCCTATCGTCTCGCTCTTCCGTCGTCGCTACGTCAAGTACATGATGTCTTCCATGTATCCCAGTTGCGATGGTATATTTCGGATCCGAGTCACATCCTTGATCATTCGGAATTGGTTGTTGGTACCAACCTTTCGTATGAGGAGAGACCCGTATCCATATTGGACCGAAGAGAGAAGATACTCAAGAACCAGACTATCAAGTTAGTCCGTGTTGCTTGGGGTTATCACTCTTTGGGAGAGTCAAAATGGGAGCGTGAGGATGATATCCGATCGTAATATCCCGACCTGTTTGACTCGTAAGGTATAATGTCTTCTTATGCCTTATGCCTTCAACTTCCTTGCTTGCCTGAATGATTGCTTGATTGATTGCTTAGTTATAACTTGCCTGTGACTAGTATAGCTTGCTCAATATCTCTAGCCTCTTGATTAAATTCCAAGGACGGAATTCTTTTAAGGTGGGTAGAGTTGTCACCTCCATTTTCCGTATACGTATTTTCAGTATACGTGTACGGGATCCTGTCCAGTATTTTTCTCGTCTTGTCTTGCTAGCTGATTTTGATTTGATCTTGCTTAGGTTCATCATGGCTTAACTTGGTTCATTATTGGCTTAACTTGGTTCATTATTGGTTTGGTTTGGTTTATTTTTGGTTCAACATGTTAACCCCCTACCTACCACCATCCCCATTAATAAACTCCACCTACTTTTCTCTTTCTTCATTACTCTCCATAACTTCTTCTTCTTCTCCTCCATTAAAAATCTCTCCCCCTCCATAGGCAAGTGCACCTTACTCTCACTCAATAACCCATTTTGATGGTTCCAATGGCTTCCTAGCATGATTCTCTACCACTTTAGAACTTGGAGATTTTTATTTTGAAGCTTAGATTTTTGTAGATCTAGGAAATAACTATTTTTGGATTCTTGGAGTTTTGATCTATTTAACTTCTTTATTTGCATGTTTTGATGGTTCCATATTGTAGAGAATTTTGTTCTACCCCATTTTGACCTAAAGAAGTCTGAATTTGGACTCCGGACGGAGAAATGACGGAGTTTTGAAGTTTTCGGCCATGATTCGTCCTTCTCGGATTCGTCGGGAAGACGAACAGTGCACTGCTTGGGCGCATGGACCTGTCATGCGCCCAAAGCATTTCCCCCACTCATGTGGACGCATATGCCTCCATGTGGGCGCATAGTGTGCCACATGTGGGCGCATAGGCTCGCGTTGGCACATAAGACTTCACGACTTGTCACCTTTGCATTCATTCACCCTTAGCCTTTGGCCACAATGGTTCAACCCATGCTTGGGCGCATAGGACACACCCCCCTTGGGCGCATAGAGTGTGCTCCTCCTCCTAGTGGGCGCATACTTGTAGCCAGTGTGGGTGCATGACTTGTGTAGGGCACATGGCCATCACACGTAATACACAAACACCTTTTCCATTTCTTGGCACTTGACCATGCAAGTGCCTTGGCAATGTTAGCACACCTTGCTTGTGTCACGACCCGCACCCGCTTTTCGGACGCGAGATCGTGAGCAAGCCAGCTACGTATCGAGCGGACTCTAGCCCGACTCGAGTACGTATAAGCTGTCAAGGTCTACTACCAAAATTTATCGATTTAGCGACGGACCTATCCGTCGCCAATCCGACGGGAGTTTCCATTAGCGACCGATCACTGACGGATTTTGGCCAAAAAAATCCGTCGGTAATCAGCTCGTCGCTAATAACTGTCCGTCGCTACGTAGTCGTCATGCGACGGAATAGCGACGTTTTGTCGACTTAACAATACGAAGCATTAGCGACGACTTTCCGACGGACTATCGTCCATTTCAAGTATTAAGTACTGAACTGTGTAGACAATAGCGACGTAAAGTTCCGTCGGTAACCCGTCGTAATAGCGTATTAGAGTGTATCATTCCGTCGCTAATCCGTCGACGCCTTTGATAACAAAGGACGGATTAGCGACGGTTTGCTGACGGAAAATCCGTCGATCAGGTTCTGGAAATTTTTGTCATTTCCAGCACCATGGCGACGGAATAGTCGTCACTATTCCGTCGATATCTGTCGACGGAATACGGACGGATTATCCGTCGACCATGTTCTGGAAATTCTTGGTATTTCCAGAACAAGGGTGTCACGCCCCAGAACCGGAATACCGGAGAGCGGGGGCAGACATAGCCAGCTACGTATAACGGAATGGAATCCACGCCGCTATACGGTCACGGCTGTCGAGATATGTGAGGGTTTCACTACAATCCATCAGTCTCTTAAGGTCATAAAATAGCCTATTGTCTCAATCTCAACCAACTAATAATAGTTACAAGATGTCAGACCACCAAATACACAATAGTAAGGCGTCCCATACATTACATATTCGGAATGATCATGAAGCTAGTCGTGACAAAATATTAGGACTAGCAAGAGTTCAGTCATACATGATCAACCCCCGGGGCTTGTCAATCATGTTACAGCCCGTAGGCAGATAATAAGTAAAGTTGCAATCGAGCTAACACTTGCTCGTCGGCTAAACGCCTCAAAAGAATAATTTACAATACTACAGTGGGAGAACAAAAAGAAACCCACTCGATGCCCTGGTTACGCCTGGTGGTCACCATCGGGCTGGAAAGCAGGAAGATCCTTTGGTATTGCTCCGGTATCTGGCCATACAAAACCAGCTGGGTCAGACCCCAGAAAGAGCAAGTGCCACAAAGGAGGCTTCACTTAAGGACTAAAACCAACAAATCATTAGCATTCAACATGTAAGAAAACAACAATAAGTAACACAGATTGAGGTTTGTGCAATACCAATGCACTTGTCCCAATCAAAGAAAATAATTAAGTGAAGCATCATTGACATAAGATAACTGGAGAATCATGCTAAATAAAATATAGCTGGGCAATATATGAAGAGAAGACGAAGGTACTATTTCGGAAGCCAGGTTGCAATCCTTAAACCAAACAAGGACCGAGATTGTAACCCTTCGCCTGAACAGAACTTAGTCTCTGATCATTTATTGCTAAAGGTGACAATCATTAAGGTGAAAATGAGAGAGTACAATGATAAAAGTGACAATGAAGAGTACAATACGCTAGAGTGACAATAGAGTACAATCATTATAGTAACAATCTGGAGTGACAATCATTCAATCATTCTGGTATAATCTTGTAATCAATCGCTTCTAGACAATACTATACTGGACTAGACTCCATCCAATCAATCACGGCCAATCATTGTCTACGGCTTTCTACGTTAACTAACTAGGGTTATCACAATCCTAGTTACTAGCAAGATGCAATGAGATGCTCCAAGTAGTCACAGGCCCTGCAGCTACCCAGGTTATCCAGGCGAACATTATAGTGACAATTTAGAGAGTTTAATCATTAACACGACAATGGTGAGAGTACAATATACTAGAGTGACAATAGAGTTCAATCATTAAAGTGACAATAGAGAGTGCCCCACATGACAGTGGGCTGGAAATGTGCCCTACTCGTCGGCAGGCTACAAGTCCAAACATTTGCGGCCGAAATAACGGGGTTGCCTGTAACTGGAGAACATCTCTTCATGACTAGTAAATTATTCTAGTTATTAACCTTAGTCCATTTCAGTAGGCACGCCTGACCGTGGTACTCAGGAGTCCCCTCCTAGACATGATGCAAGACAGGACTGGATTATTTGTACAAGCACAATCGCCCACGGTGTCCAGGTTACTTATACAGGTCATGTCATGTCAGGTAGCCGTCGTAACAGCTTATCCAGATATATTATGTCAGGTTATCATGCCAAGTTTACTGGTCAAGAGTGCACCATGACGGGCCACTATCAGGTCATGTCATGTCAGGTTCAATTATCACTTCCAAACATATTAAATAAATTCGTGATTATCTAGTTCAGGACAAAAGGCGTAAGGATATAAAATGGGCATAAAAATATACAATAAAGGTAAAGGTGCACGCCATAGGAACTCAAGTTACACGAGGGGTTACAAGACATGGGCAAATAGTAATAAAACAACAGTACACAGAGCTATAGGAGAGCCATGCGGCTCAGGCGTATGCGGCCAGGAATGATCTCATGCGGCTGGGAAGAGAACAGTCCATACGGCTGAATAGGGTCAGGCGCATGCGGCTAAAAGAGAAAGGCTTATGCGGTTGAAGGGTATCAGTCATATGCGGCCAGCGATAAGGGAGGGGCGTATGCGGCTCAGCCAGAACATCCATGCGGCTAGGAAGATTGGCGCTATACGGTTACAAGGAGAACAACGCCATGCGGCTCACGGGGGAAAGGCTCTCATGCGGCTGGAACGGACTCGGGTTCATGCGGCCCGCAGAGCAAAGGGCTATGCGGCTGAACCGAGTCGAGTCCCATGCGGCCAGGGAATAAAGAAATTTTATGCGGCTGGAAAGGAACTTCTCATACGGCTGGACTGGGAAGCTCAGTCATGCGGTTAAGTAAGAAGGACTACATGCGGCTGGAAGGAATACTTGCTGCATGAACTTGTCATGCGGTCAAGTGCTGCCATGCGGCTCAGGGCTGTGCTTCTTCTCCAATATTTTCGAGAAGAAGTACACCATGAACCCATGCTTCCAAGCTCCATGAAACCTTCATCCAGAGTCCAAATCCGAACTTCCATAGGTCAAAACGGGGCATAATGAAATGCTCTACAACATAGAACCATCAAAACTTGGAAATAACAATACTAAATAGATCAAAACCCAAAAAATTCGAAAATACTATAAGCTTAGATCTACACAAATTTAACCATAGAAATTGAAAACACCAAGTACTAAAGAGTATTAGAATCTCGAGAGGAAGAGAATGGAACAATAAAACGGAGTTCCTTCGCGAAGCAAGCTGCACTTGCCTAGACTCTCTTCCTGGTAGGTGAGGAGTTAATGGAGGAAAGAAAAAGAGTAATGAAGAGAGAGAAGAAAGTGGGGGTTAATAAATGGTAGTGGTGGTGGTAGGTAGGTGGTTCTCCTATTGGTTCATGATGAACCAAGGCAAAACCAAGCCAAGCCGAACCAACCCAGGAATAAACCAAGCCAAGATAAACCAAGGTGAACCAAGTCAAGGCCAATAAACTCTCTCTCTAGCAATTTAAACCAAATGAATCATGAAATAAACCAAGCCTCACTAATCCAAAAATAAACCAATGAACCATTAAAACCAATTGAACTATCAATGCCAATAAAACCAAGCCAATGCAAAATAAACCAAGATAACTAATCATGACTAAATAAAATATGGGTCCAAAATACGTATACGTACACTAAATACGTATCACGAATTTGGGACATTACAAAGGGCGACGGAAAGGTCGTCGCTATTCCGTCGAACTATGTACCATGCCGACGGATATTCCGTCGACCACCCGTCGCTACCTGGAAACATTTTCAAATCTCCAGTTAGCGACGGATGTGCCGTCGAAAAGTAGTCGGAAACTGGTAATATCCGTCGCGCAACGGTCACAAGTCCGTCGCTAACTGAGAATATTTTGAAAAAAAATTACAGCATTTTCCCTGTTCGCAAAAATATGCATAAACTAAACCAATATATAATGCACACCAATTATCCAACAATCACATAGACCAAATATATAATGCACACCAATTATCCAAGAATCACATAGACCAAATATGCACATACGAATTTAATGCACACCAATTATCCAAGAATCATATAGACCAAACCAAATTAATATAAAATAGACATCAATTATCCGGAAGAGTAACCTAATATCCGTCGTTATAATCCGATCATAGCACAAATATTCCAAAATTTCCACAAATATTCCAAAACATATAGGAAAATCGACTTTGGCCTCAACAAAGACCACAAGTCAGACGATGAATCCTCACAGCCAGGGATCATAGTTGCGTTGAGGCATGTACCATTCTATCAGCCACTTTGCATACGAAGGCTCAATCTGGTTGAGGTCTTCTGTAGGGACAGGAGGGTCGGTCCCGATGCTACTACTCTCTGACGGTGGCTCCTCCTTAACTTCAAGCTTGGGAGCAATCTCTTTCCTGATGGTCATCGGTTCTTTCTTGACCTCGACCTTTGGTAACACCTTCTCCTTAACAGTTATCGGCTCTTGTTTGACGATGGAGACTTCCTCCGTGTCGACCTCCAAGGGTTTCTTGCCTCGACCCCTTCCTCGACTAGCAGCACCACCTCGACGAGTCCTAGGAGCCATCTTTCTGACAACAGAAATTTTCATATAGGGTAAAGAAATTTACTCAAATTATAAAAGTTGTGACATTGGTTTTTTGCGTTCATCATCATTAGAGGGAGCAGCACTGGAAAAGTTGTGACGTTGGTAGAATGAGAGAGTAAAAATCTGTATCACAAGACTAACAGAATTACTATGTAATCATGTACTCACCAATAACCGAATGTAACTGGAGTCGTTGGGCCTATCGTGCAGTAATTGGTGGATCCGCTGGTATAGGCCGAATGTACTTAGTATCTAGTGTATCATATTAGTATCGATCTATCGGTTTGGTATAGGACGTATCATATTGGTATTGGCCTTAACAAATTAGTATCGTCCTATATCCGATATGTACATGTATCGGCCGAATAGCTAGGATTCATATTGGCCTTATCGATTTGGTATCGGTCATATCCGATAGGTATCGGCCGTGTTGGATTAGTATAGACCATTTCGGATTAGTATCGCGGAAGGTTTAGTAACAACTGTACTTGGATTTCTCTCTTCTCGAGCTAGAATACCATTGTAAGAGAATCACCAGATCGTGATTGGCCAGTTACAGTAACATACATGCTTCCTTTTCTATCAAGAAAAGCGAGATTGAAAAGGAAGTATGTATGTTTTGTAACTGGCCAGTTACGCTCTCGTGACTCTCTTGCAATGGTAATCTAGCTCTAGAAGAAAGAAATCCAAGTACAGTTGTTACTAATCCTTCCACGATACTAATCCGAAATGGTCTATACTAATCCAACACGGCCGATACCTATCGGATATGACCGATACCAAATCGATAAGACCAATATGAATCCTAGCTATACGGCCGATACATATCGGATAGGACGATACCAATTCGCTAAGACCAATACCAACCGTTACGGCCCATACCAAAATGATAGATCGATACTAATCTGATACGGTCAATACTTATAAGTACCTACGGTCCAGGAGGTTGATCCGCTAGTACATCCATGTACGATCAACGAAGTAACGATCCATTTCAATTTGGATGTAAAAATCTGTATCGTAAGACAAACTAAACATAATCAGTTCTATTTCACATGCTTAATTGCCAAGTATGAGAACGAATGGCTCAGAACACAATCCAAAATTCATTCTAGCATATATTAGTGTGAATCATCTATGTTCTGTACATATGGTGTAGTATATGTTCTTATCGTATCTAGTATCTGAAGGACGTAACCGAATCAAGATGAACTCACTAATGTAATACTAAGACATCATCTACTACTATATAAGATATAGTGATAGGTTGTCGTATCATCATTGCCGAGGGATGAGGGTCAGAGGACAGTCAACTTTATCTAAGGCTACATAGTTTCTGCCTCGCCAGTCGAATGGCTTAATTGCCAAGTATGGGAACGAATGGCTCAGAACACAACCCAAGATTCATTCTAGCATACATTAGTGAGTTCATCTTGATTCTGTTACGTTCTTCAGATACTAGATACGATAAGAACATATACTACACCATATATACAGAACATAGATGATTCACACTAATGTATGCTAGAATGAATCTTGGCTTGTGTTCTGAGCCATCCGTTCTGATCAAGCATCTTCCTTCTCCTCTCATCCACCATGGCTCTGAACCCATCTGCTCCTCCCTACTTCCCTTTTTTTTATTTGACTCTCTCAGCCACATATGATATCCAGCTCAAGTGTAGAGTAGGGGGAGAAGAAGTGGACAGGAAGAGGAGGGGGAAGCAGCACAGCCGGCGGCATGACCCGGAGGAAGTACAGAGGTTTTCTTCAACATACGTAGGAGAACTATAAGGATATATCTTTTCACAACATATCACCTTGTCAAAGACCCTTAATGTGACAACCATGTTACCACGGTGTCGAAAGACTAACATGTCATAATTTTCTAAGCCGTGTGTTTTGACATAATCCACCAAACTCTTTCCTGCTATGTAATAATGCAAGATTACTACATAGGAGAAAAGAGTTGGGAAGATTATGTCAAAACACACGGCTTAAAAACTTATGACATGTTAGTCTTCCGACATCGCGGTAATATGATATTTACATGAAGGGTCTTTGACAAGATGACATGTTGTGAAAAGATATATCTTTATAGTTCTTCTACGGCTGTTGAAGAAAAACTCTGTACTTCCTCCGGGTCATGCCGTCGGCTGTGCTGCTTCCCCCTCCTCTTCCTGCCCACTTCTTCTCCCCCGACTCTACACTTGAGCTGGATATCATATGTGTCTGAGAGAGTCAAATAAAAAGAAGGGAAGTAGGGAGCAGCTGATGGGTTCAGAGCCATGGTGGAGGAGAGGAGAAGGAAGATGCTTGATCAGAACGGATGGCTCAGAACACAAGCCAAGATTCATTCTAGCATACATTAGTGTGAATCATCTATGTTCTGTACATATGGTGTAGTATATGTTCTTATCGTATCTAGTATCTGAAGAATGTAACAGAATCAAGATGAACTCACTAATATAATACTAAGACATCATCTATTACTATATAAGATATAGTGATAGGTTGTCGTATCATCATTGCCGAGGGATGAGGGTCGGAGGATAGTCAACTTTATCTACGGCTACATAGTTTCTGCCTCGCCAGTCGAATGACTGCAGGGACTATGTCCTGATCACCATGTCGTACCGTAGACTAATGCAAATGGAGCTGGAAATATTCGTCGCTAACCGGTCACTAGTCCGTCGGTAACTGAAAATTTTTTTAAAAAAAAATTGCAGCACTTTCCCTGTTCACAAAATTATGCATAAACCAAACCAATATATAATGCACACCAATTATCCAACAATCACATAGACCAAATATGCACATACGAATTTAATGCACACCAATTATCCAAGAATCATATAGACCAAACTAAATTAATATAAAATGGACATCAATTATCCTGAAGAGTAACCTAATATCCGTCGTTATAATTCGATTTATCTTCAAGTGTGAGAACGGATGGCTCGGAACACTATCCAAGATTCATTCTAGCATACATTAGTATGAATTATCTATGTTCTGTACATATGGTGTAGTATATGTTCTTATCGTATCTAGTATCTGAAGAATGTAACAGAATCGAGATGAACTCACATAATGTAATACTAAGACATCATCTACTACTATATAAGATATAGTGATAGATTGTCGTATCATCATTGCCGAGGGATGAGGGTCGGAGGATAGTCAACTTTATCTACGGATACATAATTTCTGCCTCGCTAGTCGAATGGCTGCAGGGACTATGTCCTGATCACCATGTCGTACCGTAGATTAATGCAAATGGAGCTGGAGCCAAAATACAGAAACCAAAATACAGAATCAAATCCCTGGGTTCGTCGAAAATACAAAACACAGTTCTAATTCATATGTATTTTAAGTGTGAGAACGGATGGCTCAGAATACAACCCAACCGGAGAGGATACTCTGAGAGATCCATCTGAGTAGGACGTATACTCTGAGAGATCACCTTTACAAGAATGATATCAGTAGTGGGATTAAGTGCTGGAGGAGATATTATCAGAGTATACGTCCTACTCATGGCAAATCTAAACGATATCTCAATCCACATGAATCATATAAAACAAGAATGAACAATTATGGGTCATAGTCTGCAGTCCATTAGCATATTGTCCGATTAGACTCCAAGAATAATATGAGTCTATAAAATAAGCAGAATATAATATGGTACTGAATATAAAGTACGAGAGGACAATAAAGAAATATCACAAGCTAATACTTGTATCATGCATCGCAATCCTCTACCATCCCGCTCTACTAACTAACTCCACGCAGTCGCTAAACCTGAAGAGATCATCAGGTCCTCAAAGGACTAGCAATATACATAATATACAAGCCAACATGTAACAGTACAAATATACAAAGAAGTAAGAATCAATCAAGGATATCCAACGAGACAGAATAAACCAAGAAATAAGATATAAACACAAGGATCCTAAGACACTGGCATGCCATACTAGAAATGGCTAATAGGTCAAAGCTATAGACTGCAGTCAAGGCAAGTACTCACAATCTATAGTGTCTCAATCACAGTCAAGGCAAGTACTCACGACCAAGACGGTAGCCAATCCTAGTATAAAAATCCTATAGACCGTAGTCTAGGTAAGTACTCACAATCTATAGAATGTCAAAGTCAAGTCCTACTTAAGTCATGTCAAGTCAAGTCAAGTTATAATCAAGTCGAGGGAATCGTGGTGTAGGACTAGACAACTCTATCAAGGAATACATATGAAATTAACACAGTGTAACAGATAGAAATATCATAACAGAAAGGAACAAGAATGTGCAGACAACTAGAAACATGTAAAGTAAACTATAACAGGATGAGTGTACTAGACATAGAGTAAAACAATCATGAATGTAAGGAAAAGAATAGCAGCGAGATAATAAACTTGCATATAAATTATATTGTACAAGTTGGCAAGGTATTCTTGCCTGGTGGTTGCACGAAGAACCAACAATGTATCGCCAATCAACAAGTCAGAAAGTCCAAGCCATCATAATTGTCTCCGAAAGCTGAAATAAACATTACCAACATTCTCAGAATAGTCAAATTAGCTAGGATTACATGTCCTTAAGTCCAATTCTGGACACAGGGGCAAACGGTAATTTCGGACAAAAATGATGTCCGTCGTTGGACCCGCTTTGCACCGAAAATTGTGCCAAAGTTAATGGTCTCTAAAGTCATCAAACTATATGTCAACAGGTCCGGTTTTTTGATACAAACCCAATCGTATGTCCAAAGTTGGATTTCGGCAGGCCGTGCACAAAATTGCCTGTTGAGTCAGACCGTGGGGCCCGTATAACGGCGATCCGATCAATTATCTCAGAATCAGACCAAACTTGGCATACATGACCAAAAAAATGATATGGTCCTATTGGCACAAGTTTCGTCTCGATCTAACGAACGTGCACGAAGTAATTAGAAAACTTGCATAGAGGCCGATACGGTAAATTTCGACGGATACGCATCAAATTCATCGCGCACACGCGACCAATTTGAATTCTGTCAAATCCCATACGTCCATGAAGCCGTTATGCACCTTTCGATACTTTCGGTTCGCGACCACGTTGCCCGGAATGGCGGGATGTACGTCGTATCAGACAACTTTTCGATTTTCTATAGTTTTGAAAAACAGGTTTTTTTCCAAACTTTCAACAGTGAATACTTTGCGTATTCCTCGTGAAATCCTGACCTATAAATTCGGTTTTACTCTCATATATGTTGACTAAAACTGTGTTTAAATAGTTTTTGAAATTGGTTAAGGGTTTCACAAGAATCGGACATCAAAGTTGGGGGTTCAGGTGGTGTTTCCTGCTTGGTGATGAACAATTTTTCTTGATCTTTGATCCGACTTCTCGTCGATCCTAGATCAAACTAATCCGTACTAACTACTAGGCTTCCTAGACGGTTAGGTTGTGGTCGTATTATGGAAAACGAAGCGAAGAACGATCGCACGAGGGGAAAGAAATTCACCTGCAAATGTGGGTCGATTGCTGCCCTGCGGTTCTGATCCAGCCGACTGCTCTGTCCGTGCGCCCTGTGAGGCCGGCCTCCGGCCTGGTACGACGGCGGTTCAGGCCGCCTGGTGGTGCACCTTAGGTAGGAGATGACGGAGGTTTAGGGTTTTAGGTTTTTATCCCTGCGTTCGTTTTATAGCATGGTCGGGCTCGCGCTCGGGCTGTTGAGCCCCTGCTCTCGGTTTGGGAGGAAAAAGGCTGGGCCGGGTCTGGGCTGACCTGGCCGGCTATCATCTTCTTTATCTCTTTTTCTTTTTTTTCTATTTCTATTACTATTTATATATATACATAGTTATATATTCATATATATATATACACAAATACGTATACGTATATTCACATATACATATATATACACGTATACATTTACATTTATATATATATATATATATATATATATATATATATATATATATATATATATATTTATTTATTTATTTATTTATTTATTTATTTATATATACATAAACATACACACATATGCAATATATAGTTATATATATTCATACACATACGTAATATATATTCATATATATTCATATATACATACACACATGCACACACATATATTTTTATTTATATATACGTACACATATATATACTTCTATACATACACATTTATATATTCACATTTATATTTATATGACAATCCCCCTAAAATTCGAATAGCCTCAATACTATTTATTTCCTAGTGTAGGGCCTACCTACATGAACACATATACAATAATATTTATTTGACAATAAAATAAATATAACCAATAATAGTAAAATATAATTTTTAATAATAACATCAACAATATTAATAATAATATTAATAATCCTAATAACACTGAAATTAAACCAATAATATATTTCGGTGAACTCAACAACCACACCATTTATTTGGCTCCAGAAATTCGTACAATATTCTAAACGCTATTTAATATTTATAATACTTATATTCTACCCATAACAAATATTTAGAAATTAATTGCCAATTCCTAAAAATATATACAAAGTATCTGCATTTATCAAACATGTCTATAAGGTCGTATTTGGTCCCACTACATGCCTAAATGGGCTTGGATTTGACTTGGGCCCAATCTGGATAGGTTCGGTACAACCAGGTTCCCTAAAACTCAATAATATAATTAAATAATAAATAAAACTTTGGTAAGGGTTAAGTCGCAACTCGATCTGGTTTTTCTAGTTCGGACATCCTTATGGATAGGTTTTCCCTGGCATGGCTAGTACACTAGTCAAGGCACACTGCTCCATCTCCCGTGCCGTAATTCCTAGTCGTTTTGTGCTCTATCACTCCACAAAGACTTAAGTCATCTACCGTAATAATTAACTAATTAATTATTTATAAAAATTTCAAAAATACCATTTAAATCAAATAATCAATAAAAAATATTTCAAACATTTTCGGGAAGGGGAGCTACAAATCTACCCACCTTAAAAATAATTTCGTCCTCGAAATTCTAATTCATAATTATTCCTTAAAATTCAAAGTCTAATATTACCTTAATCTCCTCAATTTAAATTCCTCAAAATACTGTATGACCTTCTCTAGTCATTTTATAACTCCGAATACTTGGGGACTTCTACGCACCTTTGGTCACACTACTCCCTCGAAACATAGGTCGCTAAAGTCTTATGGTCTTCTAACTAGTCGCTAACAATTCTACTGGCAGATATCTAGGCATATGGTATCTATAATCCCGCATATGTATAAACAACCAAATATTCAATAGTCAAGCAATATTATACTATAATTTAAGAATTTCTAATGAATCCTAGACAACACGATCATTCGTCACCTCGAAATAGGAAGGGACGAGAATCAATGGTACGGAAAGCAAGAAAGTATAATCGAGAGCTAATATGGAGTTTTCAAGGACGTAGAGAAATTTCTAGAAGAATTTTCAAGGCAGAGTGGACTGAGATTTCTAAGGTTTGGTCATAGTCGCAGGCTCGTATCAGTACAGTCACGTAACCGATACGATATGCTCTAACCTGCATAGGCCACCACAAAAACTTGTCACGACCCGTACCCGCTTTTCGGACGCGAGCTCGTGAGCAAGCCAGCTACGTATTGAGCGGACTCCAGCCCGACTCGAGTACGTATAAGCTGTCAAGGTCATGGTATCATGGCTAATCTAAACGATATCTCAATCCACATGAATCATATAAAACAAGAATGAACAATTATGGGTCATGGTCTACAGCCCATTAGCATATTGTCCGATTAAACTCCAAGAATAATATGAGTCTATAAAATAAGCAGAATATAACATGGTACTGAATATAAAGCACGAGTGAATAATAAAGAAATATCACAAGCCAATACCTGTATCATGCTTCATAATCCTCTACCATCCCGCTCTACTAACTAACTCCACGCAGTCGCTAAACCTGAAGAGATCATCAGGTCCTCAGAGGACTAGCAAGATACATAATATACAAGCCAACATGTAACAGTATAAATATACAAAGAAGTAAGAATCAATCAAGGATATCCAACGAGACAAAATGAACCAAGATACAAGATCTAAACACAAGGATCCTAAGACGCTGGCATGCCATACTAGAAATGGCTAATAGGTCAAAGCTATAGACTATAGTCAAGGTAAGTATTCACAATCTATAGTGTCTCAATCGCAGTCAAGGCAAGTACCCGCGACCAAGACGGTAGCCAATCCTAGTATAAAAATCATATAGACCGTAGTCAAGGTAAGTACTCACAATCTATAGAATGTCAAAGTCAAGTCCTACTTAAGTCATGTCTAGTCAAGTCAAGTTATAATCAAGTCGAGGAAATCGTGGTGTAGGACTAGACGACTCTATCAAGGAATACATAGGAAACTAACACAGTGTAACAGATAGAAATATCATAACAGAAAGGAACAAGAATCTGCAGACAACTAGAAACATGTAAGGTAAACTATAACAGGATGAGTGTACTAGACATGGAGTAAAGCAATCACGAATGTAAGGAAATGAATAGCAACGAGATAATAAACATGCATATAAATTATATTGTACAAGTTGGCAAGGTATACTTGCCTGGTGGTTGCACGAAGAACCAACAATGTATCGCCAATCAACAAGTCAGAAAGTCCAAGTCATCACAACTGTCTCCGAAAGCTGAAATAAACTTTACCAACATTCTCAGAATAGTCAAATTAGCTAGGATTGTCTGTCTTTAAGTCCAATTCTGGATACAGGGGCAAAACGATAATTTCGGACAAGAACGATGTCTGCCGTTGGACCCGATTTGTACCAAAAATTGTGCCAGAGTCAATGGTCTCTAAAGTCATCAAACTATATGTCAACAGGTTCAATTTTCTGATACAAACCCAACCGTATGTCCAAAGTTGGATTCCGGCGGGCCATGCACAAAATCGCCCGTTGAGTCGGACCGTGGGGCCCGCAAAACGGTGATCCGATCAACTGTTTCAGAATCGGACCAAACTTGGCATACAGGACCAAAAAAATGATATGGTCCTGTTGGCGTATGTTTCTTCTCGATCTGACGAACGAGCACGAAGTAATTGGGAAACTTACATAGAGGCCGGTACGGTGAATTTTAACGGATACGTATCAAATTTATCGCGCACACGCGACCAATTTGAATTCTGTCAAAGCCCACACGTCTACGAAGCCGTTATGCACCTTTCGATGCTTTCGGTTCGCGACCATGTCGCCCGAAATGGCGGGACGCATGTCGTATCGGATAACTTTTTGATTTTCTATAGTTTTGAAAAACAGGTTTTTTTCTAACTTTCAACAGTGAATACTTCGCGTATTCCTCGTGAAATCCTGACCTACAAATTCGGTTTTACTCTCATATATGTTGACTAAAATTATGTTTAAATAGTTTTTGAAATTGGTTAAGGGTTTTACAAGAATCGGACATCAAAGTTGGGGGTTCAGGTGGTGTTTCCTGCTTGGTGATGAACAATTTTTCTTGATCTTTGATCCGACTTCCCGTCGATCCTAGATCAAACTAATCCATACTAACTACTAGGCTTCCTAGACGGTTAGGTTGTGGTCGTATTATGGAAAATAAAGCGAAGAACGATCGCACGAGGGAAGAGAAATTCATCTACAAATGTGGGTCGATTGCTGTCCTGCAGTTCTGATCCAGCCGACTGCTCTGTCCGTGCGCCCTGTGTCGCCGGCCTCCGGCCTGGTGCGGCGGCGGTTTAGGCCGCCTGGTGGTGCACCTTGGGTAGGAGATGATGGAGATTTAGGGTTTTAGGTTTTTATCCCTGCGTTCGTTTTATAGCATGGTCGGGCTCGCGCTCGGGCTGTTGAGCCCCTGCTCTCGGTTTGGGAGGGGAAAGGCTGGGCCGGGTTTGGGCTGACCTGGCCAGGCTGGGATGCTATCATCTTCTTTATCTCTTTTTCTTTTTTTTTCTATTTCTATTACTATTTATATATATACATAGTTATATATTCATATATATATACACAAATACTTATACGTATATTCACATATACATATATATATATATATATATATATATATATATATATATATATATATATATATATATATATACATAAACATACACACATATGCAATATATAGTTATATATATATTCATACACATACATAATATATATTCATATATATTCATATATACATACACACATGCACACACATATATTTTTATTTATATATACGTACACATATATATACTTCTATACATACACATTTATATATTCACATTTATATTTATATGACAATCCCTCTAAAATCCGAATAGCCTCAATACTATTTATTTTTTAGTGTAGGGCCTACCTACATGAACACATATACAATAATATTTATTTGACAATAAAATAAATATAACCAATAATAGTAAAATAATATTGTTTAATAATATTAATAATCCTAATAACACTGAAATTAAACCAATAATATATTTCGGTGAACTCAACAACCACACCATTTATTTGGCTCCAAAAATTCGTACAATATTCTAAACGCTATTTAATATTTATAATACTTATATTCTACCCATAACAAATATTTAGAAATTAATTGCCAATTCCTAAAAATATATACAAAGTATTTGTATTTACCAAACATGTCTACAAGGCCGTATTTGGTCCTACTACATGCCTAAATGGGCTTGGATTTGACTTGGGCCCAATCTGGATAGGTCCGGTACAACCGGGTTCCCTAAAACTCAATAATATAATTAAATAATAAATAAAACTTCGATAAGGGTTAAGTCGCAACTCGATCAGGTTTTTCTAGTTCGGACATCTCTATGGATAGGTTTCTCCTGGCATGGCTAGTACACTAGTCAAGGCACACTGCTCCATCTCCCGTGCCATAATTCCTAGTCGTTTTATGCTCCATCACTCCACAAAGACTTAAGTCATCTACCGTAATAATTAACTAATTAATTATTTATAAAAATTTCAAAAACACCATTTAAATCAAATAATCAATAAAAAAATATTTTAAACATTTTTGGGAAGGGGAGCTACAGCTTGGGCGCATAGCCTGCCCATGTGGGCGCATGGGGGCTGCCTCCCATTGGCGCATATAGCCCCTTCACTTTGGCACATGGAAGCCATGATCCTCATGCTTTGGCTTTGCATGTTTCGGCTTATTGCAACTTTTGCGACTTGTGATTTCATGTAATTTTCTCGCGATTAATCTTTATGACATGACATGACCCGTGCGTGCCATGGCTAGGCATGGCTCGACTCGACGCGGTACGACTTGTGCAAGTCGTAGTACGACTTGGCACGACTTGGCACGGTTAGCACGGTTTTGTTTGATCGTGGCACGGCTTTCTATGTTTTACTAATATAGAGATCATGGCACGACTTGTGCAAGCCGTGGCACGGCTTAGCAACGATTTGGCATTTTCCCCTTTTGCCATAATATGTGTTTACTTCTATATGCTGCCATGTCCTTTGGCTTTATTACATTTCATGCTCTAAGCCTTGTTGTCTTCCTTACATCGGTGGCCGTTGGGGTGCACTCAGGATATGTCTCTTCTGCTTGCATGATGATATGTTATATATCATAACTATAATGTGTGAACACGAATTGATGAATGACATGTAATGAACTATGATGGCGGCCTGTCGTGGCGCTCTCCTAACAAATAACAAGTAACCAGTACAAGTAGTCCAACATGATAGTGGCCCGTCGTGGCGTACTCCAGACAAGAACATGACATGCCATGACATGATGGTGACCATTGTGGTGCACCCATGACAAGTAATCTTGACATGTAACTCATGAATGCTGTTGCGACAGCTAACTTGACATGCTAGTAAACTCTCTTCTTGAACACCGTGGATGATGTATTGAATGTTGCTTGTATAAGCTACCAGTCTTGTCTCGCATCATATCTAGGACTTGTATCCCTGGTTACCACGGCCAGGGATTCATACTGAATCTGACTAGGTTAATGACTAGATTGATCAAGTAGTTCATATAGAGAGATATTTCGGCTACAAGCAATCCCGTTATCTGGGCGTCTTCCTGATGGACTTGTAGCCTGCCGACGAGTAGGCATATTTCCAGCTCACTGTTATGTGGGGCACTACATGAAACGATTACTATACATACTGTCATGTATTGCATCCAAGTCACCTAACAAGTCAAGATAACTCTTAACATGAACCTTGTGTCTGAATAACCTGGATAGTCTGCAGGGCTTGTGGCCATAGGAATATCTTATTGCATCTTGCTAGTAACTAGGCTTGTGATAACCCTAGCTAGTTAACTATCAAGTCGTACTCTTGCTTGGCCGTGAATGTTGGATGAAGTCCCATCTTGTCTGGTCATGTCTAGACCCAGTACATGGCTATCTCTGGACATGATTGTTTATGCTTTACTTTATCGATAATTGGTTAGAGGCTAAGTTCTGTTCAGGTGAAGGGTTACAACCCCGGTCCTTGTTTGGTTTACGGGTTGTAACTTGGTTACCGGAATAGTCCTTTAGTTATCTTATCGTTTATCACCCTGTTTTCTCTAACTCATGTCTTATGCGAATTTTCCTATGATTTTATGTGTTGATATGCTGGTTTTAGTTCTTAAGTGAAGCGTCCTTTGTGGCACTTGCTCTTTTGGGGTCTGACCCAGCTGGTTTTATATGGCCAGATTTTGGAGCAGTTTTCGAGGATCTTCCATCCTTCCTGCCA
Organism: Iris pallida; assembly: GCA_029216955.1. NCBI lineage: Eukaryota > Viridiplantae > Streptophyta > Magnoliopsida > Asparagales > Iridaceae > Iris > Iris pallida. The sequence continues at coordinate 2,158,010 of JANAVB010031614.1, read as the reverse complement.
GATGGTGACCACTAGAAGGAATCCTGTCAACGAGTGGGTTCTTATTTTGCTCTTCCACTCCCTTGTAAAAATATTCTTTTGAGGCGTTTAGCCGTCGAGCAAGTGTTAGCTCGTTTGCAACTTTATTTACTGTCTGCCTACGGGCTGTAACATGATTGACAAATCCTATGGTTGATCATGTTGACTTAAACTCTTGCTAGTCTTCACATTTTGTATGACTAGCTTCATGATCATCTGAATATGTAATATATGGGACGCCTTACTTTGTATGTCTGATGATCTACCATCTTGTCACATTTACTTGTTTGCTTGAGATTGAGACACTAGGCTTGTTCTTGACCTTAAGAGACTGATGGCTTGTAGTAAACCCTCATGCATCTAGACAGCCGTGACCGTGCGCGGTGGGATTTACTTTAATGTATGTAGCTGGCTGTGTCTGTCCCCCGCTCTCCAGTATTCTGGTTCTGGGGCATGACAACTTCCCCCGCCCACCCCGGCGACCATCCCTCCTATCCGGCCCCGACGACCCACCCTACTCGCCCCCGAGACCGCACTCCACTCGCGTGCACCCCCGTAAGCTGTCCGGAGCACCACCGCGCGCTGTCCAGCGTGCCCCCCCCTCCCCCGCACTGTCCCGCGTCCGTTCATGCGCTACCCAGCTCGTCGTGCCCCCTGAGCGTCCTCGTGTCGGCCATCTGCTCACGTCCGCCGTGCGCTCGCGCGCGCGCCTGCTGTCACCCGCAGCCAGAGAGAGGGGAAAGGGGGTTGGGGGAAGAAGAGAAGGGACAATTTAGTCCATTTTTTTTAGATATCAAGTTTGTACGTATACAAGTTGTGGGTATCAAGTTGAAAAACAATAATAGTTGAGGGTATTAAATTATAATTTAGCCTATTATTTAATAAAACTTGTGACGAACAATTCCTAGCGTGCATCAGAATTTTTTTTTCATTATAAGAAATCGGATCTTCTCGATTGTAATCTCCAAAGTTAGTCTTGGGTCATCATATGTGTTCATTTCTCTACGCAGATTTTTTTGCGTTTACTGATATTCCATATCAACTACATGTTTTGGCCAACCTAAGAACAATGGGACTACATATATTTCTTCTACGCAGATTTGTACTTGATGGGGTCCATGCGATGACAATACTCTACCAAACAGTGAACTCCACCACTTAGATGTCTGACACGTGTACATTACAAGTTTGGATCCGTCTAGCTCATAGTTCCATTGGCTGTTTGGCACTGCGTAGGTGATGAGAAAGGTATGGATCTTCCCCTCTATGGCTTTGTTGGTTCCATGTAGGGGTGAGCATTATTCGGATTTGAACCGAAAATCGAACCGAACCGAACCGAATAAGAGATTCGGTTCGGTTTTAAAAAAAAATTGGTTCGGTTTCGGTTTTGAAAATACTAAATTTTCTTATTCGGTTTTGGTTTCGGTTTCGGTCCACCGAAAACCGAATAAGAAAATTTAGTTTATATATATATATATATATATATATATATATATATATATATATATATATATATATATATATATATATATATATATATATATATTTTAATTATAGGTACATACTATATATATTTATATATATATATGTAAACTAAAATATATATATATAGTATGTACCTATAATTAAAATATATATATATATATATATATATATATATATATATATATATATATATATATATATATATATATATATATATATATATATATATATATATATATATATATATATATATTATATATATAGTATGTACCTATAATTAATATATATATATATATATATATATATATATATATATATATATATATATATATATATATATATATATATATATATATATATATATATATTTAGTATGTACCTATAATTAATATATATATATATATATATATATATATATATATATATATTTTTTTTTTTTTGGTACATACCTATATATATTTAGGTACATACCTCTATATATATATAGGTGTATATATATATATATATATAAAAAAAAAAAATATATATATATATATATATATATATATATACCTCTATATATATATAGGTACATACTAAATATATATATATATATTTTTTTCTATATATATATAGGTACATACTAAATATATACATACTAAATATATATATATATATATATATATATATATATATATATATATATATATATATATATATATATATATATATATATATATATATATATAGAGGTATATACTATAGGTATATAATAAATATATCTAGGTATATTTAGTTATTATATATATTAACAAAAAAAACATAAATAAACCCAAAAACCGAATAAACCGAAAACCGAACCGATTTAATTCGGTTCGGTTCGGTTATTGACCAATTCGGTTCGGTTTCAGTTTTGCTTATTCAGTTTCGGTCCAATTCGATTTTCGGTTATTCGGTTCGGTTGGAACCGAATAAACCGAATACTCACCCCTAGTTCCATGCATGGTTGTGTTGTGTTTAAACTAGGGATGAGGAACGGTTCGATTCGGTTCAAACCGGACCGAATAAAGAAAAATCGAAATAAGCGTAAATCGTATTTCTCAAAACCGAAAATCGAACCATTTTTATAAAAATCGAACAAAACTGAACCGTATTAATTCGGTTCGATTTCGGTCGGTTCGATTTTCATGGGCCAATGTGCCGAACCTTCAAATTTTTAGCAAAATGAGCCTATTTAAATAATAAAATTTAAAAATATATGATATTATTGTCTTTATGAATTATTATATTACATAGAGTAAAAAATGTTATTATATTTAGATTGAGGGTGGAGAGAGAGTACTCAAAGAAGTACCAATAAACAATAGGAGAAGAGAGTGTGCTCAGTTAGGGGTTAAAAAATATTAGTATATATAGATTTATGGTAGTTTGATAAATTACTAAATCTAAATCGGTTTTCGGTTTGGTTCGGTTACTCGGATTAGAAACCGAAAATCGAACCGTTATTTCAATTTTTTAAATTTCCAAACTGAAAACCGAACATATAACCGGAAAAACGAACCGTTTGTCATATTTCGGTTCGATTCGATTCGGTTTTCGATTTTCAACCGTTATATGCTCACCCCTAGTTTAAACTGTATTGTGGACCATGTTCTAAGAATAATAATAAATATTGATTGTGATTTGTAATAATTCTTATGATAGAACACAGATTTTATTGATATATTTTCTTCTCTGAAATGATTACAACTGAGCTGTGCTTTATAGAAAGGTGGAAGAGGATGATAACAATAATCTATTGAGGGAGGTTACATGAGATTAGGAGAGACAACTGTGTTCTGTTGAGATTTGTTATTCTCTTCTTGATGGATGGAATTGGCTCTGATACCCCCTTTCAAATCGAACAAGCACTGTCGAAGTGAAAGTTTGTGGAGGAGAAATCTGAAGCGCACAGTGGAGAGGGGCTTCGTGAATATATCAGCATTCTGATCCTTGGTGCAGAGGTACTTGAGGCTGATATGTTTCAAAGCAACCAAATCGTGAATAAAATGAAAATCGATCTCAACATGCTTGGTTCTTGCATGAAACACCGGATTGGTAGCAAGAGCAAGAGCACCCATATTGTCACAATGCAGAATTGGAGGTTAGGAAAGTGGAAGGCGAAGGTCACGAAGCAAGTACGTGAGCCAACAGATTTCTGCTGCTGTAGTGGCCAAACTGCGATATTCAGCTTCAGTAGAACTATGAGCTACTGTTGTTTGTTTCTTGGCACTCCAGGAGATGGGATTCGAGCCAAGATATATGCAGTAACCAGAGGTGGATCGATGATCATCAAGTGAGCCAGCCCAGTCCGAGTCACTGAAAGCATGGAGCTGAAGGGAGTTACGAGTGTAGAACAAACCAAGGCAAATCGAGCCCTTTAAGTACCTAAGAATGCGTTTGACAGCAGTCATATGGATATCTGTAGGGGATTGTATGTGCTGGCAGACTTTGTTCACAGCGAAAGATATATCAGGACGTGTCCAGGTTAAGTATTGTAGTGCACCAACTAAGGAACGATAGTCAGAGGGATCTGACAGGGGGTCGCCTGAAGTCCGAATAGACTGAGAGCTGGTAGAGATGGGGTTAGACACAGGTTTAGCATCAGTCATCTTAGCTCTTCGTAGAAGATCCTGAATGTATTTGGATTGGCATATAGCAAGGCCTTCATTACTACGAGTGATCTCAAGCCCCAAAGAGTATTTGGCAGCACCCAAATTTTAACAGGGAAGGTGAGACTTAAGGCTTGAATTAATTCATTGCACATATCTTCTGAGGAGCCAGTGAGAAGCAGGTCATCAACTTAGACAAGAACTATTTGAATATGTCCTCCAGAGAATTTGAGAAACAAAGATGTATTTGAGGCCTATGAGACAAATCCCAAGTGAAGAAGTGAGCAACGTAGACGATCAAACCAAGCCTTTGGAGCTTGTTTCAATCCATATAAGGACTTGGTCAATTTGCAAACATAAGTAGGCCTGTCAGGATCTTGAAATCCAGGAGGTTGAGACAAATAGATTGGTTCAGATAAAAAACCATGGAGAAAGGCATTACTGATGTCCACCTATTTTAATGGCCAATGAAAGTGAGCCGCAACAGCAAGAATAAGCCTGATGGTTTCGCTTTGGCAACATGACTAAAAACCTCAGTGTAGTCGATCCCATATTGCTGAGTGAAGCCACGAGCAACTAACCGTGCTTTGTGGTGATCAATTGTGCCATCAGAATTTTGTTTAATTCGAAAGATCCACTTGCATGAAACAATATTATGATTAGTTGGGGCCGGCACCAAAGTCCAAGTTTGAGCATCAATTAATGCAGATAACTCTTCTGCCATGGCCTGACGCCACTGAAGATCTTTCAGAGCTTGTGTCACACATGTAGGAGTAGCCGGTATATTTGAGGTAAGAAAGCACAATGGTAGTGGATGAGTAGTTGTAAGGAATGATTTAGGTTTGAAAATCCCGTCTTTGGAACGAGTTGTCATGTGATGAGTATTAATAGTGGATGTATTTGTAGAGATGGAAGGAGGAACAATATTTGTGGAGGTAGAAAGATTACTTGTAGATGTGGTGGGAATGTCACTGGATATAGTTGTAGGAGTGGTATACTCAGATGTAGAAGGTATATTTTCTACAGAGTGATTATGTGAAGGAGGAGGTGACTGTGGAGGGCTGACCCGTGGAGGTGGCATTGGAGATGTAGGAGAGAAAACAACAGGGCTGCGTTCTTGGGGACATGGCGGACAACTGCAAGTGCCATCAGGAGATAGAAGAGGAAAGACGTTTTCATCAAAAGTGACAAGTCGTGAAAGGTAAACACGACCAGTTTTTGTATCCATACATTTATAACCTTTAGAAGATGACCCATATCCAAGAAAAATGCAAGGCACACTCCTTGTAGTGTCCCGTCCCGCAAAGTCAATCGGAGAAATCGAAACGCCGACGGCGTTGGAACTTAGCCTTGCAACGGCTGCTCGAAGGCTCGCTCGTCCGAGGCGACTCCTCGCACAGGTGGGGTAGTTTCGGTAAACTTGCCTCATCTTAGCCTTCACTTAATAACGCGCATGTTTTCAACTTGCACTGGTAGGCTAATCTAAAAGCTACGCACCAACATAGCTAAGGAAATAATCCCGTCTGGTCGGAATGTCCTAGAACATGGAAAATGGTCCCACGGTCAACATAGAAGTCGGCTCAGCGTGCTTTCAAATGACACTCGATCCTTCGTTCCCGTGGCTTGGGAGAAGGAAGTTGGCTCAAGTTGCTAAGTTGCCCCGACACTCAAAGTAGCCTAAGCCTTAGGCGTCGCTTGCGTGAATGCTTGTTAAAGCATGCACGGTCCCGTCGATTTGTCCCGACACTCGAATTATCCTAAGTCATAGGCGTCGCCCGCATGAATGCTTAATAAAGCATGCACGGCCCTGTCCCGCAAGGCTTGGCATAGCCTTCGCATGTCCTGCAAGTTATGTCGTCTTGCACGGCTTGTCGGCTTAAGTCTAGGCACGAACTTGGTTGTTCAAGTCGCCCCCGTGCATAGCACATTCCCTCGATGCGGGGCTCGGCGTAGCCTTTGCTCGTCGAGTCGCTGCCTGAACAAGTTAGACAAGAGTTGCGCTGGGCTATCAAAGCCATTTCTAGCACTGTCCCGTTCTATCTGCGGTTGTCAAGTCGCGTAGTCCCTTGAGAACAAGGCTCGTCGTATAAGTCTATGACTTGAGCGTTAGCGTCGCCTATAGAACCAGGTCTATCTAAGGCACGAGCTACGGTCGGTTTAGTGAAAAGCTTGCCACGAACAAAGGAAGTCCACGCGACTTGTTATCGCCGAGATCGGTCCCGCTACTTGGGAGTCTCGCTAAGTCATGTTATGTCCCGCACACGAGATCGGTCCCCTGGCTTGGGAGTCTCGCTAAGTATTGATATGTCCCACACACGAGATCGGTCCCGCGGCTTGGGAGTCTCGTTAAGTCTCGATAGAATGAAGGAATGCATGGTCATGTTAAGAAAGGACTGGATAGACTTGATAGATCGAGTCTGCATGGTCATTGGACAACTTGTCGGCAAGGTGTAGTCTTCTCGAATGATCTCCACCGGGGCACCGGGATCATTCGCCCGGGGGAAGCGAGTGCGGCTCAACCAGGATGTCGGATAACCGCATGGGAGTATCGGCGCTTCCGGGGCTAGCTACCCTTAGAAGGGCGGACCGATACCCCCGCCGAGCCGTGTCCAAGATAGCTTGAAATTGCTAGTGACCTCCTCATGTAGATGTGTTGGCAGATAGCGGCACACCGCGTGTATGCCTTTGGATTTGGGTCTAGAGCTTGAATGCAGGTATAGTCGGTAACACAAAGTCTGGGCCTAAGACTGGGCTGCAGTATAGGTACCGTGCTTGGCACGATAGATGGCATCGGGATATTCATGGAATCTACACTATGTTTCACAAGTCTTGTCTAAGTTAGCAAATGAGTCGATCCGGAAGGCCGCAAGGCGGTAGTGTCACGACCCGCACCCACTGTGAGGGTACGAGAACGTAACAACGCCCAGCCTACGCCGCAGTGTCGGTAGTAGAACGCTGTCCTAGGTCAATCATCTAACAATATAAAGGTACCTGTACCGTATATACACTCTGAATGGAGGTGACATAGCAATATACAGTCTCAATCACATCTAAAGCAGAATGAAAAGATAGGAAGATAGATAGATAAATACTGGAATGGAGGAAAAACTACATAAATGCAACCAGAGAGTCTAAGTGTCTACTGACATAACAAATCAGAACATCCCGCTCAATACAAGACTCTAGTACTGAAATGAAAGAATATATACAATCTAGATCTCAAATGACAGAAAATAAAAAACCTAGACTAGGGAGCCTCAGTCTCTAAACTAGTGGATCAGGCTAGAAATCTGGGTCACACATGGCATCCACAGCTACCCCATAGTAGGTGTCTATGCAGGCCTCCTCCTCATCCTCTGTAATATTTTTAACAGGTCCAGTCAGGACGGGAGCGAGCACAAAACATCTCACGCAGTTCCTAAAGAGTTAGGAAATATAAAGCATGCAATAGAGTAAAGTACATGAAACGCTGAAAGAAGAAGATATATAAAAAATAGTAGAGATTTGATAACAGGAAATATCTAAATATGATAAGTAAGAACTGTAAGAAACAAGTGATTTTAGAGCACAATATGGTTATGTAAACGGGTTAGGTTATACAATAAAATGGGACTCCTTTGTACGTGGGTGTACAATAGACATATATAATTTCTTATACAATACGATTGATCACATAACCATTTCTACTCCCCCTCCCCAATAAATACACAAGGATCCAATTCAGTTACGTTACCTTATACAATGACTTGTACAATGGCTTGTACAATGACTTGTACAATGGCTTGTACAATGGCTCAATGTGATACTAAGAGTATAATATGCACAATGAGTGTACAATGATAAGGGTATTCAATAAATACAACATGTAAGTGAAACACACATCACAATATGTACTTAGTGAATACAAGGAGATAACATCTCAGAAGAAGATCCATATAGTACCAATCCGTGATAATGATCGTGTCAGCATCAAGTACAATAATCTAGAGCAAGAATGTAAATCCATACAAGTATGAAATGGTCAGAGAATGTACACGCCTGATAGCCTGAGTGTCTGAAGAGAATATACTGTCCGAGGAGTGGTGTCTGTCTCCTATAGAACAGTACAAGTCACTATGAGTCCAAAAAGATAGTAAGATGTATTACAATGCATTCTAAATGAATCTAGGTCAAATTTAAGTCACACTAAGCTAAACTAGGTCATACTAGGTCATACTGAGTCACACTAGGACAATCAAGGTCAAACAAGGTCACAGGAAATCAATCCAAGTCAAACTAGGTCAATCTGGTCAAGGGTTGACTTACAGTTGACTTTTGGTCAAAAAGTCAACTCTGGTCAACTCTGGTCAACACGGAGTCAACCCTAGGTCAAACAAGTCACATGTTGACCAACTGTTGACTTTTGGTCAAAATGGTCAACCGACGTCAAAACTAGTCTATGACCACTATATTTGATCATTACCAACCAAGGGAACCAAGTTCTAACTCTATCTTAGACTCCAAACTCAAATACCCTATTCTATGTATTACCTACATTACCTTTACCCTACCAATATCACATATCACTCTCATATCTCCCTAACACTCACTCACACACAACACTCATGATACCATACTCACATACACATCTCACAATACATATATAATCTCATATATATATAAAATACATATCTAACTCATATACCCTACATATATATATATGGGCTCACATACACCTACACTCCTAGGCTCACCACACTAATCTCTCCCTCACAAACACACACACACAAGCTCAAGGAAGGCTGATTTGGGTGATGGTTCCATGGGGGGTTAACAAGGTATACATGGGCTTCCATTTGGGGTACCAATGACTGTTTTAAGGGAGTACTTGGGGACAGGTTTCTAGTATTTAGGACTGATTTATGAGAGGCCAATTGTTGGTTGCAAATGGAGTGTGGTGTTTGAGCTATGTAGGACTGTCACATAGGACATGTAAAGTAACAGGAATGGGAGCAATATGGGGGTTAGGAGGGGCTATCAAGGCTGGGTTTAAGTACTTGATATGGAGGCTTGTTTGGTCAAGCTTGCTGCTATGAAGGGGGCTGCCCAATGTACAACTGGACTGGTTCACACACACACAAAATCCTGCTACTGCTGGTGCATTTCAGTCCCCATAGGGACTGCTGCAACCTCCTCTCTGGGCAGTAGCTCTTGAGCTACTGCTGCTACCTGCTGTTTCAATAGCAGTGCCACCCCCCTTGTTGCATCCTAAAACTCTCACACACTCCACCACTCCTAATCTCTCTATCACTCCTACATTCTCTCTTAAACTCATTAGGCGGTAGCATGATAAGTCTTGATATATTGCGAGGCGCGGCCTCAATCTTGAAGCACGGACAAGTCTAAGCAAAGTCTAGAGGCACGACCTGCACGAGTCGTTCCCCCTTGACGTCGCTAGTACGAGAATTGGTCTAGTAGGCTTGAGTTTAAGTAAAAAGTCTTGGCACGGCCGAGTGCGCATAAGTTGCTCCTCGGAGAAGCATTGTCCCAAACATGTTAAGTTACGAATAGAATACGGCACGACCCTGCCGTCCAGAGTTGAAGTTCGGTCAAGTACCTAGGCGATGAGGCACTGCCTCGATCGAAATACACGTTGGTATTGTAGCACGACCATGTCGTTGCACGTCAAGTTGGTTAGACGTCAAGTCTTAAAACTGATCCTAAGGCAAGACTAGAAAGATATTCGAAAGGGTTTAAGCTGCACAAAGTAAATGAACGTGTCGGTTATGTATGGGTGGGCGAGAAGCTCACTCCACCAGTACAGTTGAGTACTGACACCCACACAGTGTTCATGTGCAGGCACAGGTAGAAGCTCGTGGCGCGGAGCTCGCTTGGATGCGTTGAGGCACGGAGTTCCTTGGCGATTCGAAGCGTGCGGCCGTGTTGATTGAAGACTTATACAGGATATAATGTATGGACATCGCCTTCCAAAGCTTCCGCTGGCTCAAGCAATTGTATCGAGAGATGAGAGAGAGCAGAGTGACTTGTAACATGAGTGAAAAGTGAGCCTGAGAGACTTGTAAATGGGCCTAGCGCCCACAAATGTAATCTTGTATTCAATATCAATAAAAGAGTTTCTTTTGAATGACTTGTGTTCATGTGTTCTTGCTTCAAATTTCTGCTGCGTATTCAATGTATCTGCTTGGGACTTCTGTGCGACGACCCCGTCGCCGCCACTGTAATCGGCCGTTATGGAACTGCCTTGCACGAGCGCAATCTAGGCTCGTGCAGCATCACGCCTTAGCGAGGACGATCGCTTCTATGGGAGCGGAGCGTGACATAATGGTATCAGAGCACGGCTTTACGTTCTTGGACTTCACGTTGAAATTCTCAGTTTTGAAAGCTCGTCGTTGATAAAGAAGTGCGCACTCTCTCTCGAATGTCCCTCGACATGTCCATACAATAAGTCTAAATATTTTCAAAAGCTCGTACAAGCGTTCAACCGAACGCACCGGTAGGCTATCGTCGAATGCATTGGTTGGCCTTTGTGCCGAACGATGTTAAACTTGACTCGATAGAGAACACATGCTAAGTTAACATGTTGCGTGTGCACCTGACTGGTATTGTGTTGACCCTAGCAATTGAGCATGCAAACTCGGAATATAGTCCGTACGGGATGGTTATGCGGCATAACTTAGTCCGCACGTCGCGCACCACGACCTTTCGGTGCAAACGAGTTACGAGCGATATCAAGTATCGTTCGAACGGGAACGATGCTACACTTAGAGTGTCTATCGATAGGAATGCTATCGAGTTAACGCTTAGGCGTACACGGAGGATTGACTTGGACTTTGGGGAATAGTGCGATCGACCTAGCGTGTCGATACGACGTGGGCGATTACGCTAGATATTCGTCGAACGAATCTGAAGGATGTCTTAGCAAATGATGCGAACGTGATTGAGGACTAGATCATATGGCTCAAATCCGAGTGGTGTATGGATTTTTCTTGGAAATCATTCGAGCAAATATTGAGGATAACGAGTATGTCGACGAGGCGATACGATCGCGCAAAGCCTTAGAACGCGTCACGCTTAGTTGGTCGTGACTTCGAATGTCCCGAACGAGCATCTCGTTCAGACAACTTGTGAATGGGCAACACAAAGTTAGAAAATGACTCGGAACGATGAATAAAAATCTATGTCTTGATCGAGAAAACTTAGAGGATCGTACGTACGTTTTCGGATTGATTCAAATAAAATGTGACTTGAGTTTTGAACAACAATCTTGGAACGAGCTTGAGGAATATCGATAGAACTTGATCTTGAATATCGAGAAAATTATGGAATATCCAGTTCGAACAATAGCATCAGTCGCACGACTCAAAATTGGTTGCAAAGAAAGATCGTCAGGTTACGCATATCGTCAATGGTATTGAGGCGTATCAAAGATCGATATGCGATAACTCGGGGGTACTCTGACTCAGCGAATGACGATCGTGCAAATGTCATTATTCCGATGGATGCTATACTCGGGATATTGAAATGTATCAAGGAAAAGATAAACTTGGCTCGAGGATTTTCTAGTTGAATGAATGACGGTCGGACTATTGAACTTGGATGGGATGAAAATGATATGTTTGGATTTGCTTCGTCGATAACCACAACTTCGACATTCTTGTCTTATGCGAGCGCAACTCCAGCCTCGCACATGCGTCGTGTCGATTAGGACGATCACTCTGCGTGAGCGCTGGTATGGTGATTCATACAGCGGGGGTGATTGAACTTGGATGGCGTGGCAATTTGTGTGCTTTGACTTGTGGTTTGACGCGAAGGTGAACTCGAGAATGAATTTGTGGGCTTGATGATCGAACTTGAGGATTGAGTAGGTCCAATCCGCGTATCGAAAATAAGTTAGTCTAAGCTCAAACAAGAGTTACGCCCCGATAAGAATGATTATTTTGCGGGTACATTGCATGGTGATTCATGAACCACCGTGGATAATCGGACTCACGTGAGATTGGGGCACAACGTATTGTCGAGCTAGACGATCTCGTGATCGAATACATGAATTGGTTAGAGTTGGTGATTTGTGTGGATTTGAATTCGCGCAACGAATGCATTGATGCAAATAGGTGATTATACTCGATGTTTAGAAATCTGAGTGACACGAGCTTGGGTAGAAAACCCCGTACTATCGACTTTGGTTTGACCCTAGGATTGGGGTCAGTGTTGGCATTATTGTTGGGGAACTATGATTCCAATCCTGACATTGACTTAGCCTCGAAAAGATGGCCTAGCGGTTAAGCGAAATGCCCCTGTTGCAAGAGTTATCAATCGAAGAATTGATTTTGAGGATTGGTTTGAATGGATATCATGAATCACGAACGTAAGAAACCCTGCTCACGAGACTCGGCTGACATGTATATATTTCAGGGACGCCTGGGTATGTGCACGAGGCGACTCGAGTGAGAATGACAAATTCTCTATCATGCGACTTGGCTGAATGTATGTATTTTGGGGACGCTTGGAATGCGTGTACGATCCAGCCAAGTGATACAATGAGTTCAAGTAAGACTTGAAAGATGGGAGAGTGTCGAGATCTTGAAATCTGTTAACGGAAAGATTGATAGTCGTACGAGCGTGGCTCGGAATCGAAGGAACGTGTAGGCGAAGTGTGTGCGATAGTCCCGTATTTGGGCACGATTAAGTCTTGGCCATAGAAATGGTAGGATGGCTTGCCTTTAGGAAAGTCTCGAGGACGAGACTTGTTCTGAGTGGTGTATGTTGTAGTGCCCCGTCCCGCAAAGTCAATCGGAGAAATCGAAATGCCGACGGCGTTGGGACTTAGCCTTGCAACGGCTGCTCGAAGGCTCGCTCGTCCGAGGCAACTCCTCGCACAGGTGGGGTAGTTTCGGTGAACTTGCCTCATCTTAGACTTCACTTAATAACGCGCATGTTTTCAACTTGCACTGGTAGGCTAATCTAAAAGCTACGTACCAACATAGCTAAGGGAATAATCCCGTCGGGTCAGAATGTCTTAGAACATGGAAAATGGTCCCACGGTCAACATAGAAGTCGGCTCAGCGTGCTTTCAAATGACACTCGATCCTTCGTTTCCGTGGCTTGGGAGAAGGAAGTTGGCTCAAGTTGCTAAGTTGCCCCGACACTCAAAGTAGCCTAAGCCTTAGGCGTCGCCTGCGTGAATGCTTGTTAAAGCATGCACGGTCCCGTCGATTTGTCCCGACACTCGAATTAGCCTAAGTCATAGGCGTCGCCCACATGAATGCTTAATAAAGCATGTACGGCCCTGTCCCACAAGGCTTGGCATAGCCTTCGCATGTCCCGCAAGTTATGTCGTCTTGCACGGCTTGTCGGCTTAAGTCTAGGCACGAACTTGGTTGTTCAAGTCGCCCCCGTGCATAGCACTTTCCCTCGACGCGGGGCTCGGCGTAGCCTTTGCTCGTCGAGTCGCTACCTGAACAAGTTAGACAAGAGTTGCGCTGGGCTATCAAATCCATTTCTAGCACTGTTCCGCTCTATCTGCGGTTGTCAAGTCGCGTAGTCCCTTGAGAACAAGGCTCGTCGTATAAGTCTATGACTTGAGCGTTAGCGTCGCCTATAGAACCAGGTCTATCTAAGGCACGAGCTACGGTCGGTTTAGTGAAAAGCTTGCCACGAACAAAAAAAGTCCACGCGACTTGTTGTCGCCGAGATCGGTCCCGCTACTTGGGAGTCTCGCTAAGTCATCTTATGTCCCGCACACGAGATCGGTCCCCTGGCTTGGGAGTCTCGCTAAGTATTGATATGTCCCACACACGAGATCGGTCCCGCGGCTTGGGAGTCTCGTTAAGTCTCGATAGAATGAAGGAATGCATGGTCATGTTAAGAAAGGACTGGATAGACTTGATAGATCGAGTATGCATGGTCATTGGACAACTTGTCGACAAGGTGTAGTCTTCTCGAATGATCTCCACCGGGGCACCGGGATCATTCGTCCGGGGGGAGTGAGTGCGGCTCAACCAGGATGCCGGATAACCGCATGGGACTATCGGCGCTTCCCGGGCTAGCTACCCTTAGAAGGGCGGACCGATACCCCCGCCGAGCCGTGTCCAAGATAGCTTGAAATTGCTAGTGACCTCCTCATATAGATGTGTCGACAGATAGCGGCACACCGTGTGTATGTCTTTGGATTTGGGTCTAGAGCTTGAATGCATGTATAGTCGGTAACACAAAGTCTGGGCCTAAGACTAGGCTGTAGCATAGGTACCGTGCTTGGCACGATAGATGGCATCGGGATATTCATGGAATCCACACTATGTTTCACAAGTCTTGTCTAAGTTAGCAAATGAGTCGATCCGGAAGGCTGCCAGGCGGTAGCATGATAAGTCTTGATATGTTGTGAGGCGCGGCCTTAATCTTGAAGCACGGACAAGTCTAAGCAAAGTCTAGAGGCACGACCTGCACGAGTCGTTCCCCCTTGACGTCGCTAGTACGAGAATTGGTCTAGTAGGCTTGAGTTTAAGTAAAAAGTCTTGGCACGGCCGAGTGCGCATAAGTTGCTCCTCGGAGAAGCATTGTCCCAAACATGTTAAGTACAAATAGAATATGGTACGACCCTGCCGTCCCGAGTTGAAGTTCGGTCAAGTACCTAGGCGATGAGGCACTGCCTTGATCGAAATACACGTTGGTATTGTAGCACGACCATGTCGTTGCACGTCAAGTTGGTTAGACGTCAAGTCTTAAAACTGATCCTAAGGTAAGACTAGAAAGACAATCGAAAGGGTTTAAGCTGCACAAAGTAAATGAACGTGTCGGTTATGTATGGGTGGGCGAGAAGCTCACTCCACCAGTACAGTTGAGTACTGACACCCACACAGTGTTCATGTGCAGGCACAGGTAGAAGCTCGTGGTACGGAGCTCGCTTGGATGCGTCGAGGCACGGAGTTCCTTGGCGATTCGAAGCGTGCGGCCGTGTTGATTGAAGACTTATACAGGACAAAATGTATGGACATCGCCTTCCAAAGCTTCCGCTAGCTCAAGCAATTGTATCGAGAGATGAGAGAGAGCAGAGTGACTTGTAACATGAGTGGAAAGTGAGCCTGAGAGACTTGTAAATTGGCCTAGCGCCCACAAATGTAATCTTGTATTCAATATCAATAAAAGAGTTTCTTTTGAATGACTTGTGTTCATGTGTTCTTGCTTCAAATTTCTGCTGCGTATTCAATGTATCTGCTTGGGACTTCTATGCGACGACCCCGTCGCCGTCGCTGTAATCGGCCGTTATGGAACTGCCTTGCACGAGCGCAATCTAGGCTCGTGCGGCATCACGCCTTAGCAAGGACGATCGCTCCTACGGGAGCGGGGCGTGACACTCCTGTTCTGAAACTTGTTCTTAACAAGAGGCTTCAGCCAAGGGAAGCATAAGCACCCAAAAACTCGAAGAGAGCTATAGTCTGGAGGTGTTTGGAATAGAATATGGTATGGAAAAACGTTGTTGAGGGAAGGAGAAGGCAATCTATTGATCAGATAGACTTCAGTTTGCATAATGTCAACCCAATAGTGAGGAGAAAGACCAGATTGGACAAAGAATGTTCTCGTCATGTTCAGGATATGTCTATGTTTTCTTTCAGAGACTCCATTTTGTTCTGGAGTGTAAGGACAACTATATTGATGTATGATTCCCTTAGAAGCGAGAAACGACTCAAAAACTTTACTAGTATACTCTCCTCCGCCATCAGTGCAGAGAATGGAAACACGAGAGTTAAAGAAAAGTTCAATTTTATTGATAAGATCCGTGAAAATAAGTGGTAAATCACTTTTCTTGAACATAGGAAGAATCCAAGAATACTTAGACCAGTCATCCACAAAGATAACATAGTATTGAAAGCCAGAAATAGAAGAAACGGGGGGAGGTCCCCAAACATCTGAATGTAGTAGCTGCAGTGGTTTGGTGGAGGAAGTTTGTGAATGTTGAAAGGGGAGTTTAGTGCTTCGACCAAGCTAACAAGCAACACATAACCGGGGAGAATGAGTGGTGGCCCTTGGAGAGTAGACATCTCGAAGTTGAGCACGTAGTTTCTGAAGAGTGGTTGAAGACGGATGACCAAACCTGCGATGCCAAATATTGGATATGTCAACCGTAGATAGAGTGAGAGCTTGAGGATTGTTTGGAAAGACATACAGACCATTTTTAGTGGATCCCTGATAAAGAACTTTCTCCGAATGTTTGTCCTTGATTGTGAAGGAGGTAGCATCAAAGAGAACAGAAACATTGTTGTCAGTAATGAATTTGTTTATGGATCGAAGATTATGCTTAAGAGAAGGCACATGTAAGACATTGTTTAGCTAAAAATCTTTGTGAGGTGTGTGAAGAATTGAAGAACCAACAGAAGAGATTGGGAGGTGCATACCATTGCCTACAACAACAGACCCGGTACCGAAAACATCAGATCGAATGGACATGTTGGACAAATCTTTTGTCATGTGTTGAGTGGCTCATGTATCAGCAATCCATGGTTCAGAGTCATAAGACTGAGCAACCATGGCAGTAAGGCATTGAGGAGGAATACGTCCTTGATATGCATAATTCATGCGTTGAGGACAGTCAATCCCAGAGTGTCCATATTCTTCACATATCTGACATTATAGATTAGGCGATGTGAAGTTGGGGAGGTTGGTGGGTCGAGCATTGTTCGAGTGAGTGCTACTGGAAGTGTTGTACTTCTTATAATGAGGCCCAATATTGGAAGTGGAGTTAGAGGAGCTGTTGTTTTTATGGAATGTATTTATGGAATATGAGAAAGATTTGGGACCTGTGTATTTGTAGTTTGGGTCATAGTTGCTAAGCTTCCCTTTATAGTTCGGATTCATCCGAAATGGCTTGCTAGTGGTGTTTCTGGTAGAGTATAAAGCATGAGGAGCAGAGTCATGGAGAAGGAGAGATTTTGTATGGTCACTGACAATGAGATCCTCAGCTAGTATCATATTATGAAGAACATCCGAAGAGATTTCTTCAGATTGATTCCTAATGATAGTAGCAAAAGCAGCAAATTCTGATGGTAGTCCCCGCAGCATATAGTGAACAAGATCATTATCTGGAACAATATTACCAGCTTCAGCAAGCTGATCTACCATTTCTTGAATAGATTCAAGATAAATTGGGATAGTTTTGTCACCCTTGGTGATATTTTGGAGCCGAGCTTTCAGATGTAAGATGTGGGAGCGAGAGACTTTAGCATACCTTTGTTTCAGAGTCTTCCATAACTCCATAGAAGATTTGCAAGGTATGGATGCTGGAAGCACAGTAGGATCCAGAGTTGCATTTATCCACATCATAATGGTGCGATCTATCTTGAGCCATTCAAGATATTTGGGATTGACTGTGGAGACGGATTCACCTTCGACAGCATGGAGGTGTTGTGGTGGTGGAGTGATTGTGCCATCAATATAGCCCATGAGATCATGGGTCTCAAGAACTGGTTGGAAGACATTTTTCCATAGGGAGTAGTTATCACGCGTCAGTTTAACGGTGACACAGTGGGCAATATTGGTGATGGAGGTTGGAAGGGCCATAAAATATTGGTGACACATAAAGGGCCATGAAGAAGGTAGAGGTTGGGAGAAGAAGTGGTCGTTAGACTTTCAATGCTTTGATACCATAATAATTCTTATGATAGAACACAGATTTTATTGATATATTTTCTTCTCTGAAATGATTACAACTGAGCTATGCTTTATAGAAAGGTGGAAGAGGATGATAACAATAATCTGTTGAGAGAGGTTACATAAGATTAGGAGAGGCAACTGTGTTCTGTTGAGATTTGTTATTCTCTTCTTGATGGATGGAATTGGCTCTAATAATTTGTAGTTTTCATGCTTATTAAAAATAATTTATAGATTAGATAGTCTAAGTCACTTAATTGTTGTAAACTAATTAAAATTAAAAGTTTATATAAGAGGTGGGATCAGATATCTCCTATTTTGTCCATCTCATCGTCATCGATATCTTACTCGTTAGATTAGATTTAAATAACCGCTAAGATTAAATCTCTTTTAAAATAGAATGAGAGAGTGACCATAAATAAGAGACAAAACAAAAAAAATCCTCCATACAGAATATAAATCAGAGGCTATCCTCTACTCCCGCTCCGCTCAGCCTCTACTCTCCTCCGCTCCCCTTGAGCTCAGGGCCGGCCCTGAGTTCATGAGATCCTAGACAAACTTTTAAAATAGATCCCTTATATAATAATGTCATGACCCGGTCCCAATTTCTTGGGTCGAATCGGATCATGTCCAGCCTGCACCGTTGTTGAGACGGCGGCAGTAAGCTGTATCAAGCAGTGAAACACATGCAGATAAAATTCTAACAAAATATAAAAATATTTTATTCAATTTGAAAAGCCTGAAATACAAAAAACATTAATACAACATTCAATTATTACACTTGTTTCCAAAAGAAAAATAAATACTAATCCAGCTCTTAAGATTCTGAGGTTCCAAGTTCTGCGGGACCAGAGTTAGACATCAGATCCTCGACGACGCAATCACCTAAAAGTGTTGGTCTCCAGTCAGGAGGGAGCAAAGTACAATTCATGATAATCCAATAATTGAAATAATAATAGAGTTATGCACTTTTAAACAATTTGAAATAAATAGTTCTCCAACAGTTAAAACATTGTGATGTGAATAGGCAATAAATATGACCGGATTGGGTTGTACAGTTGTATCCTATTGATACGATATGGCTTATCCCCGTGTGTATGAGGGGTAAGCTAACACAGTCAGTATACTACTTTGGATGTGGTCATACTCATTACACTACTCCCCCAGTACCCAACAGTCAATCAGTCAATGCTCTCAGAGAGAGTTCCGTGTTGTATCGTGGTTTAAACTTGCAATAAAATGATTACTAAATAATTGGTAAACTAACACAAATTGTACTTGCCTTGATTACGACTGGATTTGATGTTGGTTCCGGGATGATGCTAGTACAGTCCTCGAAACCCTACAATTGAGAATTCCTGACTTAGCACCAATATTCAATCCATATCTAGGTGTGCTAGTTACAATCTCTAGTATTTGTCCTAGTCAAATTTTAGGTTATTTACAACTCTACTTAGAGCGCGCTTATCGAGGTGAGTTACTATCTTACGAAGAAAAGTCAATTTAACTTTGTATTTGGAAAAACTCGTAGTTATTGATTTACTTGGTAAAACTTTGTATTTTGTATTATATATAAAATTAATATTTTTCTTTAAATAAGAAAACGTGAAATTTTTTTAAATAATAAACTTGTAATTTTTCCTAATTTATTTAATGTGAGAAAGTAATATTGATTTTCTATAAAATAATTATTTTACTATTTTTACGTGTTTACGCTAACCACAAACCAGAAAGGAATAAAGCTACACTAACTTATTACAAAACCACAGAAAGTAATAAAAGCTGGGCTTATGCCCTTACAGACCATTTTTACGAATTGAAATAAGAAGAAACATTTGTTAGTCTCTAAAAATTATCCTACAAATTAATCACAAAATAAAACTAGTAATTAAATTAAATTAAATTAATTTTGAGTTTCAGACTTTTGTCCAATAGTCAAAATAGCTAATGCCTCAACGTCCGGGTAATACCGGTTTCGTTTGCATTTCGCTAAGGGCCCATTAACCGATATGGTCGTCGCCCAAAATCCATTTTATAAAATATTTTCGAAAACCGATTTAAAAATATTCCTTTATAAATTTTATAAAATTTTGGCAGCATTCCCTCTATTTTCGGGATAACCCAAAATTGGAAAAATGCCAGAAACACAACCAGTAAACTTGTCCCAAACCAGGGAAAACCCATCAATAATACCAGAAACTATTTATATATAAATTGTAATCCACATAAACATTCCTGAAAAATATTCGGAAAACCCGAAATAGGATCGGAACACCACTGCAATAATGCACCAACAAACTATCATTCGAAAAAATTCGAATTAAATACTAATCCAAAAATCCCAGAAACTTTTCCGAGACAATCTCGGAAATTCCGAAATCAAACCATCAGAAACAAATTCCAAAAATCTGAATTTAAACGGAAATTTTGAATACAGAAACTTTCCCGAATCAAATCTCGAAAATTTCGAGAATTCGATGAAACCACAGAACCAATATGGTTTCGGGAATTCCGAAAACCAAGACGTAAACCAAAGACCGAATTCTCGGGGAGGAATCGGGGCCAACTCATCACAGACTCGACACGGGAGGGATGAACTACTGAAATTATCAGAAATTACCCAAATCCGTTGGTCGGGGAGCCGCGGGATAAATCTCGAGAATGAAATCGGACAGCGAAATCGGACAGCGGGTTCAGCCGAGCGATCACAGAACTACGCGAGGTCAACCGGAGACAGGGACGTGCCGGGACAGCAGCCGGAACGCGGGATCGGGTCGACACCGGGGTGCACGCGGGGCAGCGCAAAAGGTGGCGCTGGGATCGGCCGGCCAAGAGGTCGGGCGGCCTGGGAACGGGGACCCGAGGGCGGCGCTCGGCCCTGGATGGCTGGGCACGGGGTCGCCGAGGTAGGCGGAGGCCGGCGGGGAACGAAAATAGCTCCGGGAGCTCGGGAAAATTTAGGGCACTGGAATTTGGGGTTGGGGATGATGGTGATGGAGGTGTAGGGAAAAGTGGGTTAAATAGGAGAGGGGAGAGTTGAGGTTACCAGATCCGAATGGTCGACGGTTTCAGGGAGGCGGAGTGTCGTCGGAGATGATGGCTGCGGCTACGGTTGGAAAAGGGAAAAGTCAAGAGCCATAAAAAAAACCCAGAGTTTTAAAGCTCCAGCCATACGAATGAATGAATGGAATCATTCCATTCCAAAAGGGTGATGTACAAATGGTTTAATGGAATAGCTAACATATTAATGGATTAAAGAGGTGACTAATGGGCCTAAGGCTAAGTAATGGGCTTAATTAGAAAATAATGAATGGGCTAAAAAGCTTTAATAATGGGCTTGAAAGGATGACTAAAAGAAATTTGGTAAAAAAAAAACTTTAAATAAAAAAATGGATTTATTAGAGATATCGTTTCTTAGAAAATTATAAATAATTATTCAAAACTCTTAGTATTTATTTTTAAAAATATTTTTAGATTCAAATTGAGTTCGGGTCTGGGCCAAGAAATAAAATTCCAAGTTATTAATTTTGAAAAGAATTTTTCCATTTAACTGATATTAATAATAACTCGAATAAATTAACAAAACACAATATATAAAAATGCAATTAGAAAGTTGCGGGTTTCACAACCTTCCCTCCTTAGAAAATTTCGTCCTCGAAATTTAAAGGACAGGGTCATGGTTTTAATCATGCAATCATGTCTGAAATCAGTTTGGACATCTTCCTTAACAGTCTTATGCCCAAGTAGGTTAACAATCCCAAAACTCATCTAATGCTATATATTCATCAATTTTATCCACTATTTAATTACATTCTTCCCTCCTTTAGAAATAATGTCATTCTCCATGATTACTAAATTCCCGATTCCATTCCTAAATTGCCAATTACCTTAAAATTTTGTCTTCTATATTTTCAATCTTGAACACATCTCATATTTATGCAATATGTATTTCTCCCAGCTTACTAATATATTCAATTTAATTCTATGATTTGATACTCCTAGTCTTTAATACTTCAATGTCAAGCCTTGGTGCCCAATATCATATCTAAAATCCTACACCACGTTTCAATATTCTGATTTGTCACGATCCATAAAATTTTATCATTTCTTTCTCATAGATGATCATTACTGTGATTTTAGACTAACATGTATATATCCTGATTTCAATTCTTTATTTATATATTTGATCCCGAACTCTTATAAAATTTTATTTATCATGATTAAGCTCAAATCCTTCATTTGACTAAACTTCCTCAAAATAAATCTTATTACATCTTTCCAACTAATCTTTCCATTTCTTCCTTTTTTTTTAATATTGGCACCCTTCTATTCATACAATTCGTCATCCTCAATTATTTACATTTTAAGTCCAATATTTCTTGTTTCGATAATCCTTTATAGTTATTTCACCATGCAGCTTCCTAGAGTGCATCTCTATGCTTAACATTGACATCCTTTAATCTTCAATGTTAAATTATTCACAAACTAGCCTCGATACTAATCACCATTTTGTACATTTTAACTCATATATATCCTATATATCATGCACTCTAAAAATCCAAGCTATAAAATGTTCTAGATTTACTTCATAAGGCAAAATCAGATTCGAGGCATAATTGCTAAATATAAAGATAAAATGTAAACATGTTTAGAATCTTCTAGATAGAGTTTAGAATATTTTGTTGTGATCAAAATCATGAGTAAACATCGAGGTATAATTTAAATAATCATAACGAGTTTAAAGTTTTAAAATGAGATCAAATAAAATAGAAAGGTCATAAAAATACGACATCAAAAGATAATGTAATTTTTCGAAATGAGGAACAATTTTTAATTCAAACTGGTGTGAGGTATAGGAGTTTGTGACTCAGAAAGAATCAACAAGTTGTACGATTTTAAGATAGTGAGGGTGATTTAAAATAGCCATGACAAGAATATAATCCGATAGAATATTTCTGGAAGTGGGAGCAAATGCTAGAATACAAATCCTCAGAATGATTGGAGATAACCATGATATGAATATAGTCTTATTAATATTCGAAAACCACTATTTTCAAGTCACTTTGTTTCAAATTCATGCCTCGCCAGTGTGCACTTGACTGCAATGAATTTTTGACTCCATAACTTGAATAATTTAGTTTGCCGAGTAATCTTCCAACTTTATCCATTTCATGGCTAAGCAAACATAGAACAAAGTCTCAATAATATTTGAAAACCTAACGATTACCTGTCATTATTTCAATTTAGAGTTTATGCCCCGTCAGTGCACAACTAGCTGTAGTAAACTTGCAGTTTTCCATAATTCAGATAAATGACTATTACGTAAATGTGCGGAGTCATGTTAGGTTGCTAAATATTTCCTCAGCTTTGTCCATGTGAATTTCAGAGAAATTTCAAAAATTCAAACGAGTTTAAATTTCTAAACAGGATAGAAAATGTAGATGACTGTTCTTCTAAGATCAAGGGATTTATTAAAATATGTGTTTGAGATTCAAGAGACAGGGGCTAAAATCAAGAGGAGTATCTATTCTCCAATTTTTTTTTCCAAAGATGAAACGATCAACCTTGATTTGAATAATTGAGTCAAACACTAGATAAGATAGAAGCATCATCGCTTCGGATTAAGTAAGAAAAACCAATGATAATATTCCTGACAAATCACTCAGGGAATACAAAAAAAATTATTTTTAGAAGAATAATTTCATAACTAAGGAAAGTTGAAAATTTGAGAGAAGGTAAGTTTCATTGATTTAAGGTAATCAAATTGAAATTGTCCAGTAACGCCAAGAAATTAAATAGCTTTGGGACAGCTCAAAATTTCCATGACTAAAGGAAATTCAATAATAGAATGGATTCAAAATGTGATCAATTTTCTGACCGTTCCTGCTTCATGGTATTCAATCATAGAAGCTTTTTAGGCCTTTGATTTGATCAAAAAAATTTGCATAGAGAGAGTAGGGTTTCAAGATGAATGGAGGAAGTCAACAGATGAGAATATTCACGGTCTTTGGAATAACTCAGGAGATAACAATCAATATTGAAATTGAAATAACCCCTTAAGAGAATCATGAACTAAACTAATTCTTCTGGGAATAATTGACCTTGAGGTTTAAATAATCCCAGAAGAATTTTGATTCAGGATTGATTCCGAGAAGGTTAGTCAATTGGAAAGGAGATCAAGGCAAAAGGTTGGATAATGGTTGTAGATATATATTGGGTAGATAAGAATTTATCAGGGTTGCTAAGAAAATTCGAAATTCTACATAGCGAACGAATCAAGATTTCAATTAAAGGTAGAGAAGTAATGAAGAATTCAAAATTTAGAAGAAGAAGACCAAAGAATTCAATCTTATTCCAAAAAGAATATGAATCCTAAGGTATACTAGAACCTGAAAATTATGGTAGGAAAATAATCTCGAAAGTCATGGGACACTCAAAGGTACAATCAGCCTAATCTAGATAAGGTTTAGGTACAAACACAAACAAGGTATCCTACGAATCTATAAGCAGGCAAAAATAGATATTTAAGTAAATAATTTTCGGCCCTATAATGTAACATGGTGTATATCATCTAAGTGTTCTAGTTGTTTCTAAAGTCTATTTTCCTAAAGTCCCAACTATCCCTAGGTCAAGTTACAGAACTGCGCGATGGTCTAGACTAAGTTGACTAGACCAATTTACAGATCTGACCTGCATGGGCCACCACTAAAAATATGTCACGACCCGGTCCTAATTTCTTGGGTCGAATCGGATCATGCCCAGCCTGTACCATTGTTGAGACGGTGGCAGTAAGCTGTATCAAGCAGTAAAACACATGCAGATAAAATTCTAACGAAATATAAAAATATTTTATTTAATTTAAAAAGCCTGAAATACAACAAACATTAATACAACATTCAATTATTATACTTGTTTCCAAAAGAAAAATAAATACTAATCCAGCTCTTAAGATTCTGAGGTTCCAAGTTCTGCGGGACCAGAGTTAGACATCAGATCCTCGACGACGCAATCACCTAAAAGTGTTGGTCTCCAGTCAGGAGGGAGCAAAGTACAATTCATGATAATCCAACAATTGAAATAATAATAGAGTTATGCACTTTTAAACAATTTGAAATAAATAGTTCTCCAGCAGTAAAAATATTGTGATGTGAATAGGCAATGAATATGACCGGATTGGGTTGTACAGTTGTATCATATTGATATGATATGGCTTATCCCCGTGTGTATGAGGGGTAAGCTAACACAATCAGTATACTACTTTGGATGTGGTCATACTCATTACACTACTCCCCCAGTACCCAACAGTCAATCAGTCAATGCTCTCAGAGAGAGTTCCGTGTTGCATCGTGGTTTAAACTTGCAATAAAATGATTACTAAATAATTGGTAAACTAACACAAATTGTACTTGCCTTGATTACGACTGGATTTGATGTTGGTTCCGGGATGATGCTAGTACAGTCCTCGAAACCCTACAATTGAGAATTCCTGACTTAGCACCAATATTCAATCCATATCTAGGTGTGCTAGTTACAATCTCTAGTATTTGTCCTATTCAAATTTTAGGTTATTTACAACTCTACTTAGAGCGCGCTTATCGAGGTGAGTTACTATCTTACGAAGAAAAGTCAATTTAACTTTGTATTTGGAAAAACTCGTAGTTATTGATTTACTTGGTAAAACTTTATATTTTGTATTATATATAAAATTAATATTTTTCTTTAAATAAAAAACGTAAAATTTGTTTAAATAATAAACTTGTAATTTTTCCTAATTTATTTAATATGAGAAAATAATATTGATTTTCTATAAAATAATTATTTTACTATTTTTACGTGTTTACGCCAACCACAAACCAGAAAGGAATAAAACTACACTAACTTATTACAAAACCACAGAAAGTAACAAAAGCTGGGCTTATGCCCTTACAGACCATTTTCACGAATTGAAATAAGAAAAAACATTTGTTAGTCTCTAAAAATTATCCTACAAATTAATCACAAAATAAAACTAGTAATTAAATTAAATTAAATTAATTTCGAGTTTCAGACTTTGGTCCAATAGTCAAAATAGCTAATGCCGCAACGTCTGGGTAATACCGGTTTCGTTTGCATTTCGCTAAGGGCCCATTAACCGATATGGTCGTCGTCCAAAATCCATTTTATAAAATATTTCCGAATACCGATTTAAAAATATTCCTTTATAAATTTTATAAAATTTTGGCAGCATTCCCTCTATTTTCGGGATAACCCAAAACTAGAAAAATGCCAGAAACACAACCAGTAAACTTGTCCCAAACCAGGAAAAACCCATCAATAATTCCAGAAACTATTTATATATAAATTGTAATCCACATAAACATTCCTAAAAAATATTCGAAAAACCCGAAATAGGATCGGAACACCACTGCAATAATGCACCAACAAACTATCATTCGGAAAAATCCGAATTAAATACTAATCCAAAAATCCAGGAACTTTTCGAGACAATCTCGGAAATTCCGAAATCAAACCATCAGAAACAAATTCCGAAAATCTGAATTTAAACGGAAATTCTGAATACAGAAACTTTCCCGAATCAAATCTCGAAAATTTCGAGAATTCGATGAAACCACAGAACCAATATGGTTTCGGGAATTCCGAAAACCAAGACGTAAACCAAAGACCGAATTCCCGGGGAGGAATTGGGGCCAACTCATCACAGACTCGACACGGAAGGGACGAACTACTGAAATTATCAAAAATTACCCAAATCCGCTGGTCGGGGAGCCGCGGGATAAATCTCGGGAATGAAATCGGACAGCGAAATCGGACAGCGGGTTCAGCCGAGCGATCACAGAACTACGCGAGGTCAACCGGAGACAGGGACGCGCCGGGACAGCAGCCGGAACGCGGGATCGGGTCGACACCGGGGTGCACGCGGGGCAGCGCAAAAGGCGGCGCTGGGATCGGCCGGCCAAGAGGTCGGGCGGCCTGGGAACGGGGACCCGAGGGTGGCGCTCGGCCCTGGATGGCTGGGCGCGGGGTCGCCGAGGTAGGCGGAGGCCGGCGGGGAACGGAAAGAGCTCCGGGAGCTCGGGAAAATTTAGGGCACTGGAATTTGGGGTTGGGGATGATGGTGATGGAGGTGTAGGGAAAAGTGGGTTAAATAGGAGATGGGAGAGTGGGGGTTACCGGATCTGAAGGGTCGACGATTTCGGGGAGGCGGAGTGTCGCCGGAGATGATGGCGGCGGCTACGGTTAGGAAAGGGAAAAGCCAAGTGCCATAAAAAAAAACCCAGAGTTTTAAAGCTCCAGCCATACGCATGAATGAATGGAATCATTCCATTCCAAAAGGGTGCTGTACAAATGGTTTAATGGAAAAGCTAATATATTAATGGGTTAAAGAGGTGGCTAATGGGCCTAAGGCTAAGTAATGGGCTTTTAGAAAATAATGAATGGGCTAAAAGCTTTAATAATGGGATTGAAAGGATGACTAAAAGAAATTTGGTAAAAAAAAACTTTAAATAAAAAAAATGGATTTATTAGAGATATCGTTTCTTGGAAAATTATAAATAATTATTTAAAACTCTTAGTATTTATTTTTAAAAATATTTTTAGATTCAAATTGAGTTCGGGTCTGGGCCAAGAAATAAAATTCCAAGTTATTAATTTTGAAAAGAATTTTTCCATTTAACTGATATTAATAATAACTCGAATAAATTAACAAATACACAATATATAAAAATGTAATTAGAAAGTTACGGGTTTCACAAATAATAATAATAATAAATTAATAATTTTTAAAAAAAATGCTACACAACCAAGAAATTGAATCTAAGACTTCTAGTGTGTAAATTTAACATACTAACCACTACAATACAATTGTTTTGTGACAAAGGAAGAACATGTCACATATTAGTTCTATTTTATATATAAGATTACTAATATATATATATATATATATATATATATATATATATATATATATATATATATATATATATATATATATATATACCCATATTCCATGGGACCCTGGGCGGTCGTCCTGGGCCAGGGCCTGCCCCGCTGAGCTCCGCCTGAGCTTCCTCATGCGGCCTCGAGCACCTCCCCCTCTTCGTTCTCCTCCGCGAAACGCGCAGCCTCTGCTCGCATCATTGAAACAAGAAAACTCCGACCGCATCCTTCCCGAGCTCTCTCCGACGACAAGTCCAACAACACCACGTGCACACCACATGTTAATACATTGACAAGTGCTTAATTTACATGAGTATTTTTACCAGCACATTTATCAATGCATCTTTTACTTAAAATGCGTATTGATAGATGTAAAATGTGTATTGATAATAAATTATATATTTAAATAAGTTATGAGCACGATCCAGACGACAGAGAAGATATTAGCCTCGAAATTTTAATAAAAATCCTAGAGGAACTCATGAGTTTCTAATTCTTGAAATTCTGGCATTAATAGTTTTTGGATTACATGTATCTTAGTCCTTAAAATTTTTTTTAAGGACCTAAACAAAAAAATTACTAATCTAAATAAAAAAAATAAATGTCACGTGTCATTAGTATATTGGAAGTTCTTATTTGAGTTCCTCTACTGAGAGCATCTCCAACCCTATTGTGAGTTTAGAAAAAATGGTTGCCACATAGGAATGACAAACTTTCATTCCAAAAATTCTTCTCCAATGCAAATGTAGAATAAAACATGAAGTTGACATGACAATGACATGGCAAAGAGAATATGAAGTTGGTTGTCTAGATCTAGACAATGCACTTCACAATGACTTTGTCTCCACATCATCAATTATGAATAGAAATATTTATAAAAAAGTTGAAGAAGTGGAGGAATTGTCTTGGAAGTTGGAAAAAATACTTTTTATTGTCTCTTCAACACTTTTGCATTGGAGAGAGTTTTTCTATATCATTGTCTTTTGAAATATAATTTTGCCACATAAACAAGACATTGTCTTGTGGCTCATGCCACATAGGAGCCACCTAAGACTCACAACACTTAACAAGACAATAGGGTTGGGGGTTAATTAGTTGTCCCCCCTAAGTTTTGTACATATTATGGTAACTGTCCCTGTTCTTTCAAAATTAAAGAATATCCCCCCTGGGTTCTTAACGACCGTCAAACCCGTCAACATATTAATTTTTTATTTTAATTTTTTCATTTTCCTTTTAACTCAAAGACGAAAATGCCCTCATCCCTTGAACGCGGATGGGATGTGATTCGACAGTTGCATAACTTCCATTGAAGGAAAAAATCCTTTTTGACATTGGGATCTTGGAATCCCCAATCTAAATCCTAGGTGAAGAATCGGCTGCAAGGACAGAGCGATCTCGCCTCCAGCGGTGGTGAGGGACGGAGAAGAATCATCTGCATGGTGTTCGACCTTGGATTTTGACTGATGTAACGCCCCAGAACCAGAATACTGGAGAGCGGGGGCATACATAGCCAGCTACGTATAATGAAATGAAATCCATCCCACTATACGGTCACGGCTGTCTAGATACATGAGGGTTTAACTACAATCCATCAGTCTCCTATGGTCAATAACAAGCCTAATTGTCTCAATCTCAAGCAAGCAAGTAAGGTCACAAGATGTAAGATCACCAAATATATAATAATAAGGCGTCCCAAACATTACATATGCAGCTGATCATGAAGCTAGTCGTTACAAAATGTGAAGACTAGCAAGAGTTTAATCATACATGATCAACCCTAGGATCTGTCAATCATGTTACAGCCCGTAGGCCGACAATAATAAGGTATGCAATACGAGCTAACAGGTGCTCGTCGGCTAAACGCCTTAAAATGAAATTTTTACAATAGAGTGGGAGAGCAAAAATAAACCCACTCGTTGCCCTGGTCACGTCTGATGGTCACCATCGGGCTGGAAGGTCGATAGATCCTCTGAGGTAGCTCCGAAATCTGGCCACACAAAACCAGCTGGGTCAGATCCCAGAAAGGGCAAGTGCCACAAAGGAGGCTTCACTTAAGAACTAAAACCAGCACATCAGAAAATATATAAAGCAGTTAAAAGAACTTGAAGTAAAAGAATAACAACAGTCATAATGGAGTACGAGGGAACCATTCAAGTAGCCAGGTCACAACCTTTAAACCAAATAAGGACCGGGGTTGCAACCCTTCACCTGAATAGAACTCCGTCTCCAATCTTGTTGGTAAGGTGAATCATTACAAGCATGACGTGGGGTGCAAATAAACGAAGAGAGGACTTAGAACTGTTCCGGAAGCCAGGTTACAACCCTTAAACCAAACAAGGACTGGGGTTGTAACCCTTCACCTGAATAGAACTCAGCCTCTGATCTTTATTGCTAAAAGTGACAATCATGCGATCAAGCCTGCAATAATCGAGCACTAAAACTATACCATACAATCGTTTTCGGCCAATCAATGACTACGGCTTTCTACATTAGCTAACTAGGATTATCACCACATGCAGTGAGATGTTCCTCCAGCCACAAACCCTGCAGCTAATCCAGGTTATCCAGGCGACTTGGGTTCATTAAGCAGTACATTGTTCTTTCCATATATCAATGAGTTTGGACTTGTGTCCTACTCGTCGGCAGGCTGCAAGTCCCACAATGGTGGCCGGGATAACGGGATCGCCTGTAGCTGGGGAAATCTCTCATGACTACTGAATTATTCTAGTTGTTAGCCTTAGCCATTTACAGTAAGTACCCCTGACCGTAGTACTCAGGGATCCCCGTCCTAGATATGATGCGAACATTATTGGTTCAATTGTACAAACACAATCATCTACGGTGTCCAGGCCATCAAATCTTGTCATGTCATGTTCACTGTCAGGAGTGCGCCGCGTCAGGCCACTATCATGTCATGTCGAAAGTGCACCACAACGGGTCACCATCGTGCCCGAGAATAATTAATCCAGCACAAGTACGTATTTAACAATTAAATATTAAAAGAGGCAAGGACTATGGGGAACTCATGCAGCTCGGAAAAGTTTCCATGCGGCCAGCAGTCACTTGGCCATGCGGCTAAGCAATTAAAAAATATTAATATTAATAATAAAATGCATTAAAGAAATGCACTAATGAAATACGTCAATATGCATTAAATGCATCCGGGAAGGTCATACGGCTGGTGCCAAGAAAAAGGCTTAAAGCGTTAAATATAATTTATTAAAGCCTTAAGGCATAAAGCATTAAGTATTAAATGCATAAAGTATTATGGCATAAAGCATTAAGTATTAAAGGGCCTTAATGCATAAAGTATTATGGCATAAAGCATTAAGCATTAAAGGGCCTTAATGCATAAAGTATTAAGGATGCTTAAGCCTTCAGTAGAGAATGCATGCGGCTGTGCATGGGTTTTAATGCATTATTATATGCATTTGATTGCATTGATTCGTAGAGAATGCATGCGGCTGTGATTGGAAAACACTACCAAAATTTATCGTTTTAGCGACAGCCACATCCGTCGCTAAGACGACGGTAATTACTAATAACCGTCGGATATTGGCCAAAAAAATCCGTCGGCAATCAGCTCGTCGCTAATAACCTTCCGTCGCTAAGTTGTCGTCACATGACGGAATAGCGACGGATATTCGACGTCACAATACGAAGCATTAGCGACGCATTTCCGACGGACTGTCGTCCACTTCAGCTTTTAAGTACTGAACTGTGTAGACAATAGCGACGTAAATTTTCGTCGGTAACCCGTCGCAAAAGCGTATCAGATCGTATCATTCCGTCGCTAATTCGTCGACAGCTTCGGTATCAAGTGACGGATTAGCGACAGTTTTCTGACGGAAAAGCCGTCGACCAGCTTCTGGAAATTTTTGTCATTTCCAGCAACTTGGCGACGAATAAGTCGTCGCTTTGCCGTCGAAAGATATCGACCGAATAGCGACGGATTAACCGTCGACCTTGTTCTGGAAATTCTTGTTATTTCCAGAACACGGGCGACGGATAGGTCGTCGCTATTCCGTCGAACAATATATCATGCCGACGGATAGTCCGTCGACCATCCGTCGCTACCTGGGAAAAATTTTCAAATATCCATTTAGCGACGGAATAACCGTCGAAAAGTAGTCGGAAACGGGTGATGACCGTCGCAAAACGGTCACAAGTCCGTCGCTAACTGAGAATATTTTGAAAGTTTTTTACAGCTTTTTAGCTGTTCGCAAAAATTTGCATAAACCAAACCAATATATAATGCACACCAATTATCCAACAATCACATAGACCAAATATATTATGCACACCAATTATCCAAGAATCACATAGACCAAATATGCACATATGAATTTAATGCACACCAATTATCCAAGAATTATATACACCAAACCAAATTAATATAAAATAGACATCAATTATCCGGAAGAGTAACCTAATATCCATCGTTATAATCCGATCATTGCACAAATATTTCAAATTTTTCACAAATATTCTAAAGCACATAGGAAAGAGTTGGCCAGTTACAGTAACCTAATATCCAATCCTGACGACCGATCATAGCACAAATATTCCAAAATTTTCACAAATATTCCAAAACACATAGAAAAATCAACTTTGGCCTCAACAAAGACCACAAGTCAGACGATGAATCCTCACAGCCAGGGATGATAGTTGCGTTGAGGCATGTACCATTCTATCAGCCACTTTGCATACGAAGGCTCAATTTGGTTGAGGTCTTCTGTAGGGATAGGAGGGTCGGTCCCGATGCTACTACTCTCTGACGGTGGCTCCTCCTTAGCTTCAAGCTTGGGAGCAATCTCTTTCCTGATGGTCATCGGTTCTTCCTTGACCTCGACCTTTGGTAACACCTTCTCCTTAACAGTCACCGGCTCTTGTTTGACGACGGAGACTTCCTCCGTGTCGACCTCCAAGGGTTTCTTGCCTCGACCCCTTCCTCGACTAGCAGCACCACCTCGACGAGTCCTAGGAGCCATCTTTCTGATAACAGAAATTTTTATATAGGGTAAAAAAATTTACTCAAGTTATAAAAGTTGTGACGTTGGTTTTTTGCGTTCATCATCATTAGAGGGAGCAGTACTGGAAAAGTTGTGACGTTGGTAGCATGAGAGAGTAAAAATCTGTATCACAAGACTAACAGAATTACTATATAATCATGTACTCACCAATAACCGGATGTAACTGGAGTCGTTGGGCCTATCGTGCAGTAATTTGTGGATCCGCTGGTATAGGCCAGATGTACTTAGTATCTAGTGTATCAGATTAGTATCGGTCTATCGGTTTGGTATAGGACGTATCATATTGGTATTGGCCTTAACAAATTGGTATCGTCCTATATCCGATATATACATGTATCGGCCGAATAGCTAGGATTCATATTGGTCTTATCGATTTGGTATCGGTCATATCCGATAGGTATCGACCGTGTTGGATTAGTATAGACTATTTCGGATTAGTATCGTGGAAGGTTTAGTAACAACTGTACTTGGATTTCTCTCTTCTCGAGCTAGAATACCATTGCAAGAGAATCACCAGATCGTGATTGGCCAGTTACAGTAACATACATACTTCCTTTTCCATCAGGAAAAGCGAGATTGAAAAGGAAGTATGTATGTTCTGTAACTGGCCATCTACGCTCTTGTGACTCTCTTGCAATGGTAATCTAGCTCTAGAAGAGAGAAATCCAAGTACAGTTGTTACTAAACCTTCCACGATACTAATCCGAAATGGTATGTAATAATCCAACACGGCCGATACCTATCGGATATGACCGATACCAAATCGATAAGGCCAATATGACTTAATGGCTATACGGCCGATACATATCGGATAGGACGATACCAATTCGCTAAGACCAATACCAACCGATACGGTCCATACCAAAATGATAGATCGATACTAATCCGACACGGTCAATACTTATAAGTACCTACGGTCTAGGAGGTTGATCCGCTAGTACATCCATGTACGAACAACGAAGTAACGATCCATTTCAATTTGGATGTGAAAATCTGTATCGTAAGACAAACTAAACATAATCAGTTCTATTTTACATGCTTAATTGCCAAGTATGGGAACGAATGGCTTAGAATACAACCCAAAATTCATTCTAGCATACATTAGTGTGAATTATCTACGTTCTGTACATATAGTGTAGTATATGTTCTTATCGTATCTAGTATCTGAAGGATGTAACAGAATCAAGATGAACTCACATAATGTTTACAGTCTTGGTCTCAACTGTCTTCGATTCTATGATCCCATGTCTTAGGTTAAATAAATCACTAACCTCATCACGGTGAGTCTTGGTGTAGCACTCAAATGTGGGGCACCCGTAAATTCGTCGAGGTTTTAAATCATCGACATTGAGTTTTAAACCCTCACGTAGCCTTTCTGCTTCACTTCTAGGGTCGAGCAGCATCTTCTTGCAAGCTTCGGTCTCCAGATACTTAGTGTCAAGATTCTGGATGCTTTCGTAGAGCATGTCAACGCATCCTAGCGTCAATTTCCTCGGCAGGAAATTGACGCTAGGATGCGTTGACATGCTCTACGAAAGCGTCCAGAATCTTGACACTAAGTATCTGGAGACCGAAGCTTGTAAGAAGATCCTGCTCGAGCCTAGAAGTGAAGCAGAAAGGCTACGTGAGGGTTTAAAACTCAATGTCGATGATTTAAAACCTCGGCAAATTTACGGGTGCCCCACATTTGAGTGCTACACCAAGACTCACCGTCTGTATAGTTCGGTTATTGGCGCTCGATGTCCCTGTGGTAAGGCAATGGATGAGGATATTGCGTGGGAGGGGGTTGCAGATGGAGGCAACAAGGATGGCGTGTTTGTGAAAGGAGGGAAAAGATACATAATCACAGACGATTTGCATATAAGGCCATTCTATTCCATGGAGTCTGCGTTGTCTATTTTCCGAAAGCATGGGATCATAGCATCGAAGACAGTTGAGACCAAGACTGTAAACATTGGCCGCGATGAGGTTAGTGATTTATGTAACCTAATGTAGTAATCTTGTAATTTAAAGTTGGAAGAACATGCAAGTAGCCTTATAGTTGCTGCCTCACCAGTCGAATGACTTAATTCCCAAGTATCGGAACGAGTGGCTCAGAACACAACCCAAGATTCATTCTAGCATACATTAGTGAGTTCATCTTGATTCTGTTACGTCCTTCAGATACTATACGATAAGAACATAGATGATTCACACTAATGTATGCTAGAATGAATCTTGGCTTGTGTTCTGAGCCATCCGTTCTGATCAAACATCTTCCTTCTCCTCTCCTCCACCATGGCTCTGAACCAATCTGCTCCTCCCTACTTTCCTTCTTTTTATTTGACTCTCTCAGCCACATATGACATCCAGCTCAAGTGTAGAGTCGGGGGAGAAGAAGTGGGCAGGAAGAGGAGGGAGAAGCAGCACAGCCGAAGGCATGACCCGGAGGAAGTACATAGGTTTTCTTCATAGTTCTCCTATGCACACCCTCCGGGTCATGTCGCCGACTGTGCTGCTTCCCCCTCCTCTTCCTGCCCACTTCTTCTCCCCCGACTCTACACTTGAGCTGGATGTCATATGTAACTGAGAGAGTCAAATAAAAAGAAGGGAAGTAGGAAGGAGCAGATTGGTTCAGAGCCATGGTGGAGGAGAGGAGAAGGAAGATGCTTGATCAGAACGGATGGCTCAGAACACAAGCCAAGATTCATTCTAGCATACATTAGTGTGAATCATCTATGTTCTGTACATATGATGTAGTATATGTTCTTATCGTATCTAGTATCTGAAGAACGTAACAGAATCAAGATGAACTCACTAATGTAATACTAAGACATCATCTACTACTATATAAGATATAGTGATAGGTTGTCGTATCATCATTGCCGAGGAATGAGGGTCGGAGGACAGGCAACTTTATCTACGGCTACATAGTTTCTGCCTCGCCAGTCGAATGGCTGCAGGGACTATGTCCTGATCACCATGTCGTACCGTAGATTAATACAAATGGAGCTGGAAATATCCGTCGCTAACCGGTAACTGAGAATTTTTTTGAAAAAAATTGCAGCACTTTCCCTGTTCACAAAAATATGCATAAACCAAACCAATATATAATGCACACCAATTATCCAAGAATCACATAGACCAAATATGCACATACGAATTTAATGCACGCCAATTATCCAAGAATCATATAGACCAAACCAAATTAATATAAAATAGACATCAATTATCCTGAAGAGTAACCTAATATCCGTCGTTATAATTTGATTTATCTTTAAGTGTGAGAACGGATGGCTCAGAACACAAGCCAAGATTCATTCTAGCATACATTAGTGTGAATCATCTATGTTCTGTACATATGGTGTAGTATATGTTCTTATCGTATCTAGTATCTGAAGAACGTAACAGAATCAAGATGAACTCACATAATGTAATACTAAGACGTCATCTACTACTATATAAGATATAGTGATAGGTTGTCGTATCATCATTGCCGAGGGATAAGGGTCGGAAGACAGTCAACTTTATCTACGGCTACATAGTTTCTGCCTCGCCAGTCGAATGGCTGCAGGGACTATGTCCTGATCACCATGTCGTACCGTAGATTAATGCAAATGGAGCTGGAGCCAAAATACAGAAACCAAAATACAAAATCAAATCCCTGGGACGGATGGCTCAGAACACAACCAACCGGAGAGGATACTCTGAGAGATCCATCTGAGTAGGACGTATACTCTGAGAGATCACCTTTACAAGAATGATATCAGTAGTGGGATTGAGTGCTGGAGGGGATATTATCAGAGTATACGTCCTACTCAGATGGGTCTCTCACCGTTACTATTTTTTTCTGACAGCATGGTGGATGTGCTCCGTCAACAGAATCTGGCTCCGAGCCAAAACTTTGCCCCGGAGCTCAAGTGGACATCCTTCGTGTAGAGCTCGAGTGAGAGGTTCCTGACAGCATGGTGGTCTCCTTTGTCAAAGTATCCGTGCTCGTCCTACAACCAATGTGGGATGAGCACGGATACTTTGACAAATAAGACCACCATGCTGTCAGGAACCTCTCACTCGAGCTCTACACGAAGGATGTCTACTTGAGCTCCGGGACAAAGTTTTAGCTCGGAGCAAGAATCTGTTGACGGAGCACATCTACTATGCTGTCAGAAAAAATTAGTAACGATGGGAGACCCATCTGAGTAGGACGTATACTCTGATAATATCTCCTCCAGCACTCAATCCCACTACTGATATCATTCTTGTAATTGTGATCTATCAGAGTATACGTCATACTGAGATGGATCTAGTATTCTCTCTTGTTGGTTGTCGTATCATCATTGCCGAAGGATGAGGGTCGGAGGACAGTACAAATAGTCTAATACAAAAACAACTCAATATGTAGTCCAATATAAATAGTCTAATACAAAAACAACCCAATACAAATAGTCCAATACAAATAAGTACTAATAGCTAATGAGAACCACGCTGCTCACGCAAACGCTCAGTGATACGTTCACGCAACCACCTCGAAAAAGCAAGATTTTTGGCACGAGGAGAGCTGTCGTCCATTGCAAGGATTGCATGAAGAGTCCTCTCGGTCTCACTAGCTACCGGTGCTGGATGAATAGAACTCCCGGTCTCACTAGCAACCGGTGCCACTTCTTCCTTAACTGTAGGAGGAGCCACCTCAGCATTCACTGTTTTCCTCAAACGACGTGCCGCTCCTCGGGTCATGGGTGCCATCTGGTAAGATCGATAGTCACAAATAATATAATTATAACAGAAGCAAGCTAACTAAAGGAACCATCATGTAATTTGAGTACATTTTTGAAAGCCGGTAAAGTATAAAAAATTCGATTTTTTGCCAAGTATGAGAACGGATGGCTCAGAAGACAACCCAAGATTCATTCAAGCATACATTAGTGTGAATCATCTATGTTCTGTACATATGGTGTAGTATATGTTCTTATCGTATCTAGTATCTGAAGGACGTACGTAACAGAATCAAGATGAACTCACATAATGTAATACTAAGACATCATCTACTACTATATAAGATATAGTGATAGGTTGTTGTATCATCATTGCCGAGGGATGAGGGTCAGAAGACAGTCAACTTTATCTACGGCTACATAGTTTCTGCCTCGCCAGTCGAATGGCTGCAGGTACTATATCCTAATCACTATGTCGTACCGTAGATCAAATGGAGCTGGAACTGGAGCCAAAATACAGTACTACTTCACCATGTCGTACCATTTTACTCTCTCTCTCCTCCCCCCCTCCGACGCTCTCACTCTCTCCGGCGCTCTCATACTACTAATTCCTATGTGTTTTAAGTGTGAGAACGGATGGCTCAGAACACAACCCAAGATTCATTCTAGCATACATTAGTGTGAATCATCTATATTCTGTATACATATCGTGTAGTATATGTTAACCTTATCGTATCTAGTATCTGAAGGACGTACGTAACAGAATCAAGATGAACTCACTAATGTAATACTAGGACATCATCTACTACTATATAAGATATAGTGATAGGTTGTCGTATCATCATTGCCGAGGGATGAGGGTCGGAGGACAGGCAACTTTATCTACGGCAATATAGTTTCTGCCTCATCAGTCGAATGGCTGCAGGAAATATCCGTCACCATGTCGTACCGTAGATTAATGCAATTAATGGAGCTGGAAATATCCGTCGCTAACCGGTAACTAGTCCGTCGCTAACTGAGATTGTCACATACACATATGTATATCACAGCTAGATGTATAGATATATACATCTATACAGAAGCACACAACTGATAAAACTCGCACTGTCCTTGAGACAGTGAACATATACACCATGAATCCAAACCCCATATATATTCACATTTACTAATCCAAATACCACCAAACTAATGGAACACCCAATATGGATAACACATATATAAACTCAGATGAATTTGAGAAGCAAAGCCACCCGCCGCTCCCGACCAAAGCCCGCCGCCCCAAGCCCGCCGTCCAGTAGTTCGGTTGCATATATATATGAAGAGTGCTTATGGGTGTGCGTCGGTTGCAAATAGCCCCGACGTACCCGTCCCAAGCCAGCCGCCCAGCCCCCGACGCCGCCGCCCCAAGCCCACCGCCCAGCCCCCAACCCAAGACAGCCGCCCAGCCCCCGACGCCCCCGCCCCAAGCCAGCCGCCCAGTCCCCGACCCAAGCCAGCCGCCCAGCCCCCGACGCCCCAACCCCAAGCCCGCCTCCCAGACCCCGACGCACCTGCCCCAAGCCCACCGCCCAGACCCCGACCCAAGCAAGCCGCCCAGCCCCCGACGCCCAACCCCAAGCCCGCCTCCCAGACCCCGACGCCCCCACCCCAAGCCCACCGCCCAGACCCCGACCCAAGCCAGCCGCCCAGCCCCCGACGCCCCAACCCTAAGCCCGCCTCCCAGACCCCGACGCCCCCGCCCAGCCCCCGACGCCCCAACCCCAAGCCCGCCTCCCAGACCCCGACGCCCCCGCCCCAAGCCCACCGCCCAGCCCCCGACCCAAGCCAGCCGCCAAGCCCCGGACGGCCCAGCCCCAAGCGCGCCGCCCAGCCCCTATACGACACCGCGAGAGAGAGAGAGAGAGAGAGAGAGATCAAGAGAGAGAGAGAGAGGAGAGGACGCCGACGTCGACGACGACACCGACGCCGATCACCGAAGCCGACACCGGCGAGAGAGAGAGAGAGAGAGAGAGAGAGAGAGAGAGAGAGGAGAGAGAGTAAATTTGGGGGGAATGCAAAAAGTTCCCCCCACCGTTCCATTTAAAGTCTGAAACGTTTATATAGCGACGGACGAGCGACTGGTAAAAAACCGTCGCCCAGCAGTCGTCTTTTTTGATAAGTGCCGACTGAATTTCCGTCGCTAAGTCGTCGCAAATATGTTCCGCCAATTTCCTACACAATTCCCGCCAAATAATCGACTGTGTAGCGACGACGGTAAATCCGTCGCTATAACACCGACAGTCTAGCGACGGATGTGCGACCTTTCCTTCCCCTAAAATTAAAATAAAAATGGCAAAGGCTTGTAGTCGGAAATCAGTCGCTGAGCGGCCACGAAACCGTCGCTAATACCGACGGAAAAAGTTCGTCGCTAAAAAACCGTCGCTAAATGAGTATATTTTGGTAGTGAAAAGGCATTAAAGCAAATGCATTAAAGCAAATGCTATGCGGCTGTGCTTGGTAAAATGCATTATTATATGCATTTGATTGCATTAATTTGTAGAGAATGCATGCGGCTGTGATTGGAAAAATGCATTATTATATGCATCATGCGGCTCACTTTGCTCCTCCATGCGGCTGAAAGCCTTAGTGTATGTATTTGAAAAATGTATTAAAATATTGTATGCATTAAATGCACGTTAGAATATTGCATGCAAAATATTGCATGCATATGCGGCTTACTTGGGTGCTGATGCATTCCATTCTTAATGCCTTTAAAATAATGATGCCTATGTGGTTGACTGTTAGTATTGTATTAAATAATGCATGCAACTAAATGCTTGCTATAGCATTCATAGGCCATGCGGCTGAGAGCTAAAAATGTCCATGCGGCTCCGCAAAATTTCATAGATCAAATTGGACCTAACGAACTTCTCTATAATCATGGGATCATCAACTTAGCAAAATATGCAAGTTTGATGGATCAAAATCCTGGAAACCGAAAATACCACAAAACTAGATTTACAAGAATTTAACCATGAAAATGAAAAATGCCAAGTACTAAAGTGGGTTAGAAACACATGAGAAAGACAATGGAACAATAAAAAAATGGACTTCCTCCATGAAGCAAGGTGCACTTGCCTAAGCTCTCTCTCTCTCCCTCTCTCCCTCTTTCCTGGTGGTTGAAGAAATAATGGTGGAGAAGAAGAAGTAATGAAGAGAGAGAGAAATGAGTGGTGGGATATTTAATGAAGAGGGTGGTGGTAGGTGGGATATTTAATGAAAGTGGTGGTAGGTGGGAGTGGTTCACATAAAACCGAACCATGCAACCAAGCCGAACCAAGTCAAGTTGGGCCGAACCAACCAAGAAAACATGCAATACGGGTCTAAATACGTACACGTATACCGAGATACGTGATACGAACAATGGTTATTACAACTGAAATCGTGTCTCCAACCGCTCGATCTGGTATGAACACTGTAGACCAACGTTTCCTGTTCCATTATCATCCATGGTCAGGGAGGTTTGTTGAGTGGGTTTGTGACTATTTTTTCTCTTGCTTGTAGATGGATAGTCTGTATGTCGACTTCACAGTACATTGGAATGGGACATGGAAGACTGTTAGAGGTCAGGAGAGGGGTAAACTGACATTAAAAAGTTATAGTGGTGGTATGTGTGCTCCTATTATAAATGTTGAAGTAGATAGGTTATGCTACTTTGATATTCTGAGAAATTGCCAGTACCTTGCTAGTGTACCTCCAGGGAATATGATATCTATCTTCTATCTGTCCCTAAGGTCTTGTAAACTATCGGAGATCAACAATGATGGAGATGTGTTGGGTATGGTTAGGGACATGTGCATGGGTGACTTAACAGGGCACCTATTTGTCTCATGGACTTTGGTGACACCTTTGAAGGTTGATTCCACTCCAAAGAAACATGTAACACAATCTGATAGGAGAAGGAGGTTATTTGAACCTATCTTTGAAGAAGAGGAGCAAGCAATCCAACCTGTGGTTGAAATGGAAGAGCAACCGGTCCTACCTGTGGCTGAAATGGAGGAGCAACCAGTCCCACCTATGGCTGAAATGGAGGAGGAGCAACCAGTCCCACCTATGGCTAAAATGGAGGAGGAGCAACCAGTCCCACCTGTGGCTGAAATGGAGGAGGAGCAACCAGTCCTACCTATGGCTGAAATGGAGGAGGAGCAACCAGTCCCACCTATGGCTGAAATGGATGAGCAGGATGATCATGGAAATGAGGAGGGTGGTTCTGAATCCTGGAATGATAGCTCTACAGATTCTGAATTTGAACCTAATGAAGGAGATGAGAGAGGTGATGACCATGATTGGGAGAGTGATGTAGTGAGTGATGATTTTGGTGTTAACCACTACAAGGGGTTTGACATTGGGCAAATACCTCCTGAGGATAGTGATAATAGTGAAGGTGATGAATTGTATGAAAATGAGGGAGCTGAAACCATTCCTCCATATTTTGGAGAAGAGCTGAGGTTGCAAAAAGGTATGTTATTTGAGAATGTATACAGGTACAGAGAACATCTGTTGCAGCATGCTTTGAAGAATCATTATGAGTTCACATATGTTAGGAATGACAAGGACAGAGTTATAGTAAAATGTAGGGATCCTAACTGTGGGTGGAGGGTACATGCATCTGTCCTTAATGATAACATGACTTATCAGATCAGAACTTTTAGAAAGAAGCACACATGTGTGTCTACCAGGCAGAACAGGAATAGGGTTTTGAGATCAAGTTTTATTG
Organism: Iris pallida; assembly: GCA_029216955.1. NCBI lineage: Eukaryota > Viridiplantae > Streptophyta > Magnoliopsida > Asparagales > Iridaceae > Iris > Iris pallida. Next base: position 2,115,820 of record JANAVB010031614.1, on the reverse strand, counting down.
CTAAGTTGATTGTGGAAAAGCTTAGGGCAAGAGGGAAGAAATACACTCCCAAATGCATTCAACTTGATGTCCAAGAGAGGTATGAAGTGAAGATATCTTACTGGATTGCATGGTATGCTAGGATCAAGGCCTTAGAAATTTTGTTTGGCAAATATGATGATGCTTATGCAGAGTGCCCCGAACTATGCAGGCAAATTCTGAATGCTCATCCAAGAAATAGGGTTAAGTTTCATAAAAATGAGCATGGTAGATTTGAATTTATGTTCGTGTCTTATTTTGTATGCACAGAAAGATGGAGGAGGTACTGCAGACCGGTAGTTGGTTTATATGGGGCTTTTTGAAGGGAAAATACGGAGGTGTGGTCTTGAATGCAGTGGGCTTGGATGGTAATAGAGGGTTGTATCCATTGGCATTCATGGTATATAGGATTGAAGACAACCAGATGTGGAGGATCTTCTTGGATGAGCTGAAGCATGTCTTGATGCATGAGTTTCCCTTCACATTTTACTCAGATAGACAGAAAGGATTACTCAATGCTGTTATGGAGGTGTTCCCTTGCTCTAGGCACAGGTACTGCATGAGGCATATTTATGCCAACTTTCAGAAGAAATGGAAAGGGTTGGAGTTGCAGCATATTCTGTATGATGCTGCATATGCATATTCAGTTGGTGAATGGGAGGCAAAGATGGAAGAGCTCAGACAAGTATGCCCTGAAGGATATGAGTACATGGCAGATATACCCCCCCCAGACGTGGACAAGGTCTCATTTTGACAATACTTCTATATGTGATCATGTCACCAACAATTTCAGTGAATCATTCAATAACATGATTAGAAAATTGAGAGAACTCCATTGAACTACTTCAATTGCATTGCACCTGCTTAGAAAATTGAGAGAACTCCAGTGAATCATTCAACAATTTCAGTGAATTATTCAATAACATGATTAGAAAATTGCATTGCACCTGACCTGCTTCAATTGCATTGCACCTGCTTCAATTGCATTACTTACAGGTTGCATTGAATTGCTTACAGGTAGCTTACACCTGCTTGAAAGCTGAATGAACTCCATTGAACTACTTTTGCATTGAACTACTTTTACAGGTTGCATTACAATGATTGAACTACTTTTGCATTGAACTACTTTTGAAAGATGAATGAACTCCATTAAAGATTGAACTACTTTTGAAAGCTTACAGGTTGCATTCCATCTAAAATTGAACTACATTTGCATTACAATGAACTCCATTACACTACTGAACTCATTACAATATTGTACTCCATTACAAATACTAGAACCTGATTACAATACTAAACTAGCTTACAAGTTAACCCTCTCCATCTCCTTCATAACATCACCAATATACAGCTTCACCTCCACAGATGACCTCCCTTCGACATGAATTTTCAAATCAATGGAGACTTTGGATGATGAAGAACCTAAGCCAGAGCTACCTGAACCAACTTCAACAGTGGCAGAACTACCTGAACCAACTTCAACAATGCTACAATTTCCTGAACCAACGTCTACATTGCTCTTAACTGGAGTGCATACCTCAAGCCACTGAAAATAACCACACCCAGGTCTGTTGCAAGCAAAGAACTTCTTTCCATAGCTGTGTGGTTTCTTGCTTGTGAAGATCTTCAATTTGCCAGCACAATTAGCAGATTTGCATTCAACAGAAGCACCATTTTTTATAGGACAATCCCTTACAAAATGTGACTGATCACCACAACAGTAGCACGCCTCTCGATTTGAAGTAATTAGGGTTTTCTGTCCTAGGGTTTCTTAATCTATCCACACAAACGATTTGCAGGAAATCGCGTTCACTACAACAAAAAACCCTTTTAATGACGGCTAAAAAGCGTCATTAATGACGTACCATGACGCTTTTTTTTTCTACAGCAACCGTCATGAAAACGGGTGTTATAAATGTTTTTTAAAAGCGTCATAAAATAACCGTCATGAATATGATGAGTTTCTGCTACACTTATTTTCAGCATAGTTTGAAAGCGTTATGAATAGATAATCTGTATAGACTCAATTCAGCACATTTATAACGCTCAATTCTGCACATTTATATATTACTTTCCAAAAAATTATAGATCAATGCTCAATGTTGCTCAATTCAATTTCAAAATATTCATTTTGAACCATATTCACAAGAAAACATCTAAATGTTATAGAGTACCATTTAATCCATTTACAAATATATACATAACATATATCACCATCTTCATTACATTTTTTCAAAATAAGACATCCAAATACATATATTTACAACTACTACTAGTAAGTAGACCCTCAAAACTATTAGTACATTGGCTTCAACTTTGAGCACATCAAAACTATCGGCATCACGTAGCAAAACCCTGAAAAATGTCTCCCTCCATCATACACTTTGTGTTAAAGAAGTAGCCAAGTGATAAGTAGGTCTAGTACTGCATCACCAAGAAATTCAAGCCTCTGGTTTTGAAAAAATAAAGAAAAAGAAGTCAAATGCATGATTATAAATATGAAAAGTAATTTTGAGTGTCAAACAAAAAATGATAAATATATCAGTATCTAGTATCAACTAGGAAAAAACTTCCAAACTTGCTTACTTGGTAGCAGTAGCTAGTTCCAATTTCAGAAGCATGAGTTATTGCCTCCAATAAAAGGCGTTTAATAGCAAACTCATAGCGTAATTTCTTTTCCAGAATTTCCATATCATCAGATCTGGGAACACAACTCCAAAATGACATAGAGGTGGTCATTGCTTTCCCAACCATTTCAGACTCAAGTTCAGTATCAATGCCTAACCATTTCAATACAGCAAGAGCAGCAGTTAATCCGCTACCAACATAATATGCCCCAATTAGAGCCGCTACGCAATCATATATTGTCTTAGATCACTATACCAAGAGAATGTTGTTTTGAAGCATAAAGGTGCACAAAATGAACTAGTTTGAAGCTAAACCAATCATAACAAAACAATTTATTTTATAAATAGATAGAAATGTGTATTTCACATAGAAAAGTATATCAAAACAAACCCGAGAATAATTGCAAACAGAGCAGACACCTGAAATAATTCAAGAATGCCATAGCAAGACTGCACTACAAAAAGAATAAATGTCAAAATTCTTATACTTACTCTCCCTTCAACCAAATCCTGTGTTCCAATATTAACCAAATCCTGAATCATATTCACAAAGAAATGAGACACAGAAATTGAACCTAGAGCAAGAACTGTTTGTAATATAAGAAACATAGAAACTAAAGTATCACAGGACTAGTATTATACAGAATCTAGCCATTAGATAATAACCATATGTGTCTTAGTTAAGTGGTCCAGTTAGGGATGTCTCACCATTCTTAAGTAAACCATCCAAGTTGACATACTCTTGGAAAATCAGTCATTTCAAACCATCTCTTGGTTGTGGTTTAAATCGATTGAATGTATTCTGATGCACACTCGTGCATAGTTAGTATAGACTGTATAGTAAGCCACTTTAAAGAAAAACAAGAAATTTGCATCAAATTTGTATCGACTCTTATGTCTAAATATTCACTTTTGTCAATCAACAGGACAAAAAATCCATGACACAGGCAATAGATAGGAAATAAATAGCACTAAAATTGTCTTCTGTCCAAGCTGATGGACGGTTCTTAACTTCTTACTCTAATCAGTTGGTTTTATACTAAACCATCTGATTAGGTTGAAGAACAATTAATACAATAATGTAGCTTAGCTTTCAGAACAGTCTAACAAGAAAGCTTAGTTTAAGATAAGTATTCTAAGAGTTCAGAACTTTAAGATAATGGCAATTAGATTTCCCCACGATTCTTTACAAGCAAACTTTTTGTATAAGCTTTGTCGAACAGTCGAAGTCAATGTTCCAACTAAGGGAATTTATCAACTAAGGGAATTTATCCGAACAAAAAGATACTGTTAACAATCACAAATACTTGAGGTACAAAGTTTACCATAGTCCCGGAGAAGAAGCTCACGCTCTTCGCCCTCCGCCTCGCAATCCTGGAGAAGGCTGCCAGCGGACTGGGCACCCTCGGGTTCATCTGGGCCACCGTAGTCCTCCTCGGGGGGTTCGCGATAACTCTGGAGGCGAAGGACTTCTGGTTCATCACGATTATCCTCCTTGTCGAAGGGGCCAGGATCTTCAGCCGCAGCCACGAGCTCGAGTGGCAGCACCAGGCCACCTCGTGGTCCCTCGCCACTGCCGGACGCAACAGCTTCCGCGCCATAGCCTCCAGCTCCCGGTTGCTCCTTCGGATCGTCAAGGCCATCTTTAGGCCTTCTTCCTCGGTTGTCCAGCAAAGCCCTCTGGCTGCAAACGATCGTGATTATGCAGCTTCTCAGAAGCAAGCCCATCACTACAGAACCGAACGGACATGGCACTCTTCTGAAAGAAATTTAGGGCAAAACGAGTACCGAAAGACGAAATGCACCGCGCGATGGAGCTGTCCTCGATCCGGTTGCTCCCAATCTCCTTCCGCCGGGGCCGGAAGAAGGAGAAGCAACCCATGGCTCCTTCCGAGCTCCGCCGAAAACCCTAGCTCTCTCGAAACCGGAAGAAGGAGAAGCAACCCATGAATCAGAAACCCTAACCTAACTCTTGAGGAAATTGGGGGAGAAGAGGTTTGGAGAGATGCTGCTCCTTAGAAAATGGATGAGAAATGAATTTTCTCTCTCCCATTTAGCTTTTATACAGTGAAAAAAAATTACAAGTTTGCCACCGCTCTAAAGTATTAATGACGGTTTGTTTTATAAACGTTATAAAAAGTCCAAAATTAGTCCAAACCGTCATAGAAAAAAGGTATTTTTCAACTTGATAACGCTTATGTATCAGCCGTCATTAAAACTCCCTGTCGAGCGTCATTAAAAGGGTTTTTTGTTGTAGTGGTTACAGCGCAAGAATCGTCTGTTTAGGCTGTGTGGGCGTGTTGAAATTCTGACTTTCCGAGTTCCATTACATCCCCTAAAGTTACAGGGGGAGTTTGGGAGGGGACATTCATCATCTATGTGGCTCTCATCCTTGCAAATCGAACACTGCAAAAAGAGGGAAAGAAAAAGGATTTAGGGCTTCTAATTTGGGGGTTTTCATGCACGTAGATGAGGAAGAGAGAGGGTTTAGTTTAGATCATACCTGAACCAGCATCTTCGTTTCCATGGAAGAGGGAGGGCTTGATCGATTTTGCCAACTTCGTCTAATTTTCGGAGGTTTGGGGCTTTCAGTTATGACAGGTTGAAGAAGAAGAAGAAAAGGGAGGGAAGTGCAGGGGTATCGATGTCCAAAACATATGTAATAGAGACAACCGTTAAGTGTTTGCCGGTCGTTAAGAAACCAGGGAGGTCTTCTTTATTTTTGAAGGAATAGGGACAGTTACCAAAATAGTTACAAACCTTAGGGGCGGGGGGCAACTAATTAACCCTAGGGTTGGAGATGCTCTGAAATTTAAAGTTTGTCAACTTTTTCTTCCTTTTCCCATGGCATGAAATGATCAAGCTCCCGTGGCCATGGCGTTCTCTCAAGAACTGTTCTAATGGCGTCCACTACGCAACCTACTCTTCTTCCTCTACGATAACAACCCAATTCCCCCATGCCCACTCCATCACCACCGGCCTCCTCTCCTCCCTCCCCTCCTCCGATGACGCCCGCAAGGTGTCCGACGAAATGCCGACTTCACGCCCCCCGTCCTCGGTGACGCCGCAACAATCGTTCGACACCGTCGTCTCTATCCTCCGCGGCCCACTCCGCCGCCCGAGTCCATTCGCCTTCGTGTGCGCTGCCAAGGCCTGCGGCGAGCTCCGGTGCGGGCCTCTGGCCGCCCAGCTCCACGGGCTGGCGTCAAAATCCGGTTTTGGCGCCGACCCGCGAGCCGTCTCGTCGCTGGTCACAATGTATGTGAAGTGCGGGTCCGACGATGCAGCCATTCGCGTGTTCGAGACGTCCGCGAACGCCAATGTCTTCGCCAGGAACCGTGTGATTCTGTGCTACTGGAGACTGCACGGAGTCGAATCTGCGGTTCGGATGTTTAGCTCGATGAGGGAACGGAATACCGTTTCTTGGAACACTGTGATCTCGATACTGTCTCGGGATGGACGTGCAGTGGAGACCATGTCGATGGCAGTAGAGATGTTTAGGCAAGGACATAAGCTGAGTTCCGCAACTTATGCTAGTGTTCTCAGTGCCGCCACGAGGGTTCTTGATTTGGAGTGGGGGAGGCACCTGCACGGGCACATTGTGAAATCCCAACCGAGCATCGATGTGTTTGTCGGCAGCTCTCTTGTCGACATGTACGCGAAATGCGACTGCCTAAAAGTCGCAACGAAGATTTTTGACTCCCTGGCGGAGGGTAATAATACTAATGCTGTACTGTGGACTGCTCTCATTGGTGGATTCTCTCAGTCCGGGCTCGTAGAAGAAGCGTTGAAGTTGTTCGGTGACATGAGATCCGTGCCGGTGGCTTTCGATCAGTTCACTCTCGCGACAGTCCTGAGCGCTAGTTATAGTATATTGGATGAACGTCTTGGGAGTCAGCTGCATTGCCTTTCTGCAAAGACCGGACTCTTATTGTCAATTCCGGTGTCCAATGCTCTTTTGACGATGTATTCAAAGTGCGGAAGCGTTGAGAATGCGGAGCACATTTTCCATTCGATGCCTTCGAGGGATGTAATATCGTGGACCAGCATGATCACCGCTTATTCTCAGTTGGGTAATGTTAGAAAAGCTCGCGAATTCTTTGATGGTATGCCCTCAAGGAATGTGGTCGCGTGGAATGAGATGTTAGAGACTTATACACAACAAGGCCACGAAGAAGAGGGGCTCAGGATGTTCGTCTTGATGCTGAAAGAGGGTAAAGAAAGACCAGACTGGGTTACCTTTGTGAAACTTATTATTGCTTGTGCTGACACTGCGGCAATCAGGCTTGGTAAACAATTGATTGTTCTTGCAATAAAAAATGGGCTAGTCTCCAATACTTCTGTCTCTAATGGGGTTATCACAATGTATTCGAAATGCGGAAGAATTGGAGAGGCCAGAGAGGCTTTTGACTCCATTTGTGAAAAGGATTTGGTTTCTTGGAATGCCATGATCACGTCCTATGCTCAACATGGTCAAGGGAGGGAAGCGATAGAAATCTTTGAGAGGATGCTGCAAAGTGCCACGACACCGGATTATATTAGCTATGTTGCAGTTCTATCAGCCTGCAGTCATTCTGGACTTGTATCTGAAGGGAAACGTTACTTTGATTCCATGCTTAAAGTTTATAAAATTTCTCCTGGCATTGAGCATTATGCTTGCATGGTGGATCTTCTTGGCAGGGCTGGGTTTCTTGGGGAGGCGAAGGAGATGATAGATAGCATGCCTATTAAACCAACTGCCGAAGTATGGGGAGCCCTGCTTGGTGCTTGCAAGATCTATGGGGATACAAGGCTTGCTGAGTTTGCTGCAAAGCATATATTTGATATGGACTCAAAGGATCCTGGAAATTATGTCTTGCTAGCAAAGATGTATGCTGATGGAGGTAAGTTGGATAGTTCTGCTGAGGTGAGGAGGCTTATGAGGAAAAAGGGAATCAAGAAGAATCCAGGTTGTAGTTGGATCGAGGTAAACAACAAAATTCATGTGTTCACTGCCGATGATGCAAGACATCCACAGGTTATTGATGTTCTTAGATTTCTTGATGAGTTGATTAAGAAGATTGAAGGTTTGGGATATGCGAATGGGAATACTAATTCAGGGTCTCAAGTCCTTCACAGTGAGAAACTGGCTGTGGCTTTCGGCCTTCTCAGCCTGCCATCATATGTACCAGTGTATGTAATGAAGAATCTCCGTATATGTAGTGACTGTCATACCGTGCTTAAACTTATATCGCTTGCTGAAACAAGGGAGTTGGTGGTTAGGGATGCCGTAAGGTTCCACCATTTCAGAGAAGGATATTGTTCCTGCAGAGATTACTGGTGAAGTGGTTCCACTTTTGGATAAGATGAGGGAGCATCGTCTGAGGTGGTTTGGACATGTGCAGCACAAACCAACAGATGCACTATTTAGGAGGATTGACAGATTAGTAGTCAAGTTGAGGATGTGAAAAAAGGATCTCGCATTTGCTAAGGTTAGAGAGGACTTAACAGAACATAATGGAAGAAATGGATTCAAAATGCTGATCCCATAATTTTGGGATAAAAGTCTCATTGTTGTTTACGGTGAAGATTGGCATTGGAGATTGCTGGGGACCTACTATTGGTACGGTTTTCTTACTCTGTACTTTGAGTTTCCATCGTGATGAATTTAATTACACTCAGAATATTTGTATGTTAGAAAAATGTCAACTTCCATGTTTTTCTTGGCCCTAGGAATGAAATTTCTTATCGTTGTTCAAATTTGACAGATCAGAGAGCCCCTTTTTCTCCACCAAACTTTATTTGCTTGTCCAAATAACATGTTCATTTCACTCGAACCACTTTTGAAGATGATGACATGGTTCTGTACAGATTCCTAATTGATTTTTGTTTGTCCATATGCTCCAATTCTAGTTAGTTTGTCCTAAAACATTCCTTCTGTTAGATTAATTAGGCAGAAACTTTAACTGTCTTACAGGTTTACCTCATGAATTCTTGTTGATTACTTTCATAGTTTGTCATGCTTGTGCTTCAACATATGATTTCATTCTTATTGAATTGCTCTCCAGTACTGTTGTTGGAATATATAAATATTTAACCTCAATCATCATCACAACCCTTGACTTTTGGTGTGGTGGCAGGAACTTTAACATGGTAGCATAGCAACCCAAGTTCAAATCCCTTCCAACACATTTTAAGTGGATTTTATAAATAATGTACAACCGTGTGAATCCAACTCTCAACCCATATATTGGTCTTTTAGGGTTTTACCTGGTGGGGAATATTTAACCCTCAACCCTCACCACAGCTCTGGAATTTTTCTGTAGTAGCAGGGCCTTTAACAATTCTAAATACATGCAGCTCATGAGTAACTCTTCATATGTTCTGTCTAAACTACAAAATTATACTCATATTTTTCCATTAAGTTCCTCTTGGTCCTTTCGTTCTAAATATTCTATTTTAGTACATTGCTTGCCTTGCTAATCTGGAATACATGGTTCCTCTCGCTGAATTTTCGGAGCTACCTAGAAATGAGACTGCATCTTTTCCTGGGCAACATGGTCAGGTTTTGTGCATTGAATATATGCAATATAAGAATAAGAAGGGATGCCTATCCTCAGCTTGTTCGAAATGCAGTACTTATGCTTGGTTTGGGATTGCTGCTGCTTTTCAAAAAATGGTACTAGCAGCAGAAGCTGCTTTTGACAGGAGGTGGGAGGCTTCTGTCAAAAGCTGCCCAAAGTTGAACTGACTTTTGACAAGTTTTTTTTGTAAGCTGTTGTAACCAAACAGCTTGGACTGCTTTCCAAGAAAAAAGAGAGCAAAAGCAGCCTCCAATAATATATATTGCCTTATAGACACCAGAAGACATATTACACTCTACTTGCTGTCTTTCTGATCTGATAAACTCCCTAGCGGAATCAAAGATTAATGTATGATTACTACTTTTCCATCTCCAAAAATCCTACTCCCTTAGTTGAACATGATTGCCTGTACTTCATGCTGAAACTGAGAGAAACCTGCAACCATTTAGCAATCCCAGCTTTCTTGTTTTCTACAAACTTCCACATGTTCGCATATCAATGGCGCTTCCCTGTTCCATCTAGGACTAAACTAATGAGTGGTACAACTACTGCTTTTGAATCTTCTTATCGCTGCCTGTCCCTCATCTCTAATAACTTCAACCCTCATCAGTCCCAAACCTCCTTTGTCCATGCACAATTTTCCAACTTAGATCATGCATATACCCCTCCAAATCCCAAAAAGAAGTTGCTACAGATTCTTCAAGATGAGCTATTACTGCTCTATTATAACAGTCAATTAGCTTCAGAGCTTTGGGATTATTGGAGGTTGGGTTATCAAACATGCTCAACAAAGAATTGTGCGAAGGATTCAACATAAGGTTAGAACTGGATCAAGCTAGGTCTATGCTAATCCTTACTCAATCCCGGTCTCAATTTGTAAAGCCTAACCCAAATCGATCAAGATAGAATCCATATTCACACCAAAATTCGTTTGGGGTTGACAAATTGGCAAATCTGAGCCAGGTCCTAGTCAACAAAAGTGAGGCGAGCAACTAACAATGTGATCTAGTGCAGTACGAGGTTGGCCGATTGGCAAAGTGGGTCATGGGTGAATAAGTTGAGTCCTTTTATTGCTCCACTTGTCTGCTGGGTGCCATGTTACACCATGTATGCTCTAATTTCCGATATTCCATGTCCCCTTTTTCATCACCCTTTGGAATTAGGGTATACATGTTAAAGAAAATGAAGAAACATGTAGGAAGAAGTAAAGAAAAAGAGAACTGTGGAAAAAATCGATGTCGACAATGATACAGTATGTCGAAGGCCGAATGCTATCTTATGTTGATAATCTTCATTATCGACACAGTGTAACCTTACTATTTTGCGATGTATATTTCTAACTTCACAACATTCATCCATCTTAGAATTATACTATTCAAAACTCAGTGTTGTGAGGGAAATTTGTCTAAAAGCAAGTAAACACAAAAACAATATCTGTTGTGATGGATGATTCAACAATGTTGAATACTATCCATTCAAAACTAACAGAAAACAACAGCTAATACATAAATTATGTCTAAATATATCAAATATTTTTCTAGTTTTTAAATAAACATATTATTACTTGGCTTTTGAGAACTAAGAACTCTGAAACTATTGGGTCCGAAACCGATTCCAAAACTGATACTGCGAAACTTGAATGGTAGTCACCTCTTATACATACATGATTCCATTACCATAATGAATTTGATTCGTGATTGCACGTTGTGTTGCAATCGTACTGGACCACTAGCGGAGCTAAGGTGAGGTCAAGTAGGACACATTCTGCATCTGGATTGAGAAATTTATCTGTCTGCTTTTCATATTTCTAGCAAATAGGCGTGAACATCATGCCTATGACCAAGTCAGTTCAACTAGCCGTTCAGTGGTTCATAATCAAACTCCTTAATTAGTCGAGCGGAGGCTGACCAATTATCCTTTCCCCAATGCCCCCTTGGATTAGTTCTTAGTATCATTATTTCTCTCCAGGTAGTTAGAAGTAAGAAAATTCTAGGCGTATGCATAGTGCATTACCGTTTACACCTAAATTTGTTTAGGTACTCTTGCCATCCTCTTTAGAGGTGGACGTGGGCTTAATGGTTATTCTCTCTAGTTGGGTACAACTAAGTCTGGGTTTGGTATTGCTTACGCTTGTAAAAAATCATAAGAAGAAGCGACTTTTGAAAGCAGTCCCGTAACTTCCAAAAATAGCTTAAAAACATTAAATTTCATAATAAAGCAGAAACAGTAATAGGGTCTACAAAATGCACTTTGTTGCTACTTTTAGAAAAAAATATGCAGTAGCAGCTAAAGTAATTTTGTGCCAAGCCAGCCAAAGAAACTTCACTATATGCTATACCAACCACACTGCTAATTTTTGTAATGGTAAACCCAGTAATCATTGTTAAGAATCATTGTATGGGATTTCATTTAATTATTTAGTTGTTTTAAAATATAATTGTTGAGTTATACAAAACCAAGCCTGAACAGTGACTTTAATTTGTTAGAGTTATATAGATGGCGCTATTTGAAGCATAATTTCCCAAAGAAAGGGTGTAACTTGATAGGACTACATTTAAACATGCATTATCTTGAAACTCCTGGTGGACTCAAGAGGCAAAGGGAGGTATGGACTATGGACGTTCATGTACCATGACCCCATCTAGAATTTTGAAAAATAGATAATCTTCCATATAGTGTATAGTGGATATCAAGTTCATAATCCTGGACCCACCTTTACATAGATGAAGATCTTTACAGTTCTATGTATGTTAGATGTGGATTTATATTCTTCTATAAAAAAAATCTAAGACTTCCATTTGGACAAAATTATATGTCGTTTCTAGCTATACAAGATAACACAAGAACTAAAAAAATACACATACCAGACATAGATAAGGATATACCATTTTCTAACAATAAAAGGTAAAGCTTACAATTATGTTGATTGTAATTATATATATAAAATGAGTTGTTAAGAGGTTGTATTTCCATAGATCGAACCGAGTTGCAGATTATCTTGGCCTTTCACCTTGAGAATGGATTTTTGCAGTCAAACTTTATCTTCATTTTGTTGATAGCACAAAGTTCTTCCGACCAAGATTGTTGCTGAAACATTCTCATAATAAATCACCTGTTATTTACAGTAAAATGAACGTTTTGCTAACCACATTTTTTGGTGATTTGTATTTTTTGTGTTGTTACAGATACCTGTTACCATGAAGTGAAGAGGACATATCATCATTTTAGCATCAATACCATGAAGTATTTTGCAAATGGTAAGCACTCAACTGCAACAATGAGAGAGGAAAAAATATCTTCAAGAAATTATTGTCAAGTTTTGCTTCACCTTTATTCCCATATGGAAGTTTAACTTATTTTCTCATTCTTTGACAGTGAACAACAGTCCCTAGAATTCCTTTTCTGGATATTGATTCCTAAACTTGGAAAATACTCATCCTTAGGTAAGTTTCTCTATTGTTTTTAATTATCGACACCAGCTACTTGAATTTCCTAGCTCTTACCCTAAGTTGTGTTTAAAAATTCACCAGCAGCATCTCCCCTGGCAGTATATGAAATAATTATCCTGACAGAGTATCTCTACATCAACTAAGGATTCCTAGATGAGTAAAAATTTAAAGTGCCCAGACACATTAAGGGTGAGCACCTGAACCATCTCTAAAAGATTTGGGGTTCTTTCATGTCCTAGTTTTCTTATGACTCTACATGTGGAAGACAGGACTTCCAGACCTTTCTGTACATGTAAAGTACCTTTCTGTACATGTAAAGTATCTTTCTGTACATGTAAAGTACACAATCAACATCTGAAGCACTTGATCTGTAAGTGAACCCATGTGGATCTCACTTCATTCTTGGATTATATATGCAAAAGGGTCTGCTCTCGGCCATTCCACGTGTTGCCTAGCGGAAGCGAGCGAAGTGAGTTGATGAAGTGTATTTTCTCTTTTGTAAGCGAGCGAAGTGAGTTGATGAAGTGTATTTTCTCTTTTGTAGTAGATGCCGAACATGCTGCTCAATGGGCGGGTGCAGCAGCTACATGAATCCCTTCCTTTATGTTGTTGCCGGTGCTTTCCTGGCCTGAGACGGTTAGAAAGGGGCGGGTAAAGCCCGAATGCTAGGAGATCTACTTTTCTAGCGACCTAAGATCTAAGCCTTTTATTTAATAAGGAAATGGCTCCGTGCTTTATTCCTATTTACTCTGACTTAGGAAGTGGTAGATTAAAGACAAAGTTGATATATACAAAAAGTGGCCTTTATTCCCAAAATTTTAGAGTTGGCTATCTGAATCTTTTTTCTTCCATTCAGTTATGTCAAGGGCCTTGTCATCTGTAATAGACATGAATGCAAAATTGCAAATAATCTCATGATAAAATACGGGATACAAACATTCTCAGATAGGTACACTAAGAGTCACTAATGTTGCACGAATACATAAAATGGATAGTACATACACAATATGGATACGAACACTATTTTGATTTTCCCGTGTTCATGCAACATAGGCTTTGGCTAGATGATATCTACTTAAGATCTACTCAAGCTTGGGTGTCATTCTTACAAGTCAAGTGTAGATCTACCTATGCTCCAGTCTTTTAGTACCAATAAATCAGCTTTCTGATAATAGTTTAAACATTCATATTTTAGAATATTATGCTCAATGTTGTTAGGTTTAGGACCAAGAATCGTTTCATGTCCCTGTTAGCGACCACATGACTTAGCACGTGACGAGACGATGTTGCTAATTGATGACTATTACGTCCTTATTTTGTCCAGGAGTTGGTAGGGGGGCTGAAGCACGTGGTTGCCTATGTCACGTGAGTTGTCAAGAAGAACTTTGACACATCTTGTTGGGCCAACTACAATAGTTGGCCCGATCCTACTTTTTTGGGGGCCAGTGGAGTATCCCATCAATAACTCCACCCACATAATTGGAAGATTAGACTTGGTAAAACCACACATATTCCTAAATAGAAGGTTGTTTTACCTGAAAGCAAGACGGAAGTGCCCTAATAACCTGCGTATAACCTGTCTATAATAGAGTAATAACAAAATTTAGTAAGCTAAAACTAACTCTATACCAGTAAACATTTTCGATCATTGGTTAAGGAGCTTCATCTCTGACCAATTTCATTGTTCTTATTTTATTTTATACATTTTGTGCATATAAGAATATAAAAGAAGAATTAAATGAAGGAAAATATTGGTGTGCTTGTCGGCTATTCTTATGGTAGCATTATTAACCAACGTATCTTAAGTCGATGGATTTTATATCTTGGTCAGCCAACTTGAAAGACGTCTTCATCCGGAGCATGTATGGAGTTGATTCATTGTCCAACCTGATCGATATTGTTAGGACCATAAACAAAGTCACCATTAAGGAAGTAACAACCGCCCTTGTACCCACAATATTGGAAATAACTATAGCAATATTTACAACGATCAAGAGTTCATCTGGTGTTCGAGATCTCTGTCGATTAGTCCATTCTATGATGGAGGTGGTCGATAGCTTGGAGGGACTAGTTGAACGATATATGACAAGAGGCACTACAGTCTAATAAACTTCTTCACAAAAGGCTGCATTGAAGTTATCATGGAGACATAGCTCGAGGTCTAGGTTCACTTAGTTCTGGAGAACATGAACCAACTGGTCAAAAATGACATTACGATCATAGAGTTGATGGCCAAAACGGCACATGCCATCCTTCTTGACAATACACAACAGCTTAAGGACATCCAAATCGAAATTAACAACAACAATATCACGAACATGGAACTAATATTCCTTGATGACTTGGATATGATATCAATGACCACGGTTATCCCAAGTGGGTCTCTGTCATAGACCATAGTCTATTGGCATATCGATTATGTAGGCAGAGGAGTTTTTTTGCCAATGCCTATGTCAATTGTGGCCTAGGTTGACCTCACGACCTCGATCTATGTTTGTGATATTATCGACATTGTTGCTTTAACATCGTATGGATGTCCTTGAGTTATGTATTTTCAAGAAGGATGCCATTTGTCACTTTGGCCTTTAACTCTATGATCGTGATGCCATTTTCAACCATCTGTCTCGTTTTTTGAGAGTCGAGTGGATCTGAACCTTGAGTTGTGTCTTCAAGAGAACATCAACACAACCCTTTCTCAAGGGGCTTACTATACTGATCCAATGTTGTATGTCATTGCATCGTTCAACTAGTCCTCCAAGTTGTACGCTACCTCAATCACGATATAGATTAATCAAGAGTCTCTTGGACAAACAATTGTAGTAGATGAACTTTTAATCATTGTAAATGTTGCTAAAGTTCTTTCTAAAGCTCTCAGTATTGTCAAGGGCAGTTGTTACTTCCTTGATGGTGATTTCGGTGACCGTCCTATCAACGTCAAGTTGACTAGACAATAACTCAACTCTCGAAAGGTTCCAGATAAGCTGGTCAATGAACAGAGGGAATCCATCGACTCGGCCGACGTTTTCTTGGATCATTATTGCAAGCTACGCCAATTTTCCATCGCTATAATAAGAATCGACAAATGCACCAACATGACCTTGTTTTCCATGGTTTGATTATTTTCTTATATATATATATATATATATATATATATATATATATATATATATATATATATAAGAAAATAAAATGATGAAATTGATCAGGGACGAAGCTCGTTAATCAAGGATTAAATGATTACCTGGTTATATAGTAGGCTTTGGCTTACTTAGTTTTTTTAATTACTTTATCATAAGAATCCAGCCTTCTATCTAGGAGTATATGTGGTCTTATATTGTTTTATCAAGTCCTTTATTTCCTGTGGGGGTGGAGTTATTGATTAAATAACCTGGCCCAAAAAAGAAGTGGTTCGGTCCTCCCATTATAGTAGGCTTAATGAGACGTGCCTAGTTCTTTGTGATGACTCGCTTCACATGATGACTGTTGGCCCAAAAAATTATATAGAACTAGGAAGACCATAAAGGAGAGGAAGCCCTTGTGTATATGCAAATTGTTGGGTTCTTAATGCTTATTAGAGAAGCCTTTAAATAGGCTTACAAGTAAATGGTAGCAACCAAAAAACCAGGAGCAAATGGCTCCTTACCACAAGCTTAACCAGGAGAAAATGGCTCCTTACCACAAGCTTAAATAAAGACCAGGGAGTTCAAAATAAAAGAGAAGAAACAACATGATTAATTCAACAATTCACGACGATGAGCCCACACTGCTGATGGCGCATGAGTGCACGCTCGTCGAGACCTCCGTAGGCGCGACCAACAACGTCGTGCTCGACGAGGTGCACGTTCAAGTGCATCTGAGCCGCGAGGACGACCACCACGACGAAGCGTGGTACCTTGAGGAGGAGGTGTACGTCGCCCAACCTCCCGGCTTCATTGTCGAAGGCCAGGAGCACAAAGTGCTGAAAGTGAAACTTGACAAGGCACTGTACAGGCTACGGCAAGCACCAAGGGCTGGAACACCAAGCTTGACAGTTGCCTACTGTCACTTGGTTTCCACCGAAGTGCACAGGAACACGCTGTGTATGCACGCAGCAAAGGTCCAGCTCGCCTACTTGTGGGAGTATACGTTGACGATCTCATAATCACCGGAACAGACCCACAGGAGATTGCTAGGTTCAAGAAAGAGATGAAGGCCTTGTTCAAAATAAGTGACTTAGGGTTGTTTACTTTCTACCTCGGCATTAAAGTGTAGCAGTCCAATGGCTTCATCACCCTCAGTCAAGAGCCATATGCTCGCAATATCTTGGAGAATAGTGGCATGGTGGACTGCAACCCGTGCTATATCCCCATGGAACCGAGGTTCAAGCTAAGCAAGGTGATCTCAGCCCCTCCGACCGATGCCACATTCTACAGGAGTATCATCGGGAGCCTCCGGTACCTGGTGCACACGCGTCCGGACATCTCGTACGCGGTGGGCTACGCGAGTCGGTTAATGGAGAACCCGACCACCGAACAACTTGCTGCTGTCAAGCGCATCCTCCGCTACGTCGCCGGCACACGTCACTTTGGCTGTTGCTACGAAAAGAAGGTGGAGGAACCACGGCTACAGTGACAGTGACAATGACATGACAGGTGACATCGATACTCACAAGAGCACCACTAGCGTGCTATTCTTCCTCGGCCGTAGCCTTATTAGCTGGCAATCTCAGAAACAGAAACCTCTTGCGAGGCCGAGTATATTGCTGCGACAACGGCATCATGCCAAGGCATTTGGCTTGCAAATCTTCTTGGTGACTTGAAGAACGAGGAGGCCGGCAACGTCGTGCTCAAGGTGGACAACAAGTCCGCCATCTCCCTCAACAAGAACCCCGTTTTCCATGACCGAAGCAAACATATTGATACAAGGTATCATTTCATTCGGGAGTGTGTCGAGAGAGGGAAGGTTGAGATCGAGTACATCAACACTGAAGGACAACTCGCGGACATCCTTACCAAGGCGCTCGGGCGAGTCAAGTTCACTGAGATGAGGCAGAAGGTCGACGTCGTAGAGGTGAATGTCGTACAACAGGCTTAGGGGGTGAATTGTTGAATTAATCCTGTTGTTTTTTTTCTTTTATTTTGAACTCCCTGGTCTTTAGTTAAGCTTGTGGTAAGGAGCCATTTGCTCCTGTTTAAGCTTGTGGTAAGAAGCCATTTGCTCCTGATTTTTTGGTTGCTACCATTTACTTGTAAGCCTATTTAAAGGCTCCTCTAATAAGCATTAAGAACACAGCAAGTTGCATATACACAAGAACTTCCTCCCCTTTAAGTTCTTCCTAGTTCTATATAATTTTCTGGGCCAACAATGACTTCATGTTGACAAGACGTATGTCAACCCGTACCTACTCCCTGACAAAGGACGAAATAATCATCAACCAGATGGAATCCTATCTTTAGATTAAGGGATAATAGAAGTTCCAATTATATGGATTGGGTCTAGTCGAACAATATCCATATCTTGTCTTAACATATTTAAGATGAGATCTTCACGACCTAAACTTAAATATATAGGCCCTAACTCAATCCTTAGAGCTTTCTTCTGGTCCACATGGATATCGAGCCACCTAATTGTTACATTCTTTAAACACGGTTGCTTTTCTAACTTGATCTCATGAATTTTATTATGTATACTCAAGTCTCGATAATTTCAGGTCGTAAATGTACCGAGTTTGAACATGACAAGCTTGACTCGATCCGATTGCGTCCTAGAACTTTTAGGCCTTGTTTGGGAACAAAATCCCAAACCTGGAAAAGGAAACTGAGCTTTGGTGAAGTTATGCCTCCAAATTTCAAATAACTTAACTTTGGCGTGTCTCGGTGGAGTATAGGAGTTAGAAGAACTCCATTTCTAACTCCTGAACACCCTCCAAACTAGCGTATTAGAACTCCAATCTGACTAGACTTTTGTAAAACTCCATTTCCTTCTCTTACAAAATTTCAATACTATCTAAAAACTCCTAAACATTACCTAACTTAAACATAACTCCACTTTTCTCGATAAAGTTCCATCTTTTCAAACTCATGTTTCAATACTCCAAATTCCAAAACCTAACTCCATTTTAGCAAACTATGTTCCCAAACTAGGCCATAGTCAGGTTTAGAATTTGTTCGATTGACCATTGTTCATCGTGACAAAGACGTCAAATCCTTGTATATCAAAAGTAAATTGATTTTGATATATATGAAACCTATGCATCAAGTGTTGCAAAATTCTGCATTTAATATAACAAATTTTATTTTAGTGGTAAGTAGGGAAAATTGTCAGACTTCAATTCATTATGATAAATAAGTACACAAGTATTTACAAGGTGAATACATCAACCTCACATTACAGGTCATTTTTTTTTTTTTTTTTTGTGACTAATTGATGGGAATAAATCACCCATGTACCACTAATGGTAATTAATGAAATAAACGCAAAGTGCAAGTTCAAAAGAACAGAAGAGAACCACAAATACAAACTCACATCAAACAAAACCGAACGATTTGATCTGCCTGCTAATAATAACTTGCCGAAGCTAGAATCCATCACTTTTTTTGTTCCAATTCCTAGAATATTGCCTAGATCTTTTGTTTTCTCATGTCTCCAATGCATCCCTCCATATATGAATTGTCACGACCACAGATCAGATATTTACAACATTTACAACTTGCAGTATATTTTACAAATTTTACAACCTCAAGATACATACAACATTTAATGTTCTCAAGGAGACATAACTCAAGGTCCTGGTCCCTCAGCTCTGGCAAACATGAGGCAACTGGTTGAAAATAGCATCAATCATAAGTTGATGGCCAATTGTTAGCCCAATGATTACTTGGAGTATTTTGAATATGGTTAATCGGTTAAGTTTATTGTTATAGAGTCACTAATGTTTATGTAACCACTGATTATTGTTGATACTTAACTAACACGAGTCCTAGTATTTCACTATTATTATCATCAACACTTGTATTTCATGATATCTATATTAGTATTGGATACTATACAAATAATTGTTTTCTATTATGTATATTGTTTTGCACGTCTAACTTTATTTTGTTAGAAAAACAATTCGGATAATTCAAAGCAAGGTTATTCTTCGACATGTGCCGATGATATGAGAAAATAATATTGTGCCAAAGACACAAGAAGTCGAGCCAAGTGAAAGACAAATCAAAACTTTCGTGTAATTTGTTATCTTGTACATCTTCGGTAAGGATAGCTATGTAACACTTAGAGAATGAGGTGCGCTTGGAAGCTCAACCCACCAAACCTTATATAAGACAAAACATATTATTATTGCATACATTCTATTTAGAAAGTTCACAAGCTAGGAGTTAAACTATATTTTCAAATATCAAACTAATTCTAGTTTGCATTTGTATTTAATTCAACACCCTTTTATTGTTTCAATCATATCTGGAGGTACATTATTTTTACTTGCGACTTAGTTTTTTCTTTGGAAAACTAGACTTCCATACCTAAAAGTCATATGTTCACAAAATTTTCAAATATGTCTCTAACCTTGTCAAAATTAAGACACAAGACTGCACATGTCTGCAGAATCAATCATCTTTGCTGTTCAGTTCGACACACCTTCACTCTTTGAACCATATCTTGAGCTACCGACATCATTTTGACTTACAACATAACATTTTGAAAACTGGACTTCAAGACGTTTCTATCATGTATAGACACTTTGGACTAATTCCAACTGGAACATGTTCAAAATCATGTATCTTCATCATGATGTTTTCTGTTTCAGTAAAACAACATACTACCGATATACTGGTAGTATATCGAAGTATACCGCCTAAAAACATTTCGTTCTAACATGATTTATACTCCCCTCAAAGTACACTTCTAGCCTTATGCTTGTCCTCTAATAAGCTGCAACAATTATAAATATACCCGTTACTCATTATCAGTACACTGTTAGTATAGTGGTAACGACTATATTTGTGTTGTGGACTATATATATGGTCTTATTGTCATCCTTTTAATCTATCTCTTGAGCTAAAAATTTGCATATACGATCTCAAGCGCCAAACACTTGATATTACCAAGAGCCAATTCTTCAAATACCTAAGAGCTTCCATTTATCTAAATTCTTATCCAAGTGAGAGTGAGATTGTGAGCTTCATTGGATCTTCATCTTATGATCAAGAAGATTAACCTTTTTATTTTGTAAGAGGTTGAAGTCGACAAGACTTCGTATCAAAGTTCATATTTGAAGTTGGCAAGCCTTCGGATTAAATCTTGCGTGTAGAAGTTGGCAATATCTTCGAATCAAAGCTTACATTGTAGCTATTTTCATAATAGTGGATTAAAGTCAGAGAGAGTTCCGTGGCTGGAGTCCTTGCAGATAATGTCATGATAAATCGGATGTTTGATTATTTTCTTACTTATAACACTTGTTTTAAATTGTCCATTAGCATATTTAATTGTACTTGATTTTTATTAAACCCTATTCACCCTCCTCCCCTCTTCCCTTTAGAGTGCTTTCAAGCGACACATGACATCCTTCTTGAGAGTACTTAACAACAGGCTAAGGACAACCATACCAATGTTAACAAACAACGAAAACAATAATATCACGAACATGGTTGAGAGTTCCCTGATGACATGGATATAAACGACCACGATACCCCAAGTGGCTCTACATAGGAAACCAAGATTTAGAGGCACATCAATTGCGCGAGCAAGGAAATTATATGCCAATGACTATGTAATTATGGCAAAGGATAGAAGCAAAAATTTCACTAGCATTAGTGCTTTCATCAAGGTCATAAGGTCCAATAACAACAGTCTGAGTTGATCTAGCTTGTATATATGATGAGTAAGTCATAATTCCGTCGAACAAGTTCAATATTTTCATGTACGAACACGGACCAAGTGTTACGCTCCGATTCCGTTGAATCCTTTCGATTTCGTCGAATCGATAAGTCGTCACCGAACGTGATGTCGTACAAGTCTAAATTGTACTCGTATAAAAATGAACGTGCACGTATAATTTATTTGAAAATAAGGTTGAGACAACATTACAACAGAAAGTTGAAGACATAATACAGAAAAAAATAAAGCTCTTTTATTAATATCTTGCAGAATACTATTTTTCAATGCAAATTGAAATATTGTTTCGACTTCCATTCCAGGAAATAAATAGCAAGTTAACAAGTTGTCATGAAATAATATAATCATTTCATACATTATACCCCTTTGTTATATTGAAATAAAAAAATGTAAAGAAAAAACTTCAAAATACTTTGAATAAGAAGAGCTTCAAAAACTTCGCGGGCCCTTTATCGTCCTTGAGCACCCGCGTTGTTTCCAGCACCTGTGGAGGAGTGGGTCAATACATTGGGGAATGCACTTGTGAGCTGTACCAATCCAACTCATCCTAACTAACACAATATATATGTGAAGCATACAATTATTAAGTGATCTTTCTTTTATGGACTAGGGTCTATTAACAAATTCAATATCAAGAACATAAAATGTAAACAAGAAAATAACTATTTCACCTTAAGAGTGATTTTTTATCCACATCCAACTTGTCTATTCCAGTATAAACCAAGGGTCCATGCAAAGGATTTTATTAGCAATGTAACATGTTTACGTGACGGTCATTGGTGATTTCGACACCATGAAGGTTTTTTACATGATATTGTGATACACATTTTCAGAGAAGGTAGCTAGCCTCAATGAAGGTCCCACAATATCTCGTGCCTATTAGCACATCAAAATAACTTCCTCCTTGGCCGATATGGATCCGATCCCCCGAATGTCGTTCGAGGAAATTTATACCAAAGCTTGTGCACAAATTGTCTATGACCTTGCAAATGCATATGCAACTTGACTATAAAACAACCTTTGCAAAAGTAAATACAAACGTAAATCTCTAATTGGACATCACATTTCTCGAGTCTATGCTCGTATATCTCAATTTCTATTCAGGATTACAACACTTGGTGACCTATTGGTCCCAAACATTTTCAACTATTCCATGGTACCAAACCATTTCCATACGAAGCTTATACTATATCATACCTGTGCAAATAACGCACTAACACTTTATCTTTCCGGTGTTTCAATCATTAACAAATACAACATTACATGTGGCTTATATTACCTTTTACTTCTACAGTTCTACTAAGCATCATCGAGCTAAGGACGTTGCAAGGAAACAAGATAATTCTTTTATTAATGCATGAAGAAAAAGAAAAGAAGGATAGAACCAACCACCGATTTAGAGAATTGTCGAGAGTAGGAGAATTACTTTGCAACAATCAAGCCTCTTGTAATGATAGGGACCGAACCTCTTCTAGTAGATCCTTAATCCTGGCGAGTGAAGTCGACGTTATGTGGGTCCATTTGCCGTTTGAGGGCTAGCTTGACCGCAACCCAGCTTCTACCGCTTCTTGATAACCTGCAAGCAACGGCCACGAGTTGTCGTACCTGAACGATTATGCCCTGAGCGTTGGCGCCTCCATAATCAAAACCAAAATTGGGGAATGGTCGCTTGTTGATGGAGGAAGTCCTTCCGCCTTAACCGCAGGGAGCTTGTCAAACCATCTCCTGTTGCCAAGAGTCCGATCTAACTGGCAAGCGATCCAGTTATGAATGGCTCTGTTGTTCCAAGTCCACACTTATCATGTTCGTTCTAAGCAATTGAGTCCTGACTACATGAGGCATCGCTGGAAGTCTTCGAGAATATAATCCGAGACGCGTAGGCCACTAATTTTTTCTTGGATAAATAGCATAGCATTAAAGTATCCAACCAAGAGCAAAGGTACTTTTAGTTTCATATCTGCAATAACGCTAACACGGATGATTTCCTTCCACAACTCTTTCCGTGTCTTCCAATAATTATGTCTATACACCGTCCCAAACATGAGAAGGAAATCACCTTGATTAATAAAATCACCAACGATGAGCTGCTCGAACTTTTGTATAATGCGAACTTTCCAGAGCCTATTATCCCAAAGCAACCATATCCTCGCCATATCGCAATGACTCGAATTGTGTTCCTGTGACCAGAAGATCGGTGTTCTTGTAGCCAATTTTCGTTCTGATTTTATCCAGATGTTTCTATACATCAGTTCTAAAGTTAGTTCTAGAGTGCACACTGCTTGGAATGAAATCACATAGCCTATGCACTTTGTTATGAGCGTATATCATTTTATGATTTCCATGTGTATATCAAGGTGTTAGTCCCGGGGCGTAATTTTTCGATGGAAAACTGAAATTATGCAACACTTTAAAAAAGGTGCACGAGAGAGATCTCGGAGGATTCTGTGAAAACAAACACTAATGTGTCACTTCGAAGAAGGCACAGAAGAATTCGTAGCAGCAGTAGCGAAAGTCCACTAACGTTTTCTGCTTAGATCAGAAACGTTCTCATTTAGAACGAGATAAAAGTGAATGAACAGAAATGGTGAAATGGCCTGCAGGGGTGAATGATCACTGGCGCCCAAAGCTTGATTCGCCTCACACGAACAGCTTCCAGGAACCAGCAAGTTCAACGGAGGACTTCGGAACACTCCGCTCTTCTGACTCCTTGGATGGCGCGGAACTCTGCTCACAAAGTACCTCTCTTCTCTGCTCTGAACTTAGAGAATTTCGTAAGAAAATTTCTGATACTTAGTACTGTACCCTGAGAGAGAAGAGAGGGACTTTATATAGGTGCGCCTAGTAACTGCTCGGTATGCAGAACGTTCAGGACGTAGGAAAAATCGCTCTGAACGTTCCGTTACCGTTCAAATCGTGTACAGACACGATTGAACCAACTGGCGCACAGTGTGCGCCAATTAGCGCATAGCGCGCGCAACCGTGCACTGCTGCACCAACTGCGTACACGAGCACCGCTGCACCAACTGCGTACACGCACACTACGCGCCAACTGCGCGTCAACTGGCAGCGCCAACTTGCGCGCCACTGGGCTGCGCCATTGGGCAACGCCAATTGGTCGCGTCATCTGGCCGCGCGATCGGGCCACGCGAACGGGCGCGCGATCGGCTGCGCATAGGCTCGCACAACGAGCGCAACTTAAGCGCACTATGCGCCTAGCGACGATGCTGACGTGCTAAGTGCAAAGTGCGCCAACAAAATGCCATATTACGCCTCATGAGCCCGAGTCCGAGTCTGAGTCGAGCTTCAATGGAAATTAATTTTCAAGAGCAAAAAGTATAAATGTTTTATCATGGAGTCTTAACTTGACCTTCTAGTAAAATCATCCACATGGTTTTCTACTTAGGGTCACCACCCCATGTGCATATCTCAACAACATACCAAGTATATATTGAGATACAACTCATGGTGCTTTTCCAATGTGGAACTAAATAATACTAGGCATGTGTTGAGAGCAAGCTCTCTCTACATGTTCAAGGAAAAGCTCCAACAATCCCCTACGTATCTTGATATATGGGTTTGAGTGTTCCCCACAGTAAATGTCCATCATGCATTAGGAGAGATGTCGCTGACGACTTGAATCTTCCCGTATGGGTCAAACAACATACTATAATACAAGAATGGACTAAGCCTTGAATTCTGCACCATAGCTGCAATTCTTTTCACTCACATAATGTAGTTACATGTGCTTCTGGCTGCACATTAAAGGTCCCGTGCCAGCCTGGTTTCAGCGTATTATTTTGGGCGTCTACAGGTTCTCTCTCAAGAGACGGCTTGATATCTCTGTCCATACACTATAGGTGAGTTCTTTATTAAAGAAACATGACATAAAGCCTTGCGCTTTCCTTGCGGTGCTACACCGCTATGACATGGCCTAAAGTCGAGGTATTACTCCTACTCGGGAACCTCATCGTAGTATCATACTACTATAGCATGAGGTCACAAGCCTCTTTGTAGTGCCAAACTACCCGACATGGCTTGCAAGACCGAGGCTTTACCCTTATCTGGGTACCTCATCGTGGTGTCCTGCTACTATAACATGAGGAAATCCTCCCCTTTGTAGTGCTGTCTACAACTCTTTAATTTCATCATACAACATTAGGCTACCTGCCTATTTGCGGTGCTACGCTGCTGTGACTTGGCTAGCAAAGCCGAGACATTACCCCTACCTGGGAACCTCATGGTGGAGTCACCCCACTGTAGCATGGAGTTTCACTCCTTGTAGTGTTGCTCTACCGTGCTTCCTGTAAAGCACACCAGGCATTCACTCTGCCTGACAACTTATTAAGGCATTTAAGCCATCCTTATCATATGATCCGTTTTTTGCAGAAAACATATAGTAGACAACAATGGTCGTAGGTCCGTAACCTTTCCATGTCACAGAGGACATGTACCTACTGTTCCTGATATTTTTCCAGTTAGTGGTTCTCCCTTGAACCAAAAGCTAGATGTCTAGCAGATTTCTCTTTGAACTAATAGCATAAAATTTTATGATATGATTAATAACATAATATCAGAATGCCTTCAAGCTTATTTTACAAGCTGTGTCATCGACCAGCTGACGCTTGATGCCCTTGGTGAACGGATCCGCCAGGTTTTTCTGACTCCGAACATCAATAACTGCATTGACACCTCTTTTTATGAGATCATGTACTGCCATGTACTTTAATCGTATAGTCCTCTTCTTTCCGTTGAAGAGGTCATTTGATGTCACCGTCGCAGTCTCTTGGTTGTCGCAATATATTGGAATCCCCGGTATTTGCGCCCCAACCACTGAAAGATCATACATGAGCTCCTGAAGCTATTCTGCTTCCTCCGCTGCGGTATCAAGTGCAAAGAACTCAGATTCCATGGAGGAACGAGAGAGCATAGTCTGCTTCTTCGACTTCCACGATATAGCATCTCCATCCATTGTGAAAATAAATCCACCTGTGGACCTCTCGCTCTTCAACTCTGAGCACCAGCTGGC
Source organism: Iris pallida (assembly GCA_029216955.1). Lineage (NCBI taxonomy): Eukaryota > Viridiplantae > Streptophyta > Magnoliopsida > Asparagales > Iridaceae > Iris > Iris pallida. The sequence goes on along the minus strand of JANAVB010031614.1, from coordinate 2,089,263 downwards.
ATCACTGAAGCCTTCTACTACCGGCAAATCTCCGCTGTAGTACAGTGCATATGTCTGAGTTTTCTTGAGATATCTCATTATCCGTTTCACAGCTTTCTAGTGCTCAATGCCTGGGTTGCTTGTGAAACGACTCAACATTCCCATGACGAAAGCTATGTCAGGCTTTGTGGCAGTAGTAGCATACATCAAACTCCTGATTACACTTGCATACTCCAGCTGCCTAACGCTTTCCTTCGAATTAGGCTTCAGCTTCATATCACACCTGTAAGGCGTATCGATCATTGGAATATCCTGATACCCGTAGTGTGTGATCATCTTCTCAATATAATGAGACTGTGACAGCGCCAGTCCAGTGTCTGTCCGGATGATCTTGATCTCTAAGATCACATCAGCTTTCCCCAAGTCCTTCATACTGAACTTAGTTGAGATGAACTTCTTTGTCTCTGTGACATATCCCATATCCGTACCTAAGATCAACATGTCGTCCACGTACAGACAAACGATTACACCTCTTCCATCAACGAACTTTGTATAAACACACTTGTCCGTCTCGCTGACCCTGTAGCCATTGACCTTATAACCTTGTCAAACTTTTCATATCACATCTTGGGAGCCTGTTTAAGACCGTACAAGGATTTTACAAACTTGCAGACTTTGTCTTTAAGACCCTTGGCGACAAATTCCTCTGGCTGTTGCATGTAAATCTCTTCGGTCAGCTCGCTATTTAGGAAAGCCATTTTTACATTCATCTGATGTATCACCAACTTATGTATAGCTGCGAGAGCAATCAACATTCTGATGGTGGTCATCCGGACTACTTGAGTATACGTGTCAAAGTAGTCGATCCCCTGCTTCTGAGAAAACTCCTTGGCTACTAACCTAGCATTGAACTTGTTAATAGTTCCATCTGCTTTCATCTTCTTCTTGAAAATCCATTTGCATCCGATGGATTTTGCTCTTTCAGGAAGATCAACCAACACCCAAGTGTTATTAGAGGTAATTGAATCAATTTCATTGTCTATCGCCTCCTTCCAAAAAACAGCGGCTCTGGTCTTCATCGCCTCATCATTGGTAAGCGGATCTGTTTCCACATGATAGGTGACAAAGTCATTTCCGAAGTACTTCGGCCTCCTCACTCGCTTAGTTGACGGCTCAGTGAGCTCTGGTTCAACAGTTGTTTCAACAACAACTTCTTCTTGGACTACATTCTCATTGGAAGCTTCAGTTTCCTGCGCACTCCCATTGTTCTCCGGAATATCCGCAAGAATAATGTTCTTGTGTCTTGCAAACTTGTCTTCAAAATATTTTGCGTCGCGAGATTCAATGATATGATTTGATTCAATATCAAGAAATCTCCGAGCATCACTCTTCTCGACATAACCCAAGAAGATTGTCTTCGTAGTCCTTGTCCTGAGCTTCTGAATCTTCAGATTTGGAAGTTTCACATATGCCAGACACCCCACACTCGAATGACATTCAAGTTAGGTCTGACTTTGAACCAAACTTCATGAGGAGTAACGTCTGAAGTTGCATGAGGCACTCTATTTAGAATAAAAGTGGCCGTCAATGCAGCTTCTCTCCAGTAGCATTTTGGAAGACCCGCAGTCAACAACATTGAGTTTATCATTTCTGTCAACGTTCTGTTTTTTCTTTCTGCTACTCCGTTAGATTGAGAAGAGTACGGAGCAGTAGTCTCGTTGATAATTTTATGTTATTAGCAGAACGATGCGAATTCATGAGACCGGTACTCTCCACCTCGATCACTTCTTATTCTCTTTAGTTGTTGTCCAGTTTGCCGTTCAGTCTCGGTCATGAACTCTTTGAACTTCTCGAACGCTTCGTCTTTAGCCTTCAGCAAGTAAACGAACGCGTACTTTGAGAAGTCGTCGATGAAGGTTATGAAATACTTCATCCCGGCCTTTGTAGAGAATTGTTTGAAGTCACAGATATCGGAGTGTACCAACTCCAGAAGATCTGTGCTTCGATTAACCCGAGGAAATGATTTCCTTGTGATCTTTATCTGAGCACACACTTCACATTTCTCTACCTTACCCCCATATTTGGAGATAAGTCCTAGACTAGACATTCTGTTTGTTCTTTTACAATGAACATGTCCTAGTCTATTATGCCACAACTCAAGAGTATAAGCAGAATGAGCGATTGCATTAGCAACATTAGACTGATTTACAAGCTGAACTTTAAACATTCCTTCGGTATAAAACACTTTTTTGAAGTATGTTTCCTTTATGGACATCACCATCTGGCCAGCATTGATGTCCATCCTTAGGCCTGCAGTACAGAGTAGGCCTCCAGAGATCAGGTTATTTGCGATAGCAGGTACATGCTTCACCCCTTGAAGTGTCAGAGACTTTCCTGAAGTCAGCTTCAACACCATCGTCCCGATCCTTTGTACTTCAGCTTGTACCTGGTTCGCCACCATAACAACTTCAGAAGTTGGTGTGTAGGTAGTGAACCATTCCTTACTTGAGCAGACATTGCAGGTGGCACCAGTGTCTACCCACCAGTCAGAGTCATCCCCCACCGCAGCGACCTGCGCAATCATCGCAATAACTTCAGTGATCATAGAAACCTTACTAGGCTCACCTTGCTCTGATTGCTTGGACTTAGATTTGCATTCACTCTTGAAGTGGCCCTTCTTGCCACAATTGAAGCAAGCCAAATGAGACTTTGGCTTCTGTTGCTTGAAGGCAGTCCCCTTCACTTTCAAATTATTGGGGTCCTTCTTCTTGCTGTGGGAAGCCGCCTACTTTCCCTTAGATTCTTTGGTGTGAACCAATTTGGCGTTAGCCATCTGTTTGGACAAAGCGTACACCTTCAGTTGAGCCCTCATCTGGTCCTCAATATAGATTTCTTGTATGAGATCTTCGAGACTGATCTCCAGTTTTTTCCTATGCATGTTTGCATAGAACTTGCTCCAACCAGCAGGGAGCTTGGAGACGATCCCTCCAACAACAAAGTTGTCGGTGAGGGGTATCGCCTCATCTTCCAATTTCTGTCGCAGCTTCAGGAACTCCTTCACCTGCGGCAACATAGTCTTCTCGTCTTCAAAGAGCCACTTGTGATATTTTTCAACCACAAATATCCTGCTCCTATTTTTTTCATCTTCGTACAGTTTTTCCAAAAACTCCCAAATCTCTCTGGCAATTGTCTTCTTAGAATATGATTTTGCCAGGGAGTCCTCCATAGCATTTAGAATGAGAAGCCTACAGAGGCTATTATCCCTTCTCCATTTGGTCTGACTTTTATTAGCAGCAGTAATTGCGGCTGCAGACCCAGTTTCTGGAACAGTCGGTTCTGCTTCGGTTAGCACGTGGTCAACTTCAGAAAGTTGAAGATTTAGGCTAAACTTTCTCTTCCAGACTTGATAGTGCTCTCCATCAAATTGCTATAACTTACAGAAGTTAGGAATGATGAGTGGAGCACGAAAGTTTTCTATCTTGTAAAATCAAGCTTTGAGATTGTTAGTCCCGGGGTGTAATTTTTCGATGAAAAATGGAAATTATGCAACACTTCAAAGAAGGTGCACGAGAGAGATCCCGAAGGATTCTGAGAAAACGAACACTAATGTGTCACTTCGAAGAAGGCACAGAAGAATTCGTAGCAACAGTAGCGAATGTCCACTAACGTTTTATGATTAGATCAGAAACGTTCTCGTTTAGAACGAGATAAAAGTGAATGAACAGAAATGGTGAAATGGTCTGCTGGGGTGAATGATCACTGGCGCTCAAAGCTTGATTCGTCCCACACGAACAGCTTCCAGGAACCAGTAAGTTCGACGGAGAACTTCGGTACACTCCGCTCTTCTGACTCATCGGATGGCGCGAAACTCTGCTCATAAGGTATCTCTCTTCTCTGCTCTGAACTTAGAGAATTTCGTAAGGAAATTTCTGATACTTAGTACTGTACCCTGAGAGAGAAGAGAGGGACTTTATATAGGTGCGCCTAGTAACTGCTCGGTATTCGTTCAGGACGTGGGAAAAACCGCTCTGAACGTTCCGTAACCGCTCAAATCGTGTACAGACCCGATTGAACTAACTGGCGCACAGCGCCCACCAATTAGCGCATAGCGCGCACCGCTGCGCCATCTGCGTACACGCGCACAACGTGTCAACTGCGCGTCAACTGGCAGCGCCATCAGGCAGCACCAACTGGCCGCGCCAACTTGCACGCCACTGGCAGCGCCAATTGGTCTCGCCATTTGGCCGCGCGAACGGACGCGCGATCGGCTGCGTAGAGGCTCGCGCAACTTAAGCGCACTGTGCGCCTATGGACGATGCACAAAGTGCGCCAACAAAACGCCACATTACACCTCATGAGTCCGAGTCCGAGTCCGAGTCACTAAGCCCCTACGGGACTTAGCTCCAATGGAAATTAAATCCTAAGAGCAAAAAGCATAAATGCTTTACCATGGAGTCTTAACCTTACCTCCTAGTAAAATCATCCACATGTTCCTTCCTCAGGGTCACCATCCCATGTGCACATCTCAACAACATACCAAGTATATATTGAGATACAACTCATGGTGCTTTTCCAATGTGGAACTAAATAATACCTAGGCATGTGTTGAGAGCAAGCTCTCTACATGTTCAAGGAAAAGCTCCAACACAAGGTTCGTAGTGTAGTATCGGTATCGGATCCATCTATGAATATCAGCGGTTTCGGATCGAAGTATCGAATTTTTTTAGTATCTTAAAGCAAATAGTTATTAATAAATTATTAAAATTTTAGAGAAAAAAATGTTTTATACATTTAAGCATAACTTTAAGTATTTCATGTATTATTTTTTTAGTAATTTTGGAATTAAATGAAATAGTAGTCACCATTTCCGATTGGTTTACCTACGATAGATAAGTTTTCTTCTTTTACAACTTTACTATGCTTCTACACCTTTGCTAGAAAAGAGACCCAAATGTCGGTATCGATCAATGTTTGTTTCAGATCAGGACATGCCAAACTGTATCGATATCGGCTGTATTGGATTGATTTCGACCGATACTGCAAACTCTAGGATGTATATCATTTCCATTCTCTTATTCCTTGTCAGTTTTTTCTTTTTAATTTTGATTTACTTATCCATCCTCTGCACTTTGCAGCAGTCTCCCATTCCTAAAGTTGTACAGGTTATGCAACCCAGTTTATCTGCCTGAACAAGTTTCATGGGTATGTATCCTCATAACTGGCATAATTTTGCATGTCCCCCTAGCAATGGAATATCTTGTCGTCGTTCAAATTTTTATTCCTTTTTGGGATAATGACTGTTTCTTTTGATATCTATACTGTGTAATATGAAAAGTTCAGGCTTCATCGTGTAAACTTTTTTTATCCAAATATATTTTATCCAAATATATCCTTATCTATCTATACTGATTAAAATTATTCATTAAATTTATGAGACCATCTAGGTGATTACGTATAGGAAAAAAATTAATAGGGTTGTCCTTTCCTCTTCCCATTACTAATTAAAATTTTGCATGGTTAAATTCGATTATCAGAACTGCATAAATGTAAAGCTCACTGCATAAATGTAAAGCTCAAAAATCTTATGATCAACAAATACTCATCTTGGAAGCTGATTCTTGATTTGTTTCCTTTGTCTATTGCTTAACAAAATGCTCCACTATTATAATTAAAGCTGTCCATGTATGCATATAGAATCTCTGAAACTTTTCTTTCTTTTTTTTTGTAAAATAAAATTTCTATTTTACGGCCTTCCATATATGGGCTCTTGGGCCGACCTTGATTTTTGTCCGAAAAAGTTGTCATACAACATTACCAGAGGTATGAACCTCTTTTGGGCAGGCACAACCGGACCTCTTTCCATTTTTTTATCGTTTAATGGGCCGACCAAAAGTTGGAATTGTGATTAAATTATATTAAAAATGTAATTTTTACACATACAATTGTTGTATTACAAAGTTGGACTAATTGTTAAATTACCAAATTTGAGTTTTAAAACACATACTTGCAATTATTGTTGTCACAATATACAGAAAAATATACATTTTTAATCACAAAACATGCATAAAATTGAGATTATTTACATAATTCTGGAAGTTTTATTCGGATTTTGATTTTTGACTGAAACCCTAAATCGAAACCGAATATTTTTTTTTAGTAGTTTCAAAACCGAAATCGAAATCGAATGAGAAATTTTAGTATTTTTAAAACTGAAACGGAATTTCCTATTTAGTTCGGTTCTCGGTCCTTAACCCCTAATGATTGTAGTTCTCTATCGTAAATTGTTTCATCTTTATCTCTTTCTCTACACTTTTTATAGTTTTGAAAAACTTCAGCTGGTGCTCCTTACTTGCATGAGCTTGCATGGTTAGCCTAGTTGAAAAGTGGGTTTATCTCACCAGTACCACGTAACATGTCGACTAGTTTTTATGGTACGGCCCTCTTGTTCATACCGACCCAATTCTGATGGAAAGGAAAGGTCTGGACGATGTCGGTGGTGACGACAATCGATGGAATAAGGAAAGGAGAAAAGTCCAAGTGTATCCTATCGTGGCCGTGAAGCCCGTCGCGGTTGCGGGCCGGCCAAACCCTGTAGAACAGTTCAAAGATGGCTACATATAGATAACGACTTATACAAAGTCTGTGGTGTTTCTTGATTCAACTCCTTCACTGTTACATTTGTAATGTACACAAGAATTCCAGGTTCTCTTCCTATATAACAAAGAAAAGACCAGGTCACAAATGAAACCATAGACTTGCTACTAGTGGACCAAAGCTTTGGCAACTTCTCCCAGTCAAATCGAAAACCAGGGTTTTTGTCATATCCCAGCCGTTTTTCTGACCTAACAAAGTTTATATATATATATATATATATATATATATATATATATATATAGAGAGAGAGAGAGAGAGAGAGAGAAATCAGGGCCGGCTCTGGTCCAGGACGACTGTCCAGAACCCCATAGAATATGTGGACCCAAAAAAATTAATATATATATATATATATATATATATATATATATATATATATATATACACATACATTTTTTTAATTTACTTTTATTTCCGTTCTTAATTTTTTTAATATTATATATGGGTTCCATTTTAAAAATTTATGTAGGACCTCCATGAGCTTGTAACTGGCCCCGATAGAAACCTATGTGGGATGACAAACAAATCCATGTGAAGTGGTTGAATAATCCACATATCTGACTTTTCTTTTAATATCCCCCATTATTCAAAGAAGGCTTTGCTTGCCACATATTTTCATTTGATTCCTCTAATCAACCACAAGCTAACTCTCGCAATCTCATGCATATGATTGTGAACATCTCCAAGTCCTCCTCCATGCATGGAAGTGAGAGAGAGGGAGAGTTGAAGTAGTTGATCAGAATATTCTAACCCACAAGTGTGGCATTGACTTCCTAATTACGCAACTAACTAATCACTACTTGTAACAGTAGAAACTCTACCAACCCCACCCCCAACCATGTATGATATATAAACAAGTGCAAACTTTGTTTAGGTCCCTGCATGGCTGACCCGGGGGTTGGATTGTCCTAGTCGAAACTAATTTTAGTTGTCCCTTGTCCTTTAATTTTAGAAAAAGATATTAAAAAAAATTATAACAATCTGAAAGTTATAAATGTTGTGGCCAAGAAAAATAATAACAATTATATTTGAGAAATGGTTAGAAGCCAATTGTCTCGAATTCTGACGACGGCTTGAAGCTCGAATTCCGAGTTCCTCTCCTCACTCCTGAGCTACTTGAGGCCTTCAAAGTGAAATTTTAAAATATGGACATGGGGGATTGCTGGTTCAACTGACAGGGAGGAGTTGTGATGGACCGCAAAAACTCTATTAGCGGAGAGTTGGGAACTTAGGGGCCTGAGGGGTTGCCCTAGCCAGGAGGGTTGTCCAAACACGATGACTTGCCTGACTTACCCTGGGGTCGGCCCTAGGTCCTTGCAACTCTTCGTAAGTCTCTAGAAATAGATTAGTATGCTGGTTTGTCTTCGTCTTCCGTAAATAAAATAAAAGAAAGTAGTAGAGCACAATTAAAAATACTACTAAGCCTAGAATATTCTGCCCACAAATGTTATTTACTAATTTGTGAAAAGTTTTAGGGACCTCAGACAAATATTTTAACCTATACAACTAATCACTCTTTGTAAAGGAAGAAGAAGATATTGCTTCAGTGTCCAGTCACGAATATGTTAGGGCAATCCAATCTCTTTCAGTGTCCGTGTCCGTCTCTTCCAGTTGAAAGAAAAATGAAACTTCTCTTAGTTTAGTCAAGGACGCTATGAACTGTAATTATCGTTAGTATATTTATAGCTACAATCATAGTGTTCCATTTTATTTCTCTTTTTTTTGAAACAAAAAGCTTTCATTCAAACAGTCAAATTACAGTGTGAAATGTCCAGATCAACATATCTAGAAATACAAGAGGGTATGCTATCATGGACAGTAAGAGTATTCACAGAATTGAAAAGCAGAGCATGTGAAGCCAGATGATGTACACAACTATTAGCAGATCTTCGAACAAATGAAAAAGAAATATTGTGTGAAGATTGTAGAAGACGTCTTACAGAGCAGATTGTGTGACGAGCTAACCATATGGCCGGAGCAAATTTGGATAAGATCGCTTCAATCAATGGCTTACAATCACCTTCAATCACAGTGTTGCTAAGAAATTTCCGTTCAACAAGTATCAGAGAAAGATGGACTCCCAAAGCCTCAGCTTCAATAGGTGATCCGCCATGTTGAGTCTTCGAAATAGCTCCTAAAAATTGACCCGATCCATCTCGTAATAGAGCTGCAGCTGCCATTTTCCCATCAAGGAATGCTCCATCAAAGTTAATCTTCAAATTGTTGTTCAGTGGTGGTTGCGAGGTTGAGTTTGAATCCGTCATTACTGCTGAAGATTCCAGTGTAGGAGCCTCCAGATTGTAACCTTCATATGTATCTTGCAATGTAGATGCTTCAGAAGTAATCCGGTTGATGTCGATCTTCATATTCTCGAAAACAAATTTGTTTCTTGCTTTCCAAATAGCCCACATGAGATAGAAACATGATGACAAAGATTTCCGATCACCCTCTTTGAGTAGAGAAGTAAGGAAAGTGGATATTGTCGAGTGGTGATGTAAAAGTCTCTTGAATGTAGAATTATAACACCAAGCTTGTCCTGTTATAGGACAATGCAAAAGAAGATGATCATTAGTTTCTTCACATACCTGACATAATGGGCATATTGCATCAACATGGCTGATCCTTCGATGAATATTTGAATTGGTAGGCAAGGAATTAGTAAGAGATCTCCAAGCAAATAGAAGGACACGAGGGCAGATATGAGTGTTCGACCAAAACTTCTTCCACTCAGTAAGTGAGGATGGTGCAGAGAGATTGGCCTCTCTATTAATAGATTCATGAATAACACGATAGGCCGACTTTGTAGTAAGAATGCCATCTGTAGTGTGCTTCCAATATAGAGTGTCAGACAATCCAGTATTTGATAATGGGATGTTCAATATAGCATCAGCTTCATGGGAAGGAAATAACAGAAGTATCATGTTAACATTCCAGGTGAATGCAGTTGTATGAATCAACTCATTAACTGTGGTAACCTGATCCTTTGCAAATGGATAACCTGATACCCGATACTCTGGCAGTCCAGGCACCCAAGGATCTCTCCAAATATTTATATTAGAGCCATCACCCACATACCAAATGATGTTGCCATGTAGAAACTCTCTACTAATCAAGATACTAGACCATACACAAGAAGCAGAGGATGATGGTGCAACCGACCAAAAACATGTAGAAAGCAGGTATTTACTCTCAAGAAGTTGAACCCAAAGTGAATGTTTATCCGTTAAGAACTGCCAAGCCAATTTCAGAATAAGAGCCAAATTTGAGATATGAGGATCACAAATACCAAGTCCTTCCTGAAACTTCGGTTTTGTAAAAGTAGACCAAGCAGTAAAATGTATCTTTCTCTTGCTATCATCAGCTCCCCACCAAAAATCCCGTTGATGTTTAGAGATGGTATTTGTTACTTTCTTAGGAACAAGATAGGAAGATAGGTAATATGTAGGTATGGAGGATAGTGTCGATTTGATTAAAACAGTTCGAGCAGCATGAGAGAGACAACTCCTCTTCCATCCTTTGAGTTTGCAATTACTGCTATTTATCAAATCAGAGAATGTATTTGTTCTCTTTTTGGAAAGTTGGATTTTGTGACCAAGATATTTATCAGTAGAGGACATAGCTTTAACACCCAACAAATTTTGATACAATTGGCAGATATATGGGTCAGTAGCTCTTGAAAAGAAGATTGATGACTTATCGAAATTGATACGTTGTCCAGACCATTGCTCAAAGGTTTGGGTAATATGTTTTGCTTGAAAAATGTTATGCAAAGAACATCTCCCAAAGAGAAAAATGTCATCAGCAAAAGCTAAATGAGAAAAGGACACAGTGTAGTGCCCCGCTCCGCGAAGGCACTAGATAAACAGAAAGATCGGATTGCTGGCTCTGCAACAGAAGACGATTAATCTGGGTGAGTGGACAAAGACTCATTTTATGATTCGCTTACGCCTTAAGAATCTGAGTTTTTGATTGAATGCTTTTGTTAATAACAAGACTGTAATCTTGAGTATGCTTAAAAGAGAACCTGCCCCTTGTCTGCTAAGAAAAGAGATCTGTATCCTGCCTGAAAAGAAGATGGAATTGTTTATGACTTGCTTGATTTATGCATGATTCATTTGATATCGCATGCGCATTGGGGAATCCACTTAGTGACGAGCTGAACCCTAGAGAGTCACAGCGGCTAGCGACAAGCTGAACCCATGAGAGTCACAGCGGTTAGCGACGAGCTGAACCCAAGAGCGTCACAGCGGCTAGCGACGAGCTGAACCCATGCGAGTCACAGCGGTTAGCGACGAGCTGAACCCGTGGGAGGCACAGCGGCTAAGATGGAAATGATTGTGGCTTTTCAAAGACGTGTTTTCAAAAAGAATGTAAACTGACTAATGCATTCATGAAATGAATCTAGGTAAAGAGTAGCAAGATCACATCACAAGAAACGTTTTCTCACTAAATGAACAGTGATCGTTTCAGACAAATGTAGCTCTTTGTTCACATCATTCACCAGTATGCTGATATACTGACCCATCATCAGTCTGCATGCAGGTGCACCATGCATCGAGAAGGATAACCCGAAGCGATAGCCCGTGCCTCATCCTCAGGAGCCAGAAATCAGAAGAGATGCCAAGAGATGACATCTGTGCAAGAGTTTGGTTTTGTATATAAAAGGATGTAATGTATGGGAACGGGATCATCGTAATCTGTAAAGTTCTGAGAGAATGTAATATTGTATCAGAGAGAATCGAGAGCTTGTAATCTGTTCAAATGAAATCAATAAAGAGAATTGTTTCTTGTTACCATTGTGTTCAATACTTGTATTCTGAAATATGTCCGCTGCTGCTTCAATTATCTGCGATACGTTCCGCTGCGTATTGTCAAATTTGTCTATCTTGTCTTGTTCCAGGTCTTGGCCTTGTGCAAGCGCAACTTAGGCTTGCACGGCATCACGCCTTAGCGAGGACGAACGGTCCCAAAGAGCCTGAAGCGAGGACGAAAGGGACTCTGCGGGATCGGGGCGTGACAGAATGGTATCAGAGCAACACGATCCTCTGGCCAATTTTGATTCAATTGAATTTGTACATGTCTTCTGATTGAAATTCTGTTGCCTACTCGATATCAATAATGAGATGAACGTTCCATACAAAAAGTCCGTAAATATTTTATGATGGTGAAGGATGAGGACTATCGCTGCTAAGGATATCGTAAGTTTCTCCTTAAGTTTCGAGGACGAAACTTCTTTTCGGTGGGTAATTATGTAGTGCCCCGCTCCGCGAATGCACTAGATAAACAGAAAGATCGGATTGCTGGCTCTGCAACAGAAGACGATTAATCTGGGTGAGTGGACAAAGACTCATTTTATGATTCGCTTACGCCTTAAGAATCTGAGTTTTTGATTGAATGCTTTTGTTAATAACAAGACTGTAATCTTGAGTATGCTTAAAAGAGAACCTGCCCCTTGTCTGCTAAGAAAAGAGATCTGTATCCTGCCTGAAAAGAAGATGGAATTGTTTATGACTTGCTTGATTTATGCATGATTCATTTGATATCGCATGCGCATTGGGGAATCCACTTAGTGACGAGCTGAACCCTAGAGAGTCACAGCGGCTAGCGACAAGCTGAACCCATGAGAGTCACAGCGGTTAGCGACGAGCTGAACCCAAGAGCGTCACAGCGGCTAGCGACGAGCTGAACCCATGCGAGTCACAGCGGTTAGCGACGAGCTGAACCCGTGGGAGGCACAGCGGCTAAGATGGAAATGATTGTGGCTTTTCAAAGACGTGTTTTCAAAAAGAATGTAAACTGACTAATGCATTCATGAAATGAATCTAGGTAAAGAGTAGCAAGATCACATCACAAGAAACGTTTTCTCACTAAATGAACAGTGATCGTTTCAGACAAATGTAGCTCTTTGTTCACATCATTCACCAGTATGCTGATATACTGACCCATCATCAGTCTGCATGCAGGTGCACCATGCATCGAGAAGGATAACCCGAAGCGATAGCCCGTGCCTCATCCTCAGGAGCCAGAAATCAGAAGAGATGCCAAGAGATGACATCTGTGCAAGAGTTTGGTTTTGTATATAAAAGGATGTAATGTATGGGAACGGGATCATTGTAATCTGTAAAGTTCTGAGAGAATGTAATATTGTATCAGAGAGAATCGAGAGCTTGTAATCTGTTCAAATGAAATCAATAAAGAGAATTGTTTCTTGTTACCATTGTGTTCAATACTTGTATTCTGAAATATGTCCGCTGCTGCTTCAATTATCTGCGATACGTTCCGCTGCGTATTGTCAAATTTGTCTATCTTGTCTTGTTCCAGGTCTTGGCCTTGTGCAAGCGCAACTTAGGCTTGCACGGCATCACGCCTTAGCGAGGACGAACGGTCCCAAAGAGCCTGAAGCGAGGACGAAAGGGACTCTGCGGGATCGGGGCGTGACACACAGGGCATCTAGGAATCTTGACACTATCATAAAATTCATTCCTTTCCATTGTAAGAATAAATCTTGAAAAAATCTCCATACTCATAATGAAAAGATAGGGGGAAAGAGGACAGCCTTGGGGAATGCCACAACTTGGTGTGAAGGATTTTGTTGGAGTGCCATTTACAAGAATTGCAAAAGAGGTGGTGGTAATGCAGTTCATGATAAGAGCATGAGTTTTCCCAGTAATACCAAAACCAAACAAAGCTTGGCTAAGAAAATTCCAATCAAGCCTATCATAAGCCTTGGACAAATCCAGTTTTAAAGCAAAGGAACTATTAACATGACTGAATTTCGAAATTGAATGGAAAAGCTCTTGAGCAATAATAACATTATCCCCAATGTGTCTCCCAGGAACAAATGCATTTTGTAGCGGATTTATGAGATGTGGAAGGAATGGGCGTAGTCGATTTGCAATAATTTTCGTAATCACTTTGTATAAGACATTACACAGAGCTATAGGTCGAAAATCATTAGCAGTAGAAGGACAGGATGATTTAGGAATAAGAGTAATATATGTATGATTCAACATTCTTGGCATAACAGTAGAAGAGAAATAATTCTGAATAAGTTTAATTACCTCTTCACCAATCATATCCTAATTTTTTTTGATAGAAAGCAGCTGGATAGCCATCAGGACCCGGGGATTTGTATGGTCCCATGCACATAATAGCCATTTTAATCTCTTCCTCATCAGGTATAGAACAAAGCCCATCATTATCTGAAGTAGAGATCCTACTAAGTTCAGATAATATATGCAAAGGAACAGGGTGAGCAATAGATGTAAACCGAGTTTTGAACTGAGAAAAAAATTCCTCTGCAATATCCTTCTGTGTAGACACAACATCTCCATTATCCTTTTTAATAGTATGAATGAGATTCCTGTGATGCCTTGTAGTTGCAGATAAGTGGAAAAAACGAGTGTTTTTGTCCCCCTCTCATAACCAAGAGATATGAGATCGTTGTTTCCAGTATAAATCTTTCTGCATATGGAGTTTGTTGAGCATTAGTTGGATCTTGCGCTCTTCTTCATAGTTATCATCAGTACATGGAAGACTTTGGATAGAAAGGAGCTTTTCTTCATTCAGTTTGATAACCCTGTCAATGTTCCCCATCCGAGAGTATCCCCAAGCTTTAAGTTTGGGAAGCAGGATGTTTAGCTTAGTACTAAAATCTGGCGAATGAATTTTCCCCCACCAATCAGCAAGAATCTTTTTAAACCCTGGCTCATAGGTCCAAGCAGCTTCATAGCGGTTTGGGCGTCGACTTTTAATTGTGGAGGGTTCCAATAATAACAATATTGGATTGTGATCACTATTCAAACAGGGAAGATGAATGATACAAGCTTTTGGATATATAGAGCGCCACTGGGTATTAGACATAGCTCTATCTAGCCTTTCAGCAATATTATACTTTGAATGTCTGCGGTTATTCCAAGTAAAAGCAGGTCCAAAATAGCCCAAGTCCATAGCAGCAATGTTATTGAACCATTGAATAAAGAACTTGTGATGTTGATAATTGAAAGGATTACCTCCACATTTCTCTGAATCACAACGAATAGCATTACAATCTCCCATGCAGATCCATGGCCCAGAAATTGATTGGATTGTTGATTCCAAGTTAACCCAGAAGTTCCTTCTATCAACCACATTTGGTGGACCATATAGAAATAGGATATTCCAAGAACAGTTAGAAGAAGAGATGAATTTCACAATGGATACAATTTCCTGAAGAAGATAAGATACTCAGATTAATATCAGACTTCCAACATAGCAGCAATCCACCAGACAAACCTCTAGAAGATATGGAACATTAATGATCAAATCCAAGACCAAGTGCAATAGAACCAGCTATAGTTGACGAGCATCTTGTTTCAGATAAAAAGACAATGTCAGGCCTCGATGCACGGAGGAATGACTTAATTGTTCGAATTGTCGGGTCATTCCTCAAACCACGACAATTCCAAGAGAGAATCATAGTTCATGAGGCTGTTCAAGGCCAGCCGCGCCTATAACTTCATCAATTCCTGAATTTAATTTTTTACTAGGTCTGGTAACATCATGTTCAGTAGTCTCATCAGAGGAATAATCCCGATTCCGTTTACTGAGACTTCTAATAACAGGATTTATCTGCATTGGGATTTCATTAGGAGATAGAGGTATGGTAGATGGGAACATAGGGGAAATTAATGAGACCGAAGATGTAGTAGGTGAAGATGTGGAAGGAATTATGGATGAACAGGATATGGTGGATGGAGATGTGTTGGTACATATGGAGGACAGAGATGTGTTAAATGGAAATGTAGTGGAAATGATAGTTGATAAAGGTGATGAAGAACAATAGATTGGTGGATAGTAAATGGAGGGAGACAGAGTAAAAGTTGGAGGGCATGTATTTGGGATTAAGGAGGATAACAGAGATGTGAATGTGTGACTGAGGAGGGGATTAATATTGTTAGATATATGCTTACTTGGATTTGATTTAGTGGGAAATGGAATATTGGAGCTAACATACGGATCAGTATTCACAGATGTGGATGTAGTTGTAACATTAGGAATAGGTGGATGAGATAGACTGGTAGTAGTTGATTCCATTTGATGAACAGACTGAACAGGGGAATCAATCGGAGTAGATGTTACAATGGCTTGATGAGAAACAATATTGGGTATTTCCACTAATGGGCTTGCCAAAGAGGGTATTGAATCAGAGGATTCACTTATAGGAGGTGGACTAGGAGATATGGTTACAGAAGTAATGGGAGGAAAAAACGGAGAATAAATGGAGGTAGTTATTGAAGTGGTGGTAGTGGATGGTTCTGGGGAAATAACTGTCGCCGGAGTTGATTTTGCCGATGAAGAGGTGTTCAGTTATGAACTGGCAGGAGGAAGATCAGCAACTTACTCGAATCATAACCTTTAGATAATGAAGATGTAGGTTGAGCAGCCACCAATTGAGCATCAACAGCCTTAGACACATTCGATTCAGTATTTTGATTCCTTGAATGATGCGGATTAGAACTTGAAACTTTTGTAAATCTTATAGCATGTGACACACAGATTGAATGATCAAGTCTTCTATTAAGAAGTTGATTTATCTGATCTCTTTGGTCATCAGTCCAGGCAGCATTTTGTAAGACAGATAAATCCTTGTGTGTTTCACAATTTTTAACACCATGACCCAATTTACCACAAAATAGGCAAAATTTAGTAAGTCTTTCATAGCTTAGCTCAACATCACAGTAAGTATTGTTACCCATTGGAACTCGAAGCTTCCTGATGAGTGGTATCGAAATATTGATTTTGATCTTGGCTCGGGCAAAGAGACTCCAATTAGAAGCTTCAATGATGGATATAGGCTTCACAGAACCCACTTTTGCCGCCAGTGTTGAAATGAAGTCAATGGTGAGGAGGTTCACATGAAGACCATAGAATTGGACCAAAAACTCTGC
The DNA here is from genome assembly GCA_029216955.1 of Iris pallida. Lineage (NCBI taxonomy): Eukaryota > Viridiplantae > Streptophyta > Magnoliopsida > Asparagales > Iridaceae > Iris > Iris pallida. The sequence continues at coordinate 2,072,704 of JANAVB010031614.1, read as the reverse complement.
TCTACCAAACAAGTAATCGCCTCGCAATTTGTTGGGGAGACACCGCTCAAGAATGGTGAGATGATTATTAAACTTCCATGGACCATTGTCCAGAACAAAATCAATATCATCAATAGCATCAAATTTTGCAGAGAAGGATCCTTTGAAATATTCTGCAACCTTGATATTTCCTTTCCGTTTCCACATCTTAGTAACAGTAGCAATGATGATATGAGGAGGATATTATTTTTTGGAGAGTACCTTGAAGAAAATGTATTGCTGCAATTGTCACGCCCCGATCCCGCTAGGGTCGTCCGTCTTGCCTGAATCTCTGCAAGATCGATCGTCCTCGCTAAGGCGTGATGCCGTGCAAGCCTAAGTTGTGCTTGCACAAGGCTATGTACCTGCACAAAACAACTAGTCAAGCAAAAACACACGCACGTACCCATTAGTTAAGCAAAACACACGCACACACCCATTCATTGCAGAAAACTAAATATTGGACCCAGAGATTGAAATGAAAATACTTCTTTTATTGATAACTTGATAGGCATACAAGTACAAAGCTTTGCAAACTCAGAGTGCCTTATATTGGCTACATGATTCTCTTTGAAACTTTCTTTTTGAAAATAGCCGCAATGCCCATACATGATATCCCTTTATTACAGGCTGGAATTGAAAGACACCTTCAAAGGAAATAAAAACTTGAAACTTGACTGGAATGAAAATAAAACTTCGAGGCGATCCATGAGCTCTACTGGGCTAGACGAGCTTCGGTGCCTCACTTGAAATCCCCCTGTCTCCTTTTGCTTTCTGAAAAGGATGCCCACAACGTGGGTCAGCACACATCATGTACTGGCGAGCGGCTTTTGGCCGAACTCGCAAATCTCTGTACTAAATCAATATGTTGAGCTAACATTTACTAGTGATCTTTCTACTTGTCTAGGTTCTTTTCAACAATTCATAAGAACATGATAGTAGAAATATATCATAAGCAACTTACCAACGCCGGCAGTCATCCCTGCACAAAACATGTTAGCACAATTTGCGTAACGAGTAATTCATGTTCATTCTTGCAGATATTGAAGTTGTCATTCGGGTCATGCAGGTGGACTATTCTATATGTTGGTCCATGGGTTATCCCCATGATTAGCCGCTGTGACTCTTTGGTTCAGCTCGTCGCTAAGGACTCAGATCGACTCCCATTTTCACATGGAGGCCATAATCTCTCCTAGGCCGAGCGGTTCCAGGTGCCCCCAGATACCACCCGAGAGACAAATGTTTCCTTCTATACAAATTGTCCGAAACCAAATGCATGCTCTAGCCGTTCTATCAGATGAGACACATTTGGACTTATGCACAGATATACGACACGTTTGTTTCGTGCCTTCAGATTCCTCTCAACACGTACAAGTTCGTCTGTACATGTCTATATTTCAAGCATACTATTGACAAGCAGATGATCATTCTTATCGAGCAGATAGAGCAGTAATACATATTCTTGCATTTGATTCAATTCAATTATCTTCTCTTATCTTTTTGTGGATGTGGTATCGTTGATCATCGGGACAAGGCAATAGAGTGGACTAGAGATCAGTTTTCTTAGGCGTACAGATCAATGTTTGTTCGGTTGAAGCAACTCACCGAGATGAATTTTAGTTGAGAGAAGGAGGGACTTCACGCGCCGTTCACGAACAATTCACACGCCATACATTGGCACCAACAGTTGATTAGCATATTTCGTCTCTTTCTCTCAAGATTCAGAATGAATGCGAAATACGATGAAAGCGAACAATGAAAACCAATCATCGAAAACCAACACGAAAACGCATTCATCAGAACCAAGCAGCGAGAGAAAACATTCAGCAAAACTCTTGGATTCATTTCAATAGAAGCCAATCTATCAATTGGAAAGGTTCATTGCATTTCATCCGTGATCAATCGATACCGGCAAGGATTTCCCCAAATACTCAGTTCAAGACTGAGTCAGTAAGCCGTAGGTATTACATAGTGGACCACGAGGAGCGGGGCACTACATAATAACCCACTGAGAAAAAGTTTTGTCCTCAAAACTTAAGAAACAAACTCACCTCCACTATTGTTGCATTCTGGATCAAGCAACGTGGAGAGATTGTAGACGCGCGCTGTCGCCGTATTGGCATTCCGCAACTGCTGATTGTGCGGATTATCTCGGAGCGGCGGTGGGCCTGGCAGCTGCCGACGCTCTTCATTATCATCTCTATTTCGATTTCTCTTCGGGCAATATTTGACTGAGTGGCCGTGTTGGCCACAACGAAAACAAGCGTTATTAGCGGCACGACGGTCCTCCTTGATGTGCCCACTCTTGCCACAGTGACTGCAATTCTGGCCATTCACATAGCGACAGTCCTCTTTAACATGCCCTCGTCGAACGCAGAAGCCGCATACAGGCTTGTCGTTCTGTTCCCCGTCAGTCTTTTTCTCTCCGTCATGGTATCTCTTGGCTGGCTGATTCCGACTGCACTGCACTTTATTGGACGCCTTCTTCAGGCAGAACTGTTCCACCTGTAGCGCCGCCTCAAAGGCCTGAGAATACGACCCACATTCTCGATTCAGCACACTCAGTTGAATGTCATCATTCAGACCTCCAACGAATCGATTTATGCGAGTCTGCTCGGTAGGAAGCATGACAGCGACAAAATTTGCCAGCTTAGCAAATTCAGACTCATAGTCCTCCACGGACATATCTCCCTGTTTCAGTGTGATGAAGTCATCCTTCATCTTCTTGCTCATGGCTGGAGGAAGATATTGATCCAGAAACGCCTTCTTGAATGAGGCACATGAGATCTTTCCATTTCTAGCCATTGCGAGCAGCGCCGGCTTCTTCGCCTTCCACCAATCCTTCGCCCGCAGCCGTAGAAGCTTAACGGCACAAACTATCTTCTTGTTACTCGGAACTCCTATGAACGCGAACAGACTCTCCATTTTATCAATGCAGTCCATCACCTTATCGGGTGATGTCCTGCCTTCAAATTCCAGAGGTTTCACGTCTAAGAAGTCCTTTGGCCTAAAGGAAGTGTGCCTTTGCGCTGGCTGGGGCTCGTCACTGTCACTTCCCGTTCCCAGAATACGTATTTATTTAATATTTATCATGTATTATTCTGTATTTAAATACCTTTAACTTCATGCTAATTATTTTTTTGTATTTTATTTTCTGCTTTTTCTTGGCTCTCGGTTCATTTCGGTTCATGGTGAGCCAACTTGGTTTGGCTTGGTTCAACATGGAAAGGAATGGGTGGCTAGGATTTGATGGAGTAGGATGGATGGTGGAGATGCACTTGACCTTGATATAAAACTTCTTCTTTCATTCTCTCTCTTCATTCATTCACATTTACTCCTCCACCAAACCCTAACCCACTTGTGAGAGGCAAGTACATCTTGCACATCATGGAGGATTTTATGCATCCTCATTTATTTTTAGTCCATTGTGTTTGTCTCTTCTTTCTCTACATGTTTAGGTCTTATAGTTTTTGTTTCCCATGGATAGTTTTGTGTAGATCTAAGTTTTTCTCCTTTTCGGTTTTCTTGGGTTTTGAACTATCAAACTTCATCATTTCCATGTTTTGATTGGTCTATGTTGTAGAGAATTCAATTCTACCTAATTTTGGCTTTTGAAAAGTTAGATTTCGACTTGATTTGAGGAAGTTATGGCTAAAATAATTTTGGTCAAACTTCTATGTTCATCTGTCCTGATTTTGGCAGGGACGATGAATAGTGCCTGGCCGCATAAGCATTTCTGGCCGCATGACCATTTCTGGTCGCATGAATATTTTTGAGCCGCATAAGCATTTCTGGCCGCATGACCATTTCTGGCCGCATGAGTATTTTTGAGCCGCATAAGCATTTCTGGCTGCATGACCATTTCTGGCCGTATGAGTATTTTTGAGCCGCATAAGCATTTCTGGCCGCATGACCATTTCTGGTCGCATGAGTATTTTTGAGCCGCATAAGCATTTCTGGCCGCATGACCATTTCTGGCCGCATGAGTATTTTTGAGCCGCATAAGCATTTCTGGCCGCATGACCATTTCTGGCCGTATGAGTATTTTTGAGCCGCATAAGCATTTCTGGCCGCATGACCATTTCTGGCCGCATGAGTATTTTTGAGCCGCATGAGAATTTTTGAGCCGTATAAGCATTTTTGAGCCGCATGAGGCTGATTTTGGCTGATTTTGATTGTTTGATGCTCTTTTTGACTGTTTTCTGGCCCAAATTTCTTCTAACTCCCAACATGAAAGTTGTAGATCTTTTCCTTGGCTTCAAGAATATGTTACCAACTATTTTATGCTAGTTATAGACTCGACCATGCTTAATACTAGTTTGACTTTCATGCCTTGTCACGAATTGACCCCGACTGTTACTTCGACTAATAATTGATCATGCGTTCCTAGTTAGAACTAAGAGACTGGCTAGTCGTCTTATTGAATTGAATGAATGAGACACGTTCATATTAACTATGAACTATTATAATCGATTGGCCGATCCCGAATATTGACATACAGGCATGTGCGGGCTTCAATTTATTTATTTTTCTACAAAGCAGCATGTGTACTTTATGGTCAAGGCATGATTATTTCGTGGTTAGTTTTGATTGTTGCATTACGCTATGTAAGACCTACAACATAACCGCACGGGTATCGTTGTAGAGTTGGGCATATCGTACTCTGTACGGAAGTACTCATTCTGAAAGACCATGACCCACGACATGGGATTTCAATCAACATAGGGGCTATTAAGTTAAATAAAATAATGATTGCATGGAGAGAATGGATTCCCGAGTTCTTACATGGCAGCCCTCTTTGGGACTATTAAGTGCCCGACAGGCCGGCTGGTTCCCACAGATACTGCAAATCTGCCACACGGGTAGGGAGCGGTATCTGCTTATAATATTTATTGTATATTGATGACGGACGTCCCGCTGGGACTCGTCTAATTCATGATTGGCGCAATTGATTGATTGGGTAGACTAGCCTTGCTCGTACATAGTAAGAATTGAGGAATCCTTATTGCATAAATTTCAAGATAACTTGGAACTCACAGTAGCAAGCCGTAGTAGTTGCATGGCCGTTTAAGTTGACTTGTTTGTGTACTGGACCTACTCTGTTAACTAACTGAGATGATCAGAATCTCAGGATATGACGGGCCAACTTCTGTCCTTGTTTGGTTGGGAAGTTGGTTCGAAGTGTCGTGATGTTATGTGAAACCTAGTAGCAAGCAGAGGTATATATATCATATTCTCTTATTACTGGTTTTAATCCCTCATATCGTGCTTTCTTGCGGTACTTGCTATTAGAGGTCTAACCTCTCTGGTTTTGCATGGCCAGATTTAGAGCCAGTCCCCGAGGACTCAGCTTACTTCCACCTCCAAGATGGTCAATACTAGAGGGATGATCGCAGGAGGACTCGAGTGGGTTCCTTACTTTCCTGCTCATTTTGTTACTTACTTTATATTTTGCCGTTTGGCACCGACATGTTAGTCGGATTGTCTTGTACTTACTTTTACATAATTGTAATTAAGTCAGACTGCAGCTGATAACAACTGTGTATACCTTGCTTCGTCATCTGGCTATGTTTTGTAAAGCCAGATATCAAGAACATTTTGACTGAGCGTTTGGGATGCCTTACTGCTTTATCTTACATGTTCTCTATTTCTGCTTCGTGTTTGAATGATTGAGACAATAGATGTGAAGTGACCATAGTATGACATTCATGTAGTATGCACCCCCTCGTCTTTTAGACAGCATTGATCGTATTATACGGTATTCATATACCCGTAATACGTAGCTGGCTGAGTCACTCCCCCGCTCTCCAGTATTCTGGTTCTGGGCGTGACAAGGTTTTAGTGGTGGCCCATGCAGGTCTGATTTCAGACTTGTGGGGTATTTTGATTTATAGGATGTCTCAATCACACATGTTTCCCCTTGATATCATGATTCGTTGTTCTCAACTCTAGCTTGACATTCCAGTATCCTTTGACTTCATTGATCTTTCCTGTCCGGTAGTTTGACTGTTCTCTTGTCCCTTTTTAGGGGCACTTCGTCCGCATCTGTCAGAGCTGGACAACATCAACAAGGGCAATATGGACAACCTGACCAGGTTGATCAGCAACAAGGGCCAGTACTACCCCAAGAGACTATCCAAGAAGAAGTAATAGTGGAAGCAGGAGCTGGATTGCAGTATCCGGAGGTTCCACCACCAACAACAGTTCCACCTACCCCTGTGGAAGTGGACACACCAGCCCTTCTGGAGATCATGAGAGGGATGATGGCTACTCAGCAACATCAGATGTTAGCCCAGCAGCGCATGCACGCTCAGTTACAAGAGCAGAATGTATTACTCAATCAAGGATTGCAGACGGCTTTGGAAAGAGGGACGAGGACAGATTCAGGAGCATCAGCCAGGTTTTGCAAGTATAACCCCCGTCGTTTCGAGGGCACGAAGGATGCTATCTCAGCAGATGCGTGGCTTAAGGATATTGAGGCTATTCTGACGGCAGCTAAGGTACCAGCGGAAGAACGTGTGGATCAAGTGAAGTTGTTACTTTAGGATCTCGCACGTGATTGGTGGGAATCAGAGGAAGTAGGCATCAGACGTCCTGTTGCTTGGGACGATTTTACTGCAAGGTTCAAGACGAAGTACTATGGAGTGGTGGCACAGTTTGAGCTGCAACAAAAATTTATCAACCTCAAGCAGGCCGGCAAGACGGTAGATGCTTACGCAGCGGAGTTCTGCAGATTGAGTAGGTTCGCCCCGGAGATGGTAGCCACAGAGAGCCAGAGGGCTATGAGGTTTCAGCAAGGGTTTCATCTTGAACTCTTGCAGTTGATAGAGGGGCACAATTATCAGACTTTCGATGAGATATTGACGGCCACTCGGAGGCATGAGATCACCGCTCAGAGGATCACGACAAGGACTGGAGGTCAGAAGAGATCCCACAGTCAGATTGAAGGAGGAGGGGGAACAGCGCCCCAAACAACAACACCGGCCCCTGGCATTCGCATTCACGATGTAGCAGTGCGAGGGCCAGCACCACCAGTCAGGCAGCAACAACAGCAACAAAGGAAGAACCAGCAACCCCCAGCGGGCTGCACTTATTGTGGGAAGGTAGGGCACACTAGAGATGTGTGTCGGACATTGAACTGGCAGTGTTTGATATGTGGAAATCCAGATCATCTGTTTACCACATGTCCTATGAATTCGAGGTCAGGAGGACCAGTGCAACAATTTTCTGCTCTGCCAGCACCGGGGGCAGGGCAGTATCGAGGACCAGCGGTAGCAGTGAGACCGTTGGCACAGCGCCCGTTCATGACACAGGCTCAGATGTTTCGGCAGCAGGGACCGCCGATGCAGCAACACCAGCATAGACCACCCCAGCATCATCAAGGAAGGGGCCAGCAGCAGCACCAGGCTAGGCCACAGCATGGGAACCAACAAGGAGGTCGAGGGCAGGCATTCACTCTGTCCTTGGAGGAGGCATTAGCATCGGAAGATGTTGTGGCAGGTAACATTCTCGTCGCCTCATATCCCGCAGTAGCATTGTTTGATTCGGGAGCATCACACTAATTTATATCTGCACAATTTGCGACACGGCTAGGAATGGAGTTCGAGGCATTGCCAGGGATGTTGAATATACTCACTGGCAATGGGCTCGTAGGATTTAGTAGAGTTATTCTAGCGTGTAGCGTTGTAGTTTGCGGGCATTCCTTACCCGCCCGGTTGATAGAATTTTCTGTTGGAAATTTCGACGTTATCTTAGGCATGGACTGGCTGAAAGACAGTCATGCGACGATAGATTGTCGTAGAGGGAGTGTATCTTTTGATATTCCAGGCATGAAGAGATTCACCTTAGTCAGATCAGAGGCAACTCAACAAGAGCAGGGAGTAATAACGGCAATGGAAGAAGTTCAAGTTCCGAAGGTAGTTGAAGAATTTCTAGACGTATTTCCCGAAGAACTTCCAGGGCTACCGCCAGTAAGAGATATTGAGTTCAGTATAGAATTGGCACCTGGAACTAAACCGATATCAGATCGAGTTTACAGAATGGCAGATTCAGAACAGGACAAGGTATATCAGCACATAGAGGAACTGAAGGAGAAGAAGTTCATCCAAGCTAGCGTATCACCATGGGCAGCACCAGTGGTACTTGTGGGGAAGAAGGATGGGTCATCCAGATTGTGCATTGATTACAGGAAGCTTAACGCGGCGACAGTAAAGAACAAGTACCCACTACCCAGGATCGACGACTTATTTGATCAATTGAGCAGAGGTAGAGTTTTCTCCAAGATAGATCTTCGTTCAGGGTATCACCAAGTGAGGGTTCGGAAGGAGGATATTCCCAAGACAGCATTCAGGTCGAAGTACGGGGATTACGAATTCTTAGTAATGCCGTTTGGTTTGACCAATGCTCCAGCAATATTTATGGATTTGATGAACCGCATCTTTATGCCATACTTAGATCAGTTTGTCGTTGTATTTCTTGACGACATTCTCGTATATTCTGCCAGTGACGAGGAGCATGAAGACCACCTCAGGAAAGTGTTACGGGTTCTGAGAGAGAACCAGTTGTATGCCAAGCTCAGCAAGTGTGAGTTTTGGTCGGATCACATTTCATTTTTGGGTCATATCATTTCAGGAGCTGGAGTAGCAGTGGATCCCAAGAAGGTAGAAGCAGTAGAGAGTTGGCCAGTACCCAAGACCGTAGCTGATGTACGGAGTTTCTTGGGATTGGCAGGATATTACAAAAGGTTCGTATCAGACTTTGCAAGGCTTTCAGCACCTATGACCCGCTTGACACGGAAGGATGTACCATTCGTCTGGTCGGCAGAATGCCAGGCATCATTTGAGAATCTGAAGCAGAAGTTGATATCAGCGCCTATTCTTACATTGCCAGTTGGACCCAGAGGTTTTACAGTATATTGTGATGCGTCAGGAAAAGGACTTGGGTGCGTCCTAATGCAACATGGGAAGGTGATAGCATACGCATCTAGGCAACTTCGAGACCACGAGAAGAATTACCCAACTCATGACTTGAAGTTGGTGGCAGTAGTATTTGCTTTGAAGCTATGGAGGCATTACTTATATGGTGATCGAGTAGACATGTACACAGATCATAAAAGTCTGAGGTACATCTTTACTCAGAAGGAGCTGAACATGAGACAAAGAAGATGGTTGGAGTTGATCAAGGATTATGACATGGAGCTTCAGTATCATCCAGGCAAGGCTAATGTGGTAGCAGACGCTCTTAGCAGGAGAGGCAGTGCATTTATGTTGACAACGCAGAAGCACATCTTAGAAGACCTTCAGGAGATGGGCATCGAGGTTATACTTCCTAGTGATGTAGGAGTTCTAACAAGTTTACAAGTTCAATCCGACTTGGTAGACAGGATCAAGGCAGCTCAGGCACAGGACCCAAGGATTCAGAAGCTTAGAGCAGAATGTGAGTCAGGACTCAGAAAGGAGATGCAAATTCATGAAGATGGTACGCTTAGGTTTGGATCACGCCTATGTATGCCTAGTGGAGATATCAGACAGGAGGTTATGATAGAAGCTCACAGTTTTCAATATTCTATATACCTTGGAGGGACCAAGATGTACCAAGATATCAAGCAGCACTTCTGGTGGAACGGGATGAAGAGGGAGATAGCTAGGTTCGTTTTCCGTTGCTTGATATGTCAGCAAGTGAAGGCAGAGCAGCAGAGACCAGCTGGATTATTGCAACCGCTTCCTATCCCGAAATGGAAGTGGGAGCATATCACAATGGACTTTGTGACCGGTTTACCGAGATCACCAATTGGTAAGGATGCTATTTGGGTAATCGTAGATCGGCTTACGAAGGTGGCCCATTTTCTTCCTTTTAGAGTAGGCCAATCTACGGAGAAGTTGGCAGAATTGTATATGCAGCAGATAGTCAGGCAGCATGGGGTCCCAGTCAGTATTGTTTCAGACAGAGATACCCGTTTTACATCACATTTTTTGAAGAGCTTACATCATAGCTTGGGTACCAAGTTAAGATTTAGTACGGCTTACCATCCACAGACAGACGGGCAATCAGAAAGAACAATTCAGACCCTAGAAGATATGTTGCGAGCTTGCACCTTAGATTTTGGAGGATCTTGGGAGAGCCACCTGCACTTAGTTGAGTTTTCATATAACAACAGTTATCAAGCCAGTATCCAGATGGCGGCGTTCGAAGCCCTATATGGTAAGAAGTGTAGGTCGCCACTAGCATAGGATGATATGGGGAGAGGAAGATGCTAGGCCCGGAATTGATTATTCAGACGGTTGAAGTGGTTAAGGGGATTAGAGAGCGACTTCGAGTTGCGCAGGATCGGCATCGTCATTGGACGGACCAGCATCGTAGGCCGCTAGAGTTTTCTGTTGGGGACCACGTATTCTTGCGGATCTCACCTACCCGTGGGGTCGTTAGATTTGGCGTTCGCGGGAAGTTGAGTCCACGATACGTAGGACCATTCGTTATCCTTGATAGGGTAGGCGATGTTGCTTATCGTTTATCCCTTCCACCTTCGTTACGAGAGGTGCATGACGTATTTCATATATCTCAGTTGCGAAGGTATGTATCGGACCCAAGCCATATCCTTGATCATTCTGAGCTGGTTGTTGGTACCAACCTGTCTTACGAGGAGCAGCCTGTGTCCATCTTGGACCGAAGGAAGAAGATACTCAAGAATCGAACAATTAGCCTTGTCCGGGTTGCTTGGGGTCATCACTCTTTAGGAGAGTCAACGTGGGAACGTGAGGATGATATTCGATCACGGTATCCGCACCTGTTTGACTCACAAGGTATATCTCTTTCTGTATACCTTGATTGTCTTGACTCCTCATGCTTGTCACCTTATGAATAGAATTGCTTGGTGTCGTTGATAATTAAACATAGATACGCTATTTGCTATTTGACATTGTGAAATGATTGCTTACTCAATTGCTTATGCTTAGATTAGTTTAGCTTTGATGTTCTCATCTTGCTTGGATTTGAAATTTCGAGGACAGAATTTTTTCTAAGGAGGGTAGAGTTGTCACTTTTCGTTCCCAGAATACGTATTTATTTAATATTTATCATGTATTATTCTGTATTTAAATTTCTTTAACTTCATGCTAATTATTTTTCTGTATTTTATTTTCTGTTTTTTCTTGGCTCTCGGTTCATTTCGGTTCATGGTGAGCCAACTTGGTTTGGCTTGGTTCAACATGAAAAGGAATGGGTGGCTAGGATTTGATGGAGTAGGATGGATGGTGGAGATGCACTTGACCTTGATATAAAACTTCTTCTTTCATTCTCTCTCTTCATTCATTCACATTTACTCCTCCACCAAACCCTAACCCACTTGTGAGAGGCAAGTACATCTTGCACAACATGGAGGATTTCATGCATCATCATTTATTTTTAGTCCATTGTGTTTGTCTCTTCTTTCTCTACATGTTTAGGTCTTGTAGTTTTTGTTTCCCATGGATAGTTTTGTGTAGATCTAAGTTTTTCTCCTTTTCGGTTTTCTTGGGTTTTGATCTATCAAACTTCATAATTTTCATGTTTTGATTGTTCTATGTTGTAGAGAATTTAATTCTACCCAATTTTGGCTTTTGAAAAGTTAGATTTCGACTTGATTTGAGGAAGTTATGGCTAAAATAATTTTTGTCAAACTTCTATGTTCATTTGTCCTGATTTTGGCAGGGACGATGAATAGTGCCTGGCCGCATAAGCATTTCTGGCCGCATGACCATTTCTGGCCGCATGAGTATTTTTGAGCCACATAAGCATTTCTGGTCGCATGACCATTTCTGGCCGCATGAGTATTTTTGAGCCGCATAAGCATTTCTGGCCGCATGACCATTTCTGGCCGCATGAGTATTTTTGAGCCGCATGACCATTTCTGGCCGCATAAGTATTTTTGAGCCGCATGAGCATTTTTGAGCCGCATAAGTATTTTTGAGCCGCAAGAGGCTGATTTTGGCTGATTTTGATTGTTTGATGCTCTTTTTGACTGTTTTCTGGCCCGAATTTCTTCTAACTCCCAACATGAAAGTTGTAGATCTTTTCCTTGGCTTCAAGAATATGTTACCAACTATTTTATGCTAGTTATAGACTCGACCATGATAAATACTAGTTTGACTTTCATGCCTTGTCACGAATTGACCCCGACTGTTACTTCGACTAATAATTGATCATGCGTTCCTAGTTAGAACTAAGAGATCTGGCTAGTCGTCTTATTGAATTGAATGAGACACGTTCATATTAACTATGAACTATTATAATCGATTGTCCGATCCCGAATATTGACATACAGGCATGTGCGGGCTTCAATTTATTTATTTTTCTACAAAGCAGCATGTGTACTTTATGGTCAAGGCATGATTATTTCGTGGTTAGTTTTGATTGTTGCATTACGCTATGTAAGACCTACAACATAACCGCACGGGTATCGTTGTAGAGTTGGGCATATCGTACTCTGTACGGAAGTACTCATTCTGAAAGTCCATGACCCACGACATGGGATTTCAATCAACATAGGGGCTATTAAGTTAAATAAAATAATGATTGCATGGAGATTATGGATTCCCGAGTTCTTACATGGCAGCCCTCTTTGGGACTATTAAGTGCCCGACAGGCCGGCTGGTTCCCACAGATACTGCAAATCTGCCACACGGGTAGGGAGCGGTATCTGCTTATAATATTTATTGTATATTGATGACGGGCGTCCCGCTGGGACTCGTCTAATTCATGATTGGCGTAATTGATTGATTGGGTAGACTAGCCTTGCTCGTACATAGTAAGAATTGAGGAATCCTTATTGCATAAATTCCAAGATAACTTGGAACTCACAGTAGCAAGCCGTAGTAGTTGCATGGCCGTTTAAGTTGACTTGTTTGTGTACTGGACCTACTCTGTTAACTAACTGAGATGATCAGAATCTCAGGATATGACGGGCCAACTTCTGTCCTTGTTTGGTTGGGAAGTTGGTTCGAAGTGTCGTGATGTTATGTGAATCCTAGTAGCAAGCAGAGGTATATATATCATATTCTCTTATTACTGGTTTTAATCCCTCATATCGTACTTTCTTGCGGTACTTGCTATTAGAGGTCTAACCTCTCTGGTTTTGCATGGCCAGATTTAGAGCCAGTCCCCGAGGACTCAGCTTACTTCCACCTCCAAGATGGTCAATACTAGAGGGATGATCGCAGGAGGACTCGAGTGGGTTCCTTACTTCCCCGCTCATTTTGTTACTTACTTTATATTTTGCCGTTTGGCACCGACATGTTAGTCGGATTGTCTTGTACTTACTTTTACATAATTGTAATTAAGTCAGACTGCAGCTGATAACAATTGTGTATACCTTGCTTCGTCATCTGGCTATGTTTTGTAAAGCCAGATATCAAGAACATTTTGACTGAGCGTTTGGGACGCCTTACTGCTTTATCTTACATGTTCTCTATTTCTGCTTCGTGTTTGAATGATTGAGACAATAGATGTGAAGTGACCATAGTATGACATTTATGTAGTATGCACCCCCTCGTCTTTTAGACAGCATTGATCGTATTATACGGTATTCATATACCTGTAATACGTAGCTGGCTGAGTCACTCTCCCGCTCTCCAGTATTCTAGTTCTGGGGCGTGACAGTCACCCTCCACGGGCTCAATCTCGGGCGTTCTCGTTGGTTTGGTCGCTGCGGGGGTACCTCGATTTGCCGTAAGCGCCGTGACAAGTTGGATCAAGGACTGCAACTGTTTCTGCTGGGCCTCTATTTGGGCCTGTTGTATTTGATTGCCTTCCTCATTGTCCTGCCTTTGCAGTTCCAGCAATGTCATTATCCATTCTATAGGATCTGTCGAGGAAGCTGGTCGAGTAGGGGCCATTTCTCTACAAAAGAGTATAACTTCTGTCAGTCTCATAAAATATTATGGACTTATTGTATGGGGCATTGGTTTTCATAACTCAAAAATCGGGACTCTTTTGAAAGCCATCAAAGTAATTTATATACTTTTTCGAAAATGATATTTGCAAGAGGTCAAGGACGTAAAACCCTGCTCTGATACCACTTTGTCACGTCCCGATCCCGCTAGGGTCGTCCGTCTTGCCTGGATCCCTGCGGGATCGATCGTCCTCGCTAAGGCGTGATGCCGTGCAAGCCTAAGTTGCGCTTGCACAAGGCCATGTACCTGCACAAAACAACTAGTCAAGCAAAAACAAACGCACGCACCCATTAGTTAAGCAAAACACACGCACGCACCCATTCATTGCAGAAAACCAAATATTGGACCCAGAGATTGAAATAAAAATACTTCTTTTATTGATAACTTGATAGGCATACAAGTACAAAGCTTTGCAAACTCAGAGTGCCTTATATTGGCTACATGATTCTCTTTGAAACTCTCTTTTTGAAAATAGCCGCAATGCCCATACATGATATCCCTTTATTACAAGCTGGAATTGAAAGACACCTTCAAAGGAAATGAAAACTTGAAACTTGACTGGAATGAAAATGAAACTTCGAGGCGATCCACAAGCTCTACTGGGCAAGACGAGCTTCGGTGCCTCACTTGAAATCCCCCTGTCTCCTTTTGCTTTCTGAAAAGGATGCCCACAACGTGGGTCTGCACACATCATGTACTGACGAGCGGCTTTTGGCCGAACTCGTAAATCTCTGCATTAAATCAATATGTTGAGCTAACATTTACTAGTGATCTTTCTACTTGTCTAGGTTCTTTTTAACAATTCATAAGAACATGATAGTAGAAATATATCATAAGCAACTTACCAACGCCGGCAGACATCCCTGCACAAAACATGTTAGCACAATTTGCATAACGAGTAATTCATGTTCATTCTTGCAGATATTGAAGTTGTCATTCGGGTCATGCAGGTGGACTATTCTACATGTTGGTCCATGGGTTATCCCCATGATTAGCCGCTGTGACTCTTTGGTTCAGCTCGTCGCTAAGGACTCAGATCGACTCCCATTTTCACATGGAGGCCCTAATCTCTCCTAGGCCGAGCGGTTCCAGGTGCCCCCAGATACCACCCGAGAGACAAATGTTTCCTTCTATACAAGTTATCTGAGACCAATTGCATGCTCTAGCCGTTCTATCAGATGATACACATTTGGACTTATGCACAGATATACGACACGTTTGTTTCGTGCCTTCAGATTCCTCTCAACACGTACAAGTTCGTCTGTACATGTCTACATTTCAGGCATACTATTGACAAGCAGATGATCATTCTTATCGAGCAGATAGAGCAGTAATACATATTCTTGCATTTGATTCAATTCAATTATCTTCTCTTATCTTTTTGTGGATGTGGTATCGTTGATCATCGGGACAAGGCAATAGAGTGGACTAGAGATCAGTTTTCTTAGGCGTACAGATCAATGTTTGTTCGATTGAAGCAACTCACCGAGATGAATCTTAGTTGAGAGAAGGAGGGACTTCACGCGCCGTTCACGAACAATTCACACGCCCTACATTAGCACCAACAGTTGATTAGCATACTTCGTCTCTTTCTCTCAAGATTCGGAATGAATGCGAAATGCGATGAAAGCGAACAATGAAAATCAATCATCGAAAACCAACACGAAAACGCATTCATCAAAACCAAGCAGCGAGAGAAAACATTCAGCAAAACCCTTGGATTCATTTCAATAGAAGCCAATCCATTAATTGGAAAGGTTCATTGCATTTCATCCGTGATCAATCGATACCGGCAAGGATTTCCCCAAATACTCAATTCAAGACTGAGTCAGCAAGCCGTAGGTATTACATAGTGGACCGCGAGGAGCGGGACACTACATAATAACCCACTGAGAAAAAGTTTTGTCCTCAAAACTTAAGAAACAAAGTCACCTCCACTATTGTTGCATTCTGGATCAAGCAACGTGGAGAGATTGTAGACGCGCGCTGTCGCCGTATTAGCATTTCGCAACTGCTGATTGTGCGGATTATCTCGGAGCGGCGGTGGGCCTGGCAGCTACCGACGCTCTTTATTATCATCTCTATTTCGATTTCTCTTCGAGCAATATTTGACTGAGTGGCCGTGTTGGCCACAACGAAAACAAGCGTTATTAGCGGCACGACAGTCCTCCTTGATGTGCCCACTCTTGCCACAGTGACTGCAACTCTGGCCATTCACATAGCGACAGTCCTCTTTAATATGCCCTCGTCGACCGCAGAAGCCGCATACAGGCTTGTCGTTCTGTTCCCCGTCAGTCTTTTTCTCTCCGTCATGGTATCTCTTGGCGGGCTGATTCCGACTGTACTGCACTTTATTGGACGCCTTCTTCAGACAGAACTGTTCCACCTGTAGCGTCGCCTGTCACCCCCAGTTTTCAAATTAGGGGTATTTTCGTCATTTTTTCAAGTTTTATAATTTTTAGGAATTTTTATTTATTTTATGTGATTTTTTGGGATTTATTTGGTTTGGTTTGGATTTGATCCAATTTGGACTCAAGTTGGAGACCCGGGTAGCCTAGACACTAGTGGGACCCACATACTAGCTGGAATTGGCCTACATACCATCATAATTAGGTTAGAAATCATAAACCCAACTTCCATGGCTTAATTAGTCATTTTAGAGACTTAATTAGTCATTAGAAACAAACCGAACCAAACCGAAACAAACTGAACCCAACCTAAGTCTAATGGGTTTGGAGGGCTATTGGATCCTACCCAAACCCACTAAATCCCCCCCTTGGTCGGCCACATGTAGGAGAGCCCCCCTCTTTCTTCTCCATTAAGAAAACTCTCTCCCTCTCTTTCAAAAATCCATTTTTCCTTCAAGCTCTTCTTCCTCCAAGAAACCTTCTAGGTATGCACTTAATTCCACATTTATTACTCCTTTGAATTTAGTTCTTTCACAATAAAAGGAGAGGAGAAGATTCTCCACCATTTGCCCATAAATTTCATAGGGTTCCCTCGAAATCTAGGTTAAGAAAATTATTAGGGGTTTATATATATATTGAATGGTATATATATATATATATATATATATATATATATATATATATATATATAAGTATTTGTGTATGTGTGTAGGGGAAATGGAAGTGGTGGTGGTGTTGTGAGAGTGGCATGGGTGTCATGAGAGTGGTGAGAGTGTGTTTGGTTGTGAGTGTGTGAGTGTGTATGTATTTATATAGATATCTATACATGTGTGTGTGTCTATATATATATATATATATATATATATATATATATATATATGTGTGTGTGTGTGTGTGTGTGTGTGTGTGTGTGTGTGTGTGGGTGTATTTATACATATGTAGATATATGCGTGTGTGTAATTATATATATATGAAGATAGATGTGTGTGTGTTTGTGTATAGGGATATATATATATATATATATATATGGAGGAAAAGGAGGAAAAAGTAGAAGAGGAGAAGAAGAAGAAGAAGACACAGCAGTAGCAGCAGCTACAGCTGCTGTAGCAGCAGCTCCAGCTGCAGGAGCAGCAGCTCCACTGGCAGCAGCAGCTGCCAGTTAATCCCCCCCATTCCAGCCCCTTAAGCCTATGTATACCCCCTATTTAGCCCCATTTTACCTATATATATATATATATATATATATATATATATATATATATATATATATATATATATATATATATATATAAGAAGATAGTTAGAATTAGAAGAGAATAGGAGAAGAGGATTAAGGAAAAGATAGGAAGAAATGAAAGAAGTTGAGAAGAATTAGAAGAATAGGGAGAATAGGAAGAAGTTAGGAGGAAATTTAGAATATGAAAGAATTAGAGAAAAGGGGATTAGGAATGAGAGGAAGAGTTAGAAGAAGCGGAAATAGGAGAATAGAAATTAGAGAAGGGAAATTTGAAGAGGAGGAAATAGAAGAAGAAGAAGAGGAAGAAAAGTGAGAAATAGAAAATAGAGGGGATCGAGTTAGAGGGTGAAACGGATCTCGGAGTGTCGGAATGAGATGAAACTTGGCGTGGAGTTAGAATACGTGAATTAGATTTTGCGGGTAGGCTCCCGAGTGGAAATCGGGGTTGTAGGGCGCCGGTATCGTGCCGTACCATTGCGTATCTTGAAATATTCAAGATATCGGCAATGGGCCGTAAGATGGACTATACGTCCACTTTACTTAGGTATCTTGGTAGGTAATATATGTATAGGCTAGTATCTTACTACCCTAGGGAGCACGGGTCAAAATACCAAGCGTAGGTAGGCTAACTAGGTTTCCACATACGCTAGAAATTTACCTTAGAAAAGGTAAATTACGAAATTGGCCTACGGCCAAGATTTGAGTTTCGAAGTCCAAGATGGACTTGGATATGGGTTGTAGAGGTTGGTAATAGTTAGAAATAGTCGCCTAGACCTAGTCTTGACCTCGGTTGACCACGTTTAACTTTTTAGACCAAAAGTCAACTATGGGTCAACACTTTACCCAATTTAGTCCCAAATTCCATTAAACTTGGGAAGTTGACCAAAAGTCAACTATTAGTCACCATTGAGCTAGGATTGACCTAGGGTTGACCAGAGTTGACCGGAGTTGACCAGAGTTGACCAGTTGACCAAAAGTCAACTGTAAGTCGACCGTTGACTCAAATCGACCTAGATTAATTCCGTTTGACTTGCATTGACCCAGTATGACCTAGCTAGACCTAATATGACTTAGATTGACCTCGTACAGTCTAGTTTGACGTGTCTTGACCTAGAATGACTTAAATAGGGTTTAAATTGATTTGACTTTACTTCCTAAACACAGTATTGATACGTCTTGTTCTCTATAGGTCCTCGAGACGCTGCGTTGGATCCCGTTGACATATTTCACCATATTACATGCGAGTACATTCTCTGACACTTTTCCAATTTACGTTGATTGTTATAATTCATGTAATTAGTGTAGATATGCTTGTTCTCGACACATTGGTCACACGGATTGGTATTTCATGGATCCCGACATGAGATGTTATTCCTCGTTATCTTGGTATATCTTGTGCAAGCTCCCTTGTAGTTCTTGTGCAGTATATGGACACCGATTCTCGAGGAGACTTGCTCCCTTCTCGTAGAATCCCGTGTCATAACGTGTCTTGCTTGGATCCACTCTACCAGTCGGGGGGCGGGGAGTATTAGTGTAGATATGTGGTCAAAGCCTATTGTGCACCCATTGTGCACCTATTGATTGTGAGTGTTGATCATACACCCCACGTATGATTAGCCAGGCCTGTTACTATTTTGTGCAAGTTCCCAAGCCGGCCACATATTGCAGCTAGTGCTCACACACCTAGATATATGATTCTTGATTCTTGTACATGCCATGATCAGTTTACTTGCCTTGTTCTAGCTTTAGATTTACAGCTTACCTTGCCATGATACTCACATGTACATACCATGATTTTCTTGTATATACTCTCTATTTACAGTCTTATAGCTTTTGTCATATCTTGTAAACTGTTGTGAGTAGATTGTACTCGTTCCATCCTGACAGGATATGTTGACAAATATTACAGATGTTGACGAGGGAGATTATTGTACCTACTACGGTCCGGATGACGTAGTGGACGTAGACTTGGAGACTTTGGTCCAGCAGGGCTTAGCTCCGCCTGACGAGACCTTACCTATTGCTTAATTAGAGTAGGTCTTTTGTACTGGACTTTGTCTCCAACTACTTTTGAGACTGTTATTACTATAGATTGTATTAGAGACTTGGACTTGTATATATTCTTGCGTTGGACTTGACAGGTTATTATTTATTATCGTCTTGTTGTCTTTATATTTCAGTCTTTACTTTGTTATCTTAGAGTTGTGATTGAGTACTCATATATATTCATTGCTTGTCCTCCGTTCGGAGTTGACCATATTCTCGACAGGTTTTGATATATGTATATAAACTTTTTAGAGTAGAAAATCTACAGCGTTCTACACCGTTTTTACCGTGAGGGCTGGGCGTTGTCACGTGCACGTGCCCTTATAGCGGGTGCGGGTCGTGACACGTTTTAGTGGTGGCCCATGCAGGTCATATAGTCGCAATTAGTGCGATGTCGTGGCGGCACTCGTCTTAGAGTGTTGACTACGAGCCTGTGTTACACATAGGAGGTAGTCGGTTAAGAGTGCTCAATCACAGTAGGATCTTTTCTTGCTTATCTTGCTTACCGTCTTTGATATTGATTTACTGCATTCTAGCTGTCCTCCTTTTATATTGCCTTCATGTGCCATATTGATATCTTCTTTTCAATTTGTCTCCAGGATAGTTATGACTCATTCTCCTGGTGAGGAGCACGGGGAGACGGAGAGGTCTGCCACCTCTGGC
The DNA here is from genome assembly GCA_029216955.1 of Iris pallida. Taxonomy (NCBI): domain Eukaryota; kingdom Viridiplantae; phylum Streptophyta; class Magnoliopsida; order Asparagales; family Iridaceae; genus Iris; species Iris pallida. Next base: position 2,052,407 of record JANAVB010031614.1, on the reverse strand, counting down.
GGGGAGGTCCCGGTCACTTTCCCTGCATATGGGACTTCTGTTGGGGCTCTCGGGGGTCCTCCTCCAGCGCTCTCGATGACCGTCCCTGGGGTTGCGGGTGCTCTTCCCGCAGTGCCGGGGGCTACGATGGGAGTTGTCGGGGTCGTTCTTCCTCCTGCTGCGCAGCGGATTCCTCTGCTAGTTGCAGATGTACTTCCACCTCCACCTCCTCTGCCTACAGATATGGGGCAGATGCTTACCTTCCTCCAGCAGATGCTGGAGACTCAGAGAGCCCAGGCCGAGGCTCAGCAGAGGCAGACAGACGCGATGCATCAGGGCATGGAGGATGCCCATCAGTTGGCCCTTGCAGCCGTGGAGCAGAGGGCTCTGCATCCGGGGATGCGACCGAGGTACGGAGATATCCAGGACTTCAAGAAGCTCGGGCCCCGTGACTTTAGCGGGACCGAGGGTGTGGTCTATGCAGATGATTGGCTCGAGGATATCGAGCGGCAAATGAGGGCCTCCCGCCTGGCAGACGACCTAAAGGTCGAGGCGGTAGGTTTACAGTTGCTAGACATTGCGCGCACTTGGTTCAGAAATGAGCCAGCCCTAGCTGGAGAGGGTCGTACTTGGGCAGAGTTCAAGCTTCTCTTCAAGGAGAAGTTCTTTTTCCCCACGGACAAGATTGACCTGGTGCGACAGTTCCAGGATCTGCAGCAGGGCAGTCTATCTGTGGAGGAGTACACAGCGGAGTTCGGCCGTCTGAGCCGATACGCAGAGTACATGGTTCGAGACCCGGAGATCAGGGCAAGCCGTTTCAGAGAGGGGCTGACTTGGGATATCAAGATCATCATTCCCTCCTTCTATGAGACTTATACCCAGATCTACGCAGAGGCCCGCAAGGTAGAGCGGGGAGTGGGGCTTGAAGCCCAAGAGGGAGCATGATCTTTTCTCGGGGGCTACTAGCAGCACAGGGGCTGCTAAGCGCCCTCAACTTCAGCATCGTTCTTTCCAGCATCACCAGCCGCAGGTGCAGGCCAGAGCACCGGTTCAGCAGCAGGTGCAGCACACTCAGCCGAGGCAGGCACAGCACGGGGCTCCTTGCCACTTCTGCAAGAAGCCTGGTCACGTCTGGAAGGTTTGCCGGAAGAGGCTAGGAGTGTGTCTCTTTTACGGCGGAGCAGGCCATCAGTTGAGGGAGTGTCCAGTGAACCCTCGTGTTACTGGTACAGCTCAGAGGGCACCGACGAGAGTTCCTGTAGTGCAGCCGAGGGGTCCACTTCCGACCCAACAGCAGCGGTTTGTTCAGCACCACCAGCAGCGGGGTGGTCAGGGTAGAGCCTTTGCTCTTACAGCTGAGGAGATGGAGCCTATTGCAGATGTAGTCGCAGGTTATATTCTGCTCGATTCTTTTCCAGCTTTAGCCTTGTTTGATTCTGGTGTTACGTACAGTTTTGTGTCTGTTCCTTTTGCTCTTAGGCACAATATTATTGCTGAGTATCTTGGTAGGACTTGCAAGATTATGACTGGAAATGGCATCATCCTAGTTAATAATGTTTGTAAGGGACAGAGAGTTTCTTTGAGAGGCCGGGAGCTGAGTGCGTGTTTGCTCGTAATGCCACTTCCGAGTTACGATATGGTACTCGGTATGGATTGGTTGAGCATGCACCACGCTAGCATCGACTGCAGAGGGGGCAGGATTCTGTTTAGGCCGCCGGGAGAGCCGGAGTATGAGTTCACCAGGGGTGCAGTGGAGCAGGGAGATGGATTCTGCAGAGCATTGTTGGCGGGGCCGGTGTTGCCACATCCACTCATTGCTGAGTTCTTGGATGTCTTTCCCGAGGAGCTGCCCGGGATGCCGCTAGATCGTGATGTTGAGTTTTCTATAGACCTAGTGCCGGGCGCTGAGCCTATCTCCCAGCACGTCTATAGAATCAACAACAGTGAGTTAGCGGAGCTGAAGAAGCAGGTCGACGAGCTGGAGGACAAAGGCTTTATTCGATCTAGCTCTTCACCTTGGGGCGTGCCAGTTCTTTTCGTCCCCAAGAAGGATGGTACGGTACGTCTGTGTATTGATTACAGGGCGCTCAACAACCTTACCATCAAGAACAAGTATCCTTTGCCAAGGATTGATGACTTGTTCGACCAGTTGAGCGGGGCGAGAGTGTTCTCGAAGATCGACTTGCGCACCGGGTACCATCAGCTGAAGGTGAAGCGGGATGACATTCTGAAGACTGCCTTTCGGACTCGCTATGGCCAGTATGAGTATACCGTCATGCCGTTTGGGTTGACCAACGCCCCGACGGTATTCATGAACTTGATGAATAAGGTATTTCATCAGTACCTTGACAAGTTCGTGGTTGCCTTCATTGATGACATTCTCATCTATTCGAAGATGCCAGAGGAGCACGGGGAGCACCTGAGGATTGTGTTAGACACTCTCAGGAGGGAGCAGATGTATGGGAAGCTGTCCAAGTACGAGTTCTTCTTGGATCGCGTAGAGTTCCTAGGCCATGTTGTCTCTGGCGAGGGGATTTCAGTGGATCCGAAGAAGATTTCTGCGGTGGAGTCCTGGTCTACGCCGAGCTCAGTAACAGAGGTTCGGAGTTTTCTGGGTCTGGCAGGTTACTACCGGAGGTTCGTGCAGGACTTTTCCAGGATTGCCCAGCCGATGACCCGCCTTACCAGGAAGGACAAGGAGTTTGTTTGGTCCGATGAGTGCCAGGCCGCCTTCGAGGAGCTGAAGGCGAGGTTGACTACAGCTCCTATCTTGACGCTGCCATCTGGATCTGGTGGTTATACGATCTACAGTGATGCTTCAGGACGGGGTTTCGGTTGTGTGCTTCAGCAGCACGGGAAGGTAATTGCCTATGCATCCAGGCAGTTACGTCCTCATGAGAGAAATTACCCTACCCACGATCTGGAGCTGGCAGCGGTCATCTTTGCTTTGAAGCTGTGGAAACACTATCTATTCGGAGAGCGAGTTGAGATCTATACTGATCACAAGAGCTTGAAGTACGTGTTTACCCAAAAGGAGCTGAATATGAGGCAGAGGCGATGGTTAGAGCTGATGAAGGATTTTGATATATCCTTACAGTACCATCCGGGAAAGGCCAACGTGGTCGCGGATGCTCTGAGCCGGTATCCCGTGGCCATGTGTTTGACGATGGATCGTCACCTTCTGGCTGATCTGGAGAGCTTGGGCATAGAGGTGATAGTTCCTGGGTTCGAGGCGCAGATGTGGGGTCTGCAGGTGCAGTCGGAGCTGATGGAGAGAGTCAGGGCAACTCAGTTTGAGGATGAGGCTCTGAGGGTCATCAGGGAGCAGGTCCAAATAGGACTGTTGGATGAATTCTCTATAGCAGGGGATGGGTCGATGAGGCATGGTACCAGATTGTACGTGCCGAGCGGAGGACTTCGGAAGGAGGTTCTTCAGGAGGCGCACCGTTCTCAGTACTCTATGCATCCAGGAGCCAACAAGATGTATAGAGACTTGAGACAGCATGTTTGGTGGTATGGCATGAAACGTGAGGTGGATCAGTTCGTTTCGAGATGCTTGGTGTGCCAGCAGGTGAAGGTCGGAAGGCAGAGACCCGGTGGATTGCTCCAGCTACTACCCATTCCTGAGTGAAAGTGGGAGCATATCACTATGGACTTTGTATCTGGGCTTCCGCGCTCTCCAGGAGGGAAGGATGCGATTTGGGTCATTGTTGATCGATTGACCAAATCGGCCCACTTTTTGCCTTTCAAAGTGGGTTTGTCGACGGAGAGGTTGGCCGAGATGCACGTGCGGCAGATAGTCCGATTGCACGGGGTTCTAGTGAGTATAGTCTCGGATCGGGACAGCCGATTCACTTCCCACTTCTGGCGGAGTTTGCAGCTTAGCTTGGGCACATCGCTCAAGTTCAGTACCGCATACCACCCCCAGACAGACGGGCAGTCAGAGAGGACGATTCAGACCCTCGAGGATATGCTGCGTACCTGTGTCTTGGACTTCGGAGGATCTTGGGAGGACCACCTTCACTTGGTAGAGTTTGCTTACAACAACAGCTACCAAGCCAGTATAGAGATGTCACCTTTCGAGGCTCTATACGGACGGAGGTGCCGTACTCCTTTGTCTTGGGATGATGTCGGCGAGAGGGTTTTACTTGGCCCTGAGATGGTGGTGGATGCTGCAGAGAAGGTCAGGGTTATCCGAGATCGACTTCGGGTGGCGCAGGATAGGCAGCGGCATTGGGCCGATAGCCACCGGAGGCCGTTGGAGTTTGAGGTATAGTTTAGATTTTTCTATTATTTGAGTCTGATTGTGATTGTTTTAGATCAAGCTCTAAGTCTTGTGTTTTGTTCTAGGTTGGTGATCTTGTGTTTCAGCGGATTTCTCCGACGCGTGGCACGATTCGTTTTGGTGGCGGCGGGAAGCGTAGCCCACGATACATCGGACCATTCCGTATCTTGGGCAGGGTCGGTACAGTGGCTTACCGACTGGAGTTACCGCCCGCACTAGAGGGAGTGCACTGCATGTTCCACGTGTCGCAGCTGAGACGGTACGTGGCAGATTCCAGTCACGTCTTGGCCCACTCAGAGATCGAAGTGGGACCGACACTCAGCTACCCAGAAAAGCCGGTTGAGATCTTGGACCGAAGAGAGAAGGTGCTCCGGAACCAGGTCATTCCCTTAGTTCGCGTTGTATGGAGACACCACTATATAGGTGAGTCCACCTGGGAGAGGGAGGATGACATGCGGGAGCGATTCCCATAGCTCTTCGAGCCTTGAGGTAAAATTCTATCTTTTTCTTTCCTTGTTCTATTCATGATTGCTATGTTAGTCCTCATTCAATTTCGAGGACGAATTTTTTTTAAGAAGGGTAGATTTGTCACCCCCAGTTTTCAAATTTGGGGTATTTTCGTCATTTTTTCAAGTTTTATAATTTTTAGGAATTTTTTTTTATTTTATGTGATTTTTTGGGATTTATTTGGTTTTGTTTGGATTTTATCCAATTCGGACTCAAGTTGGAGACCCGGGTAGCCTGGACACTAGTGGGACCCACATACTAGCTGGACTTGGCCCACATACCATCAAAATTATGTTAGAAATCATAAACCCAACTTCCATGGCTTAATTAGTCATTTTAGAGACTTAATTAGTTCATCAGAAACAAACCGAACCAAACCGAAACAAACCGAACCCAACCTAAGTCTAATGGGTTTGGAGGGCTATTGGATCCTACCCAAACCCACTAAACCCCCCCTTGGCCGGCCACATGTAGGAGAGCCCCCCTCTTTCTTCTCCATTAAGAAAACTCTCTCTCTCTCTCTTTCAAAAATCCATTTTTCCTTCAAGCTCTTCTTCCTCCAAGAAACCTTCTAGGTATGCACTTAATTCCTCATTTATTACTCCTTTGAATTTAGTTCTTTCACAATAAATGGAGAGAAGAAGATTCTCCACCATTTGCCCATAAATTTCATAGGGTTCCCTAGAAATCTAGGTTAAGAAAATTATTAGGGGTTTTATTTATATATATATATATATATATATATATATATATATATATATATATATATATATATATATATATATATATATATATATAAGTATTTGTGTGTGTGTGTAGGGGAAATGGAAGTGGTGGTGGTGTTGTGAGAGTGGCATGGGTGTCATGAGAGTGGTGAGAGTGTGTGTGGTTGTGAGTGTGTGAGTGTGTATGTATTTATATACATATCTATACATGTGTGTGTGTATATATATATATATATATATATATATATATATATATATATATATATGTGTGTGTGTGTGTGTGTATGGGTGTATTTATACATATGTAGATATATGCGTGTGTGTAATTATATATATATATATGAAGATAGATGTGTGTGTGTGTTTGTATATATATATATATATATATATATATATATATATATATATATATATATATATATATATATATATAAGGTGGTTAGTTATATATATATATATATATAACTAACCACCTTATATATATATTATATATATATATATATATATATATATATATATATATATATATATATATATATATTAAAAAAAATATATATATATATATATATATATATATATATATATATATATATATATATTTTTTTTTTTTAATATTATATAATATATCTATTATAATATTATATATATAGGGAGGAAGAGGAGGAAGAAGTAGAAGAGGAGAAGAAGAGAGAAGACACCGCAGTAGCAGCAGCTACAGCTGCTGTAGCAGCAGCTCCAGCTGCAGGGCAGCAGCCACTGGCAGCAGCAGCTCCACTGGCAGCAGCAGCAGCTGCCAGTTAATCCCCCCCCATTCCAGCCCCTTAAGCCTATGTATACCCCCTATTTAGCCCCATTTTACCCCCATATATATATATATATATATATATATATATATATATATATATATATATTATATATATATATAGAAGATAGTTAGAATTAGAAGAGAATAGAAGAGGATTAAGGAAAAGAGGAAGAAGGAAGAAGTTGAGAAGAATTAGAAGAATAGGGAGAATATGAAGAAGTTAGGAGGAAATTTAGAATATGAAAGAATTAGAGAAAAGGGGATTAGGAATGAGAGGAAGAGTTAGAAGAAGAGGAAATAGGAGAATAGAAATTAGAGAAGGGGAATTTGAAGAGGAGGAAATAGAAGAAGAAGAAGAGGAAGAAAAGTGAGAAATAGAAAATAGAGGGGATCGAGTTAGAGGGTGAAACGGAGCTCGGAGTGTCGGAATGAGATGAAACTTGGCGTGGAGTTAGAATACGTGAATTAGATTTTGCGGGTAGGCTCCCGAGTGGAAATCGGGGTTGTAGGGTGCCGGTATCGTGCCGTACCATTGCGTATCTTGAAATATTCAAAGATATCGGCAATGGGCCGTAAGATGGACTAGACGTCCACTTTACTTAGGTATCTTGGTAGGTAATATATGTATAGGCTAGTATCTTACTACCCTAGGGAGCACGGGTCAAAATACCAAGCGTAGGTAGGCTAACTTGGTTTTCACCTAGGCTAGAAATTTACCTTAGAAAAGGTAAATTAGGAAATTGGCCTACGGCCAAGATTTGAGTTTCGAAGTCCAAGATGGACTTGGATATGGGTTGTAGAGGTTGGTAATAGTTAGAAATAGTTGCCTAGACCTAGTCTTGACCTCGGTTGACCACGGTTGACTTTTTAGACCAAAAGTCAACTATAGGTCAACACTTTACCCAATTTAGTCCCAAATTCCATTAAACTTGGGAAGTTGACCAAAAGTCAACTATTAGTCACCATTGAGCTAGGATTGACCTAGGGTTGACCAGAGTTGACCGGAGTTGACCAGAGTTGACCAGTTGACCAAAAGTCAACTGTAAGTCGACCGTTGACTCAAATCGACCTAGATTAATTCCGTTTGACTTGCATTGACCCAGTATGACCTAGCTAGACCTAATATGACTTAGATTGACCTCGTACAGTCTAGTTTGACGTGTCTTGACCTAGAATGACTTAAATAGAGTTTAAATTGATTTGACTTTACTTCCTAAACATAGTATTGATACGTCTTGTTCTCTATAGGTCCTCGAGACGCTGCGTTGGATCCCGTTGACATATTTCACCATATTACAGGCGAGTACATTCTCTGACACTTTTCTAATTTACGATGATTGTTATAATTCATGTAATTAGTGTAGATATGCTTGTTCTCGACACATTGGTCACACGGATTGGTATTCATGGATCCCGACATGAGATGTTAATCCTCGTTATCTTGGTATATCTTGTGCAAGCTCCCTTATAGTTCTTGTGCAGTATATGGATACCGATTCTCGAGGAGACTTGCTCCCTTCTCGTAGAATCCCGTGTCATAACGTGTCTTGTTTGGATCCACTCTGCCAGTCGGAGGCGAGGAGTATTAGTGTAGATATGTGGTCAAAGCCTATTGTGCACCCATTGTGCACCTATTGATTGTGAGTGTTGATCATACACCCCACGTATGATTAGCCAGGCCTGTTACTATTTTGTGCAAGTTCCCAAGCCGGCCACATATTGCAGCTAGTGCTCACACACCTAGATATATGATTCTTGATTCTTGTACATGCCATGATCAGTTTACTTGCCTTGTTCTAGCTCTAGATTTACAGCTTACCTTGCCATGATACTCACATGTACATACCATGATTTTCTTGTATATACTCTCTATTTACAGTCTTATAGCTTTTGTCATATCTTGTGAAATGTTGTTAATAGATTGTACTCGTTCCATCCTGACAGGATATGTTGACAAATATTACAGATGCTGACGAGGGAGATTATTGTACCTACTACGGTCCGGATGACGTAGTGGGCGTAGACTTGGAGACTTTGGTCCAGCAGGGCTTAGCTCCGCCTGACGAGACCTTACCTATTGCTTAGTTAGAGTAGGTCTTTTGTACTGGACTTTGTCTCCAACTACTTTTGAGACTGTTATTACTATGGATTGTATTAGAGACTTGAACTTGTATATATGCTTGTGTTGGACTTGACAGGTTATTATTTATTATCGTTTTGTTGTCTTTATCTTTCAGTCTTTACTTTGTTATCTTAGAGTTGTGATTGAGTACTCATATATATTCATTGCTTGTCCTCCGTTCGGAGTTGACCATATTCTCGACAGGTTTTGATATATGTATATAAACTGTTTAGAGTAGAAAACCTACAGCGTTCCACGCCGTTTTTACGGTGAGGGATGGGCGTTGTCACTTGCACGTGCCCTTATAGCGGGTGCGTGTCGTGACACCGCCTCAAAGGCCTGAGAATATGACCCACATTCTCGATTCAGCACACTCAGTTGAATGTCATCATTCGGACCTCCAACGAATCGATTTATGCGAGTCTGCTCGGTGTGAAGCATGACAGCGACAAAATTTGCCAGCTTAGCAAATTCAGACTCATAGTCCTCCACGGACATCTCCCTGTTTCAGTGTGATGAAGTCATCCTCCATCTTCTTGCTCATAGCTGGAGGCAGATATTGATCCAGAAACACCTTCTTGAATGAGGCCCATGAGATCTTTTCATTTCTAGCCGTTGCGAGCAGCGCCGGCTTCTTCGCCTTCCACCAACCCTTCGCCCGCAGTCGTAGAAGCATAACGACACAAACTACCTTCTTGCTACTCGAAACTCCTATGAACGCGAACAGACTCTCTATTTTATCAATCCATTCCATCACCTTATCTGGTGATGTCCCGCCTTCAAATTCCAGAGGTTTCGCGTCTAAGAAGTCCTTTGGCCTAAAGGAAGTGTGCCTTTGCGCTGGCTGGGGCTCGTCACCCTCCACGGGCTCAATCTCAGGCGTTCCCGTTGGTTTGGTCGCTGCGGGGGTACCTCGATTTGCTGCAAGCGCCGTGACAAGTTGGATTAAGGACTCCAACTGTTTCTGCTGGGCCTCTATTTGGGCCTGTTGTATTTGATTGCGTTCCTCATTGTTTTGCCTTTGCAGTTCCAACAATGTCATGATCCGTTCTATAGGATCTGTCGAGGGAAACTTGTCGAGTAGGGGCCATTTCTCTACAAAAGGGTATAACTTCTGTCAGTCTCATAAAATATTATGGACTTATTGTATGGGGCATTGGTTTTCATAACTCAAAAATTGGGACTCTTTTGAAAGCCACCAAAATACTTTATATACTTTTTCGAAAATGATATTTGCAAGAGGCCAAGGACGTAAAACCGTGCTCTGATACCACTTTTTCACGCCCCGATCCCGCTAGGGTTGTCCGTCTTGCCTGGATCCCTGCGGGATCGATCGTCCTCGCTAAGGCGTGATGCCGTGCAAGCCTAAGTTGCGCTTGCACAAGACCATATACCTACACAAAACAACTAGTCAAGCAAAAACAAATGCACACACCCATTAGTTAAGAAAAACACACGCACGCACCCATTCATTGCAGAAAACCAAATATTGGACCCAGAGATTGAAATGAAAATACTTCTCTTATTGATAACTTGATAGGCATACAAGTACAAAGCTTTGCAAATTCAGAGTGCCATATATTGGCTACATGATTCTCTTTGAAACTCTCTTTTTGAAAATAGCCGCAATGCACATACATGATATCCCATTATTACAAGCTGGAATTGAAAGACACCTTCAAAGAAAATGAAAACTTGAAACTTGATTAGAATAAAAATAAAACTTCGAGGCGATCCACGAGCTCTACTGGGCTAGACGAGCTTCAGTGCCTCACTTGAAATTCCCATGTCTCCTTTTGCTTTCTGAAAAGGATGCCCACAACGTGGGTCAGCACACATCATTTACTGGCGAGCGACTTTTGGCCGAACTCGTAAATCTCTGCACTAAATCAATATGTTGAGCTAACATTTACTAGTGATCTTTCTACTTGTCTAGGTTCTTTTTAACAATTCATAAGAACATGATAGTAGAAATATATCATAAGCAACTTACCAACGCCGGCAGTCATCCCTGCACAAAATATGTTAGCACAATTTGCATAATGAGTAATTCATGTTCATTCTTGCAGATATTGAAGTTGTCATTCGGGTTATGCAGGTGGACTATTCTACATGTTGGTCCATGGGTTATCCCTATGATTAGTCGCTGTGACTCTTTGGTTCAGCTCGTCGCTAAGGACTCAGATCGACTCCCATTTTCACGTGGAGGCCCTAATCTCTCCTAGGCCGAGCGGTTCCAGGTGCCCCCAGATACCACCCGAGATACAAATGTTTTCTTGTATACAAGTTGTCCGAGAACAAATGCATGCTCTAGCCATTCTATCAGATGAGAGACATTTGGACTTATGCACAGATATACGACACGTTTGTTTCGTGCCTTCAGATTCCTCTCAACACGTACAAGTTCGTCTGTACATGTCTACATTTCAGGCATACTATTGACAAGCAGATGATCATTCTTATCGAGCAGATAGAGCAGTAATACATATTCTTGCATTTGATTCAATTCAATTATCTTCTCTTATCTTTTTGTGGATGTGGTATCGTTGATCATCGGGACAAGGCAATATAGTAGACTAGAGATCAGTTTTCTTAGGTGTACAGATCAATGTTTGTTCGGTTGAAGCAACTCACCGAGATGAATCTTAGTTGAGAGAATGAGGGACTTCACGCGCCGTTCATGAACAATTCACACGCTCTACATTGGCACCAACAGTTGATTAGCATACTTCGTCTCTTTCTCTCAAGATTCGGAATGAATGCGAAATGCGATGAAAGCGAACAATGAAAACCAATCATCGAAAACCAACACGAAAACACATTCATCAAAACCAAGCAGCGAAAGAAAACATTCAGCAAAACTCTTGGATTCATTTCAATAGAAGCCAATCCATCAATTGGAAAGGTTCATTGCATTTCATCCGTGATCAATCGATACCGGCAAGGATTTCCCCAAATACTCAGTTCAAGACTGAGTCAACAAGCCGTAGGTATTACATAGTGGACCGCGAGGAGCGGGGCACTACATCCATTCTGCTTGTGGATTTGAAACAGATGAAGGAGAGGGATGTTCGAAAGTTGAGGAAGACGTAGAAAAGAGGGTGTTGAATTTTTCTATTACTTCAGAAAAAGTAGAGGGAGGATCAGTATCCATTATAGGAGATGGAGGAGAATGAGAGGATTAGGATTACTAAAAAAAACTAGGTAGAATTGAGGGATGATGAGTAGTAGAAAATCCTGAAGAAGAGGAAACTGATAATCGCCATCATGAGGAAGACGAAGCGGAGATTGTGACCATTTTATTTCTCTTGGACGTCTTTTCTGAATGCTCGAGGCAGGAGGGAATGAAAGGCGAAACATAGCTACAATATAACCAGAAAAAAAGAAGAAGAGTAGTCACTACTGAAGGTGAGATTTTTTTTTAATCGATTCATTAGGAAGGATTCAATTCAATGAGAGAAATTCCCTTTTTTTGGCTTAAGAAGATCGTATATCATGCATAGAATAAAGCTTGGCTTGTATCAAGAAAGTAATGTGAGCTTAGTGAGGCGAGCAAACAATGAGGTGAACGATTTGGAGGTAAGTAATGATTAGATTAGTGGGTAACACTTGTTGAATTGAATAAGATATTCTTGAATTGATTGAATTAGGAAATGTGGGATTGAAAAGAAAGGTCTAACCGTGGACTCCTTTCCTTGGAGATATGCTTGCATCAAGCACCCCTTTATATTTGTTGGTGGGATCTCTAAAAAGCGATTAGCCCCTCTTCCATCATCAATAGTTACTCCTAACACAATCTTATTATCGTAATAGTACATTAGATAATTTATGCAACCTTATTATCAATAGTTTTTATGTCGGTTCTATATTAAGGTACTTTTTTCCTAGTTGTTTATTATTAGATGCGAATAAATATATAATTTTGTTCTTGAAAGTAATTTTTAAGGTACTTTTTATAGTTTTGAAAAACTTCAACGGATGCTCCTTGCAAAGTTAGCGTAGTTGAAAAGTGGGTTTATCTTACCAGACGTGTCGACTAGTTTTTATGGTACGATGCTCTTGTTCATAACTATCTCGGCTAAAGATATACAACCGACATCCAATGTCAATGTCACTTCTTAATAGCTTTGTCAAATCTACGTAGCCGCCTTATGCTCCATACAGACCCAATTCTGATGGGAAAGAAAGGTCTGGACGATGTCGGTGGTGATGACACGACAAAATTGATGGAATAAGGAAAGGAGAAAAGTCCAAGTGTATCATATCGTGGCCGTGAAGCCCGTCGCGGTTGCGGGCCGGCCAAACCCTGTAGAACAGTTCAAAGATGGCTACAAATAGATAACGACTTATACAAAGTCTGTGGTGTTTCTTGATTCAACTCCTTCACTGTTACATTTGTAATGTACACAAGAATTCCCGGTTCTCTTCCTATATAACAAAGAAAACACCAGGTCACAAATGAAACCATAGACTTGCTACTAGTGGACCAAAGCTTTGGCAACTTCTCCCAGTCAAATCGAAAACCAGGGTTTTTGTCATATCCCAGCCGTTTTTCTGACCTAACAAAGTTTATATATATATATATATATATATATATATATATATATATATATAAAGTTTATATATATATATATATATATATATATATATAGAAAACGGAATATGAGCCATAGGCTCATACGCTTATATAGGCCATATATATATGGAAAACGGGATATGAGCCATAGGCTCATACGCTTATATGAGCCATCCCAAGTGGCTTCCATTTGGACCAATAAAAAAATAGTGACTTGGAAGAGAAAATTTAAAGAGATATAAATAAAAGATTTCATAAAAGATTTGATAAGTAATAGCTTACCATATCTTTGCCTCGGAACAACTTGTCAAATATGTTTGCCTAGAAATAAAAGATCACATAAAAAATTTAATAAATAATATTAATATTAATATTAAATAAAATGTTAATAATGTTAATGTTAATTATATTTATATTAATATTAATGTTAATTATAATGGAAATGTGAATGTTAATTATATTATTATTTATTAATTTGATTTTTAAATGAAATGTTAATGTTAACGCTAATGTTAATATTAATGTTAATATTAATGTTAATTTTAATGTTAATTTTAATATTAATGTTAATGTTTATTTTAACCTATAACCTTTGATATTAATTTTAATATTAGTTCTAATATTAATTTTAATATTAATTTTAATCTTAATTTTAATTTTAATTTTAATTTTAATTTTAATTTTAATATTAATATTAATATTAATATTAATTTTAATTTTAATTTTAATTTTAATTTTAATTTTAATTTTAATTTTAATTTTAATTTTAATTTTAATTTTAATAATATTAATGTTAATGTTAATTTTTAATTTCTAGGTAACATATTTGGCAAGTTGTTGCTAGACAAAAATATGATAAACTATTACTTATCAAATCTTTTACGAGATCTTTTATTTATATCTCTTTAAATTTCTTCTTCCAAGTCACTATTTTTTTATTGGTCCAAATGGAAGCCACTTGGGATGGCTCATATAAGAGTATGAGCCTATGGCTCATATCCTGTTTTTCCATATATATATATATATATATATATATATATATATATATATAAGGGTCGGCTCTGGTCCAAGACGACTGTCCAGGACCCCATAGAATATAAGGAACCAAAAAAATTAATATATATATACACACATATATTTTAAATTTACTTTTGTTTCCGTTCTTATTTTTTTATATATTATATATGGGTTCCATTTTAAAAATTTGTCTAGGATCTCTATGAACTCAGGACTGGCTCCGATAGAAACCTATGTGGGATGACTAACAAATCCATGTGAAGTGGTTGAATAATCCACATATCTCGTGACTTTCTTTTAATTTTCCCCATTATTCAATGCCAAAAGGCTTTGCTATTTTCATTTGATTCCTCCAATCAACCCTAAGCTAGCTCTCGCAATCTCATGCATATGATTGTGAACATCTCCAAGTCCTCCTCCATGCATGAAAGAGAGAGAGAGAGAGAGAGAGAGAGAGAGGGAGAGTAGAAGTAGTTGATCAGAATATTCTAACCCACAAGTGTTAACCCACAAGTGTGGCATTGACTTCCTAATTACCCAACTAATCACTTCTTGTAATAGAAACTCTCCCAACACCCCCTACCATATATAATATATAAACAAGCGCCAACTTTGTTTAGGTCCCTGCATGGCTGGCCCGGGGTTGGATTGTTCTGGTCGAAACTAATTTTAGTTGCCCCTTGTCCCTTAATTTCAGAAAAAAGATATTAAAAAATTACAACAATCTGAAAGCTATAAATGTTGTGGCCAAAAAAAATAATAACAATTATATTTGAGAAACGGTTAGAAGCCAATTGTCTCGAATTCTGACGATGGCTTGAAGCTCGAATTCCGAGTTCCTCTCCTCACTCCTAAGCTACTTGAGGCCTTCAAAGTAAAATTTTAAAATATGGACATGGGGGATTGCAGGTTCAACTGACAGGGAGGAGTTGTGATGGACCGCAAAGACTCTATTAGCGGAGACTTGGGGACTTAGGAGCCTAAGGGGTTGCCCTAGCCAGGAGGGTTGTCCAAACTCGATGGCTTATCTGACTTATCCCAGGGTCGGCCCTGGGTCGCTGCAACTCTCCGTAAGTCTCTAGAAAAAGGTTAGTATGCTGGTCTCTGTCTTAGGCAAATAAAATAAAAGTAGTAGAGCACAATTAAAAATAGTACAAAGCCTAGAATATTCTACCCACAAATGTTATTACTAATTTGTGAAAAGTTTTAGAGACCTCGACCAATATTTTAACCTATACAACTAATCACTCTTTGTAAAGGAAGAAGATATTACGAATATGTTAGGGCAATCCAAGCTCTTTTAGTGTCAGTGTCCGTCTCTTCCAGTTGAAAGAAAAAACGAAACTTCTCTTAGTTTAGTCAAGGACGCTATGAACTGTAATTATCGTTAGTATATTTATAGCTACAATCATAGTGTTCCATTTCATTTCTCTTGGATGTCTTTTCTGAATGCTCGAGGCAGGAGGGAATGAAAGGCGAAACATAGCTACAATATAACCAGAAAAAGAAGAAGAAGAAGAGTAATCGCTACTGAAGGTGAGATTTTTTTTTTTTTTTTTTAATCAATTCATCTTGGAGGATTCAATGAGAGAAATTCCCTTTTTTTGGCTTAAGAAGGTAGTATATATCATGCGTAGAATAAAGCTTGGCTTGTATCGAGAAGGCAATGTGAGCTTAGTGAGGCGAGCAAACAATGAGGTGAACGATTGGGAGGTACGTAATGATTAGATTAGTGGGTAACACTTGTTGAATTGAATAAGATATTCTTGCTAACGGTTGAATTAGGAAATGTGGGATTGAAAAGAAAGGCCTAACCGCTTCAATTGGACTCCTTTCCTTGGGACCCACATGTTATATAGGGATATGCTTGTATCAAGCACCCCTTCCTATTTGTTGATAGGATCTCTAAAAAGCGATTAGGCCCCTCTTCCATCAATAGTTACTCCCAACGCAATCTTATTATCGTAATAGTACATTAGATAATTTATGCAATATTATTATTGATAGTTTTTATATCGGTTCTATATTAAGGTACTTTTTTTTCTCCTACTGAAGTAATATAAAATTTTGTTCTTGAAAGTAATTTACGTTCATAACTCCATTTCCATATTTTGTTACAAGTAGTCAACTCTTTTTTTTTTTATAACGAATATTTTAATATTTCTTCTAGTTTTCAAACCAAATTGTTCCATTTACTAAAGAAGAACATATATTAAATGAAATGATGATGATGAAAATAGTGATAATTTATTGATAATTTAAATGATAATGTCGATGATGTTAGCACTCACTAAATATTTGTCGAAAAATCATTTGAATCTCTTTGTAAATTTAGAAGTTTTATAAGTGATGTAACAATTGAACATAATTTTACTTATTTAGCTAGTATGAACTAAGAAATTATATATAATTGTGATGAACCAAGTTGTTATTGGAGAGTGTACACTAAAGCCATTGGTGAAGGCATAACATTTGTTATTCTTACGTTAAAAACTCGACATTCTTGTTTAAGTGGACTTACAACAAGATATCATCAATTAGCTACTACTACATGGGTTAGAAAGATAATTGGTAAAATTAGAGATGACCAATCATATAGTCTATCACACATTCTAAATATGTATAAAGATCATCGAATACATATTAAACATTCTGAAGCTTGAAAAGTTCGTGTGAAACCCGCAATTTACCAGTTACATTTTAATTTAATTAGTTAATAGAAAATTCTTTTCAAAAATTAATAAAGTGGATTTTGAAATGTTGGACCTGACCCATCTCAAAACCGACTTATGTTTCCCGAACCCAAGTTCAGTTTTCCGAAGTGAATTCGGAAGTCCTTTAGTATTATATTTATAAATATCATTTCTAAAGCAAAACAATTCTTTTATTTTTTTCCTTTAACTACCATTTAATCTCTTTAATCTCTCCCACTCTCATTATTCTTTAAATACTCTCATTAACTCATTTTTTTCGCTCAATTCTTTAATCCTGAGAGAAAGGAAACCTTTCCTTTCTTTCTCAAACGTTGGCCTCTCGGCGACCCTCGGCTTCCCGAACGGCCAAACGGCCGGCCCCTCTTCTTCTTCTTCTTCCTCCTGTAACCTCTTCCCTTATCCCTATTTAAAACCCTCTCTTCATCCCTCTCCATAACCACTCCTTTTTCTTCCCCAAATAGTTGTGCCCTAACCCAAGCCCCAAATTTTTGGCCGACCCCAGGCCGATTCTGCCGCCCAGGCGCCGCCCTCCAGGCCGACCCCCTCGTCGTCGGTCCCCGCGGGCCCAGGCGCCGCCCAGGCCGCGCCCTGTCCGGCGACCCTCCCCGGCGGCCCGCGCGGCTTGGCCCCCGACCGACCAGCGCCTCCAGCCCGGCTGACCCCGCGTGCGCGGCCTCCCAGCGACTCAGGCGACGACCCCCTTCGCCGACTATTCTTCCGCCGGCTCCGTCCGAGCCCAGACGCCGTGCATGCTGCCCCGTGCGTCCGCGTCCCGGCGTGCTTTCCGATTTCCCTGGCTGCCCTAGCCCTGATTCGTTTCCTCGCGGGTTTCCCGACCCGCTGTTTTAGTACCCCGCGTCAGCGCTACTGCTGTCTGCCTAACTTTCGGATTCCGATCCGAAGACCCCGCTCGTCCGAGCTCCGCGGCTTTTCTGAGACGTTGTTCGCTGTTTCACAGATTCTGTTCCGCTGTTCACATGGATAATTTCTCTTTTTCATCTGAGAGCTCTAGCCGAGCGCCCGAGGTATATTTCTGTGTCCCTCTTATTGTATCGATGATGACACGGTCCCCGATCCCGTTATGGGATTCGGCTTAGATAATACGGTTGTGGTTTCGGACTTTCCGAATTCTATTTCGGAATGATTATGTAAACATTGGTTTTGATTTGGTTGTGCTGTGGGTTGGATTCTTGGTCTTGAAGTGATAAGTCTTTGGTTGGTTTGTTCTTGGTTTCTGTGGCTTCTCGGAATTTTCGAGTTAAGTTTGAATTTTTCGAAACTATCTCGTATTTCGGGTGCTGTGGCCTATCTATTATTAATTGGGTTATGGATTTTGTTTTGTGGAATTTCTTAGTATTTTGTTTTGTGGGATTTCTTAGTATTTTGTTCTGTGGGATTTCTTAGTATTTTTGTTATGTGGGAATTTCTTAATACATGTTAGCTCGGAAATTCCTTAGTATCCGTGGGCTTTGGGAATTTCTTAGTATATGTTGGTTTGGGATATTTGTTGTGATTGGCATCCTCCCAGGATTGGGTTATCCCAGTTACAGAGGAGGTGCTGCCCAATTTTCTTAAATGATTTTAAATATTATTTCAAAATCGGCCTTTGCAAAAGAATTATTAAAAAGATTTCCAATTGGTTTTGTTGGTTGGCTTTTGGATACCTTTCGGGCGACGACCGTATCGGTCTATGGGCCCTTAGCGAAATGCAAACGAAATCGAAAATTCCCGGACGTTGAGGCATTAGCTAATTTTGTGACGATTGGACCAAGTCTGAGACCCTTAATAAACTTTAGTTTAATTTAATTTATTAATTTTGTTTTAGTAATTAAAGTGCAGGATATTATTTAGAGCTAGCTAACCTTTTCTCTTATTTCAATTTATGTAAAAAGTTTGTAAGGGCATAAGCCCAGTCTCTATTTTGGTGGTTCTGTAATAGTGTAGATATTTTCTTTATTTTTTGATTGGATGATTTGATCGTTAGAGCGTGTAAAGTATTAAATAAACATTATTTTGGATATAGAAAATTAATATTATTTTTCTCACATTAAATAACTAGGAAAATTACAAGTTATTATTTAAACAAATTTTACGTTTTTCTCATTTAAAGAAAATTATTAATTTTATATATAAATACAAAATACAAAGTTTTATCAAGTAAATCAATAACTACGAGTTTTCCAAATACAAAGTTAAATTGACTTTTTTTCGTAAGTTAGAAACTCACCTCGATAAGCGGTCTAAGTAGAGTCGTAAATAACCTAAAATTTGACTAGGACAAATACTAGAAATTGTAACTAGCACATATAGCATGAGAACTTTGGAAATCTAAGTCAGAAATTCTCAATTGTAGGGTTTCGAGGATTGTACTAACATCATCTCGGAATCAACATCGAATCCAGTTATAACCAAGGCAAGTACAATTTGTGTTAGTTTACAATTATTTAGTAATCGTTTTATTGCAAGTTTAAACCACGATGCAATACGGAACTCTCTCTCTGAGAGCATTGACTGATTGACTGTTGGGTACTGGGGGAGTAGTGTAATGAGTATGATCACATCCAAAATAGTATACTGACTGTGTTAGCTTACCCCTCATACACACGGGGATAAGCCATATCGTATCAATAGGATACAACTGTACAACCCAAGCCGGTCATATTCATTGCCTATTCACATCACAATGTTTTAACTGCTAAAAAACTGTTTATTTCAAAATTGTTTAAAAGTGTATAATTCTATTATTAATTCAATTGTTGGATTATCATGAATTGTACTTTGCTCCCTCCTGACTGGAGATCAACATTTTTAGGTGATTGAGTCGTTGAAGATCTGATACCTGTTCCCGCAGAACCTGGAACCCAAGAACAGTAGAGCTGGATAGTAATTTATTTAGTAACCAATGTATCAAATGTAGTTGTTGTATTTCAGAAATTTCAAATTGAATAAAAGATTTTTTATATTCGTTAGAATTTTATCTGCATATGTTTTACTACTGAATACAGCTTACTGCCGCCGTCTCAACAACGGTGCAGGCTGGGCATGATCCGATTCGACCCAAGAAATTGGGACCGGGTCGTGACAGTTCTAAAAATTGATTTCCTAAAATTAGTGGTAGATATGTTGATGCATATAACAGTCTTGAAAATTATGTAAACAAATCCAGGGAGCACATGTTTTATATAGACTACATGAAATAATAATTTTTAAAGAATATTTATTTGTTTCAAGGCATGTGTGGATGATTTTCTAAACGGTTTTTTTTACATGTGATTAGTATTTATGCTATTTTTTATGTCTAAATATCAAGATAATTTATTTGTTTCTTGTACTCACGACCCTAACTACAATTTATATCAATTTGCTTATGCTGTTACTAAAAATGAAAATACCGATTCATTCACATTATTTTTAAACAATTTTAAAACATCTCTTCAAAGTTTATATCATTACTTTGTTGGTATTAGCCTGTAAAATTATATCATTCATGACAAAAATAACAGACAAATTATTGAAATTTAAAAACAGTTTGTTTGAGAATGCTATACACTATGGCCTGCTTCAAAGAGAACCAAACCATTTTTAAATGTTGTGTAGTGATAATTTTACTTTTGAAATATTTGATCATGAAATAGGTATATCATATGTGGTTCGCTTAGTCCATAAATTTATTTATGTTGTAGGTGTCATTATACTTTACTACCATGTTTACATGTATTCTTTGCATGTAAGTCTTGTACTATACAAATTGAAAGTTTGTATCCAGCTCAATTTTCTACTGAAATATTTAGAAGTGTATGTGAGCCATGTATGAAAACAATTGTAGTCCTTTTCACTTCTCAAGGTGCATTTGGTTAGATGCTAAATTGGAGTACCAAGTGTTGGACACAAATAAAAAAAAAGAACCGCATCAAACCGAAAGATTGATGGACAAGAGATTAAAATGTAGTGGGCTAGGACACAACAAAAGGAATTGTACTAAAAAATCACTACTAAAATAACTCATTTTAGCGACGTCAGGAGACGTCGCTAAATAAGGAAAATACGTCGCTAAAACCAATTTGCGACGTATTTAGCGACAAAAATCGGACGTCGCTTATAGGCAAGTCGCAGATGTCACTTTCGTCGCCGAACGTCGCTATTCGCGACACAAAATTCATTGTCGCTAGACGTCGTAAAATTAGCGACATATAGCGACGTATCACTACGTCGCCAACATTGCGATGTAAAGCGACCACTTGCGACGCTGTAAACTTTATATATGATGACATGACATGGCAGCCACATGGGCAACTTAGCGACGCCTACCGACAGATTTAGCGACGTAGTATTAGTAACGTCTAGCGACGTTACGTCGCTAGTTAGCGACGTATAGCGACGTCAAAGATCCGTCGCAATACGTCGCAGAACGTCGCTATACGTCGTAGATATTATAAAAAAATTAAAAAAATATAATTGATATTTTTGTTATGCTGTGTGTCTGTGTTTACAGTGTGTGTGAAGTGCAGTGTTCGAACCATCGACAGTTTCGCTTACTGTTCTATGTTTTATCTTGGATAGAAAGAGCAACAGTTCAGGGTGCACTTCTCAGAGCTTCCTCTTCACGTCATTCACCTTCTCGGGAACCTTTACGATGTCCCGAGAAAGTGAAGGACGTGAAAATGAAGCTCTCAGAAGTGCACCATGAACTGTTGCTATTTCTATCCAAGATAACACATACAACAGTAATCAAAACTGTCGATGGTTCCGAACACTGCATTTCACATTCACTGTAAACACAGACACACATCATAACAAAAATACACAATATATATTTTTTTAAAATTTTGGCAGCACCTCCTTTGTATATCAGATCATCGCTTATAACCCAGTGTAGGTATATTTGTCATTCCCGTCGCAGATATCACAAAGTAAATATCACAATAAAAATAGGAGGCAGTGCAAAGTAAATATCACAGACACACATCCTCACAAACATCCAATAAAGTCAAATAAAAATGGAAGATGATAAAAAGTCTCCCACCAAGTGTATAAACAACAGTGTACCAATAAACTATTTGCCCATAGGGCCAATACATACAAGTCATAAAAAACCAATAAAATCACTGCGGACCCCTGTCGCGCAACTGGGATAGAATGTAGTCATACTGCTCCTGTATACTGCGCTCGATCGCATCAAAAATCTGCTGCTGCAACTCGCGACGCAGCTCCTCGATCTGACGACGAACATCCTCAGCTCGTGACGACGCCTGCATAGCAGGAGACTGCGCACTGACAGAGGGGGCCCGGGATGACTCTGAAGCCAAATACGCGCCGTAGGATCCCGTACATATGCCTGTGTCGCCCTCTCGTCAATGAACTCTCAAGCCCTCCGATGGGTGACCAGGACATAGTCCCTGCAGCCATTCGACTAGCGAGGCAGAAACTATATAGTCGTAGATAAAGTTGACTGTCCTCCGACCCTCATCCCTCGGCAATGATGATACGACAACCTATCAGAATCCTCGACCCTCTTTCGCTTCTTGGATATTGACCCAGCTTCCAATCTCTCATTTCCCTCCGGGTCCACTCTACTCCCAATCTCTTCCTCTTTTATACACGGATCTACAGAATCAATACCATCCAAGGAAGGCAAAACTGAATCAAGGCATAACGGGCTGCTCAGCTTGCCCAGCTTCTTCAACTTCTCGCTGGCTGCAGAGTCCAAATGGGAACGGGTCCTCTTTGCCGGAAGATGCTGATTCAGTTTTGCCTTCTCCTCTCCTCCACCATGGCTATGGACCCATCTGCTCCTCCCTACTTCCATTCTTCTTATTTGACTCTCTCAGCCACATATGATATCCAGCTCAAGTGTAGCGTCGGGGAAGAAGTGGACAGGAATAGAAGGGGGAAGCAGCACAGCCGACGGCATGACCCGGAGGAAGTACAGAGGTTTTCTTCAACATACGTAGGAGAACTATAAGGATATATCTTTTCACAACATATCACCTTATCAAAGACCCTTAATGTGCCAACCATGTTACCGCGGTGTCGGAAGACTAACATGTCATAATTTTATAAGTCGTGTGTTTTGACATAATCCTCCAACCGGATTTCAGTTCTATGTAATAATGCAAGATTACGACATAGGAGGAAAAAGTTGAGAGGATTATGTCAAAACACACGGCTTAGAAAATTATGACATGTTAGTCTTCCGATACCGCGGTAACATGGTTGTCACATTAAGGGTCTTTAACAAGATGACATATTGTGAAAAGATATATCCTTATAGTTCTCCTACGTATGTTGAAGAAACCTCTGTACTTCCTTCGGGTCATGTCGCCGGCTGTACTGCTTCCCCCTCCTATTCCTGTCCACTTCTTCTCCCCCGACTCTACACTTGAGCTGGATATCATATGTGGCTGAGAGAGTCAAATAAGAAGAATGGAAGTAGGGAGGAGCAGATGGGTCCATAGCCATGGTGGAGAAGAGGAGAAGGCAAAACTGAATCAGCGTCTTCCGGCAAAGAGGACCCGTTCCCATTTTGACTCTGCAGCCAGCGAGAAGTTGAAGAAGCTGGGCACGCTGAGCAGCCCGTTATGCCTTGATTCAGTTTTGCCTTCCTTGGATGGTATTGATTCTGTAGATCCGTGTATAAAAGAGGAATAGATTGGGAGTAGAGTGGACCCGGAGGAAAATGAGAGATTGGAAGCTGGGTCAATATCCAAGAAGCGAAAGAGAGTCGAGGATTCTGATAGGTTGTCGTATCATCATTGCCAAGGGATGAGGGTCGGAGGACAGTCAACTTTATCTAAGACTACATAGTTTCTGCCTCGCCAGTCGAATGGCTGCAGGGACTATGTCCTGATCCTCGGGTCATGGGTGCCATCTGGTAAGTATATGTAACAGAATGTAAAAGAATGTAACAGAATGTATATGTTCTTATCATATCTAGTATCTGAAGAATGTAACAGAATTAAGATGAACTCACATAATGTAATACTAAGACATCATCTACTACAAAATACATAATCCAAAATACAAAATACAGAAACCAAAATACAAAATACAGAAACCAAAATACAAAATACTGAAACCAAAATACAAAATACTGAAACCAAAATACAGAAACCAAAATACAAAATACAGAAACCAAAATACAAAATACTGAAACCAAAATACAAAATACAGAAACCAAAATACAGAAACCAAAATACAAAATACAGAAACCAAAATACAAAATATAGAATCCAAAATAGGACCCTCTGTGAGAACGGATGGCTCAGAACACAACCCAACCGGAGAGGATACTCTAAGAGATCCATCTGAGAGGGACGTATACTCTGAGAGATCACCTTTACAAGAATTATATCAGTAGTGGGATCGAGTGTTGGAGGAGATATTATCAAAGTATACGTCCTACTCAGATGGGTCTCTCACCGTTACTATTTTTTTCTGACAGCATGGTGGATGTGCTCCGTCCACAGATTCTTGCTCCGAGCCAAAACTTTGTCCCGGAGCTCAAGTGGACATCCTTGGTGTAGAGCTCGAGTGAGAGGTTCCTGACAGCATGGTGGTCTCTTTTGTTAAAGTATCCGTGCTCGTCCCACAACCAATGTGGGATGAGCACGGATACTTTAACAAAGGAGGCCACCATGCTGTCAGGAACCTCTCACTCGAGCTCTACACCAAAGATGTCTACTTGAGCTCTGGGACAAAGTTTTGGCTCGGAGCAAGAATCTGTGGATGGAGCACATCCACCATGCTGTCAGAAAAAAATAGTAACGGTGAGAGACCCATCTGAGTAGGACGTATACTCTGATAATATCTCCTCCAGCACTCAATCCCACTACTGATATTATTCTTGTAAAAGTGATCTCTCAGAGTATACGTCCCTCTCAGATGGATCTCTCAGAGTATCCTCTCCGGTTGGTTGTCGTATCATCATTGCCGAGGGATGAGGGTCGGAGGACAGTCGACTTTATCTACGGATACATAGTTTCTGCCTCACTAGTCGAATGGCTGCAGGGACTATGTTACCGCGGTGTCGTAATCCAATATAATCCAGAGATTGACACAGTTCTAATTCA
The DNA here is from genome assembly GCA_029216955.1 of Iris pallida. Lineage (NCBI taxonomy): Eukaryota > Viridiplantae > Streptophyta > Magnoliopsida > Asparagales > Iridaceae > Iris > Iris pallida. Next base: position 2,027,608 of record JANAVB010031614.1, on the reverse strand, counting down.
TATATGTAGTCCAATACAAATAGTCTAATACAAAAACAACCCAATACAAATAGTCCAATACAAATAAGTACTAATAGCTAATGAGAACCACGCTGCTCACGCGAACGCTCAGTGATACGTTCACGCAACCACCTCGAAAAAGCGAGATTTTTGGCGCGAGGAGAGATGTCGTCCCTTGCAAGGACTGCATGAAGAGAACTCTCGGTCTCACTAGCTACCGGTGCTGGATGAATAGAACTTCCGGTCTCACTAGCAACCAGTGCCACTTCCTCCTCAACTGTTGGAGGAGCCACCTCAGCATTCACTGTTTTCTTCAAACGACGTGCCGCTCCTCGGGTCATGGGTGCCATCTGGTAAGTATATGTAACAGAATGTAAAAGAATATAACAGCTCAAAATACAGTTGGTACTAACCTCAATAGAACAAACACTCTCACAGCTCAAAATACTAACACATGCTCACGCCTTACTCTTGTGACACTCCCTTTCAAACACAAACACACACCTATATGTTCCCTTACACATGTTGCCATGTTACCTTTAAAAATAGGAAACCCTTGTTGTCTATAATAAGACACAATTCACCAAAGGAATCAGTGAGCTAACATGAAGCCTATTCTAATTAAGCAATCCTGCAGTAAACACAAACTAGAACATGCGGGGATCATTATAACTCATCAAAAGGAATCAGTTCAATTCAGTTCAAGGAAGAACAACAAACCAAATTCCTGAGTTTTCATCAAACCAATTTAAATCGAACCCCATGTCCAATATTCTATTCTCAAATCACAAGCCTAATCAGAAATGAAAAAAAAAGGAATTAACAGGTACTAACACATGTGTTACAACCAATGATAACTGAACAACAATTAGAAATCAAAAAAATTTGGAATTGAAGTTCAGGGGACAATCAAAACTGATTCATGAGTATCAGTCAACCCATTGAAACCAACTCGAGTCCAAATTCCATTCCCATATCATAAAACTTAATTTAATAAGTAAAGATCAATCTATCATAGGCTAATACACATGTAGGAGTAATATTGGTACTTAAAACATTAGTTAGAATCAGATTAACAGGATTGACATAGGAAAACTTGAAACGTATCATGTATCAGTCATGTAAAGTCAACCCACATATGTTCGAATCCCATATCACAGCAACGACCCATTCTCAATGTAAATATCAACTAACATAGATTAACAACATGTCTAGGAATCAAATCTAGCATTTAAATCACAATTTAAACCATTTAAACTAGGAATAAATCTGTGTCTGTGTGTGCATGTGTTTGTGTCTGTGTGTGTGTGTCCGTGTCCGTGTGTGTATGTGTGTCTGTGTCTGTGTGTGTGTGTGTGTCAGTGTCCGTGTGTGTATGTGTGTGTGTGTGTGTGTGTCTGTGTGTGTGTGTGTCCGTGTCCGTGTGTGTCCGTGTGTGTGTGTGTGTGTGTGTCCATGGGAGAGGAGGAGGAGGAAGGAGAGGAGTTAGGTTAGGGTTTACCAGCGGAAGAGGAGGAGGAGGTCGGATTGGGGGAGGAGGAGCTCGAGGAGGAGGATCTCGAGGAGGAGGAGCTCGCCGGAGGGGGATCGGGAGTCGCCGGGGGGGGAGGGGGTCGCCGGGGGGGGAGGGCACTGACAGAGGAGGAGGGAGTCGCCGGGGTGGGTGGGTGGGGGGGAAATTAAAATTTTCGGGGGTTTTCGAGTGAGAGTGAGGGGGAAAGAAGGCAGCGGCGTGCCCTAAGTAAAATAACTTAGCGACGTAACTTGTTGACGTCGCTAAACGTCGCAACCATGACGACATATACTTATAATATGTCGCTGAACGTCGCTATTCAGCGACGTAGTATACTCCTGTCGCAGAACGTCGCTAGCCAGCGATGTTTTGCGACGTGTTTATAAAGAAGTCGCTACTGGCGACGTTATTTCTTGCCGTCGCTACATTACGTCGCTATTTGATGATATTTTAGTAGTGAATCGATAGAATAAAATTCTATCTTTGATGTTGTAATTAAATTCCCAAACGAATAAAATTTGTATGTTTGTTTTTATCTTTGGTGTTGTAATTTTTTTAGTGCTCATTTTTTGTTGGTTTTTTTTTATTATTCATGACAAATTAATAGAAAGATAAAATAATACACATATCCTCTATAGAAATAAACATCACAATGCAAATATTTCGAAGGAAATAGAAGAATAAAATTATACATCTAGTGAAGCTTGAAGATACATCCGCGTATAGTATTCTATATCAAAGGTCTCGTTCTGTGAAGTGCCCGCACTACCCTGACGTAAAGTGCCCTCGCCAACCTGCCAAGAAGTTCGCGGACCACACTGACGTGATGTGCTCGTAACAACGACCTAACCTTACAAGGGGCGTGCACGCCTCCGACTAATAATGGATGCATGGTAATCTGACGAGATATATAATGGAGGCATCATGGGTGTAGATAACCTACAACTTGTTGTACAATCGTTCAAAGATTATTATTTGGGTTTTGGAGTGCTTGCTTCGGTGTAGGTAGCTAAAATTTTAATGTTTTTTAAATTTAAGAAATCATATATCTAATGAAAAATATTATGGAATAAATAAATAACACATGTAGTGTTAGTGATACAGTCATTCATGTAATGCAAGCTAGAATCATTTATATCTCCACGTTGGACCCCAGGCTTCTGAAATCCATACACTTAGTGGCTTATCACTGACTACTGCATAATTTCAATAAAGAATGAGCATAACACATATTGGTACTTAATTAAATTTCATAATTAATTATTCTAAAACTTACCTCGGCCATATTTGACATCGGTTGAGACATGTATGACATGCCATATGTTTGAAGTCTGGAAGTCAGAATCAGAGGACGGACTCTACCAACTACATTGGCTCTACTATGACTCAAACAAAAAGGCCCCTCGGGAATTATCCGTTTCATTCCCGATCTGTCACACAACACGATTAGCTGGATGAAACATGGTGTGTCCATGGTATATAATATAATACCTATGGTGATGGTGACTAAAGTTGTAAGTTGTTCTCTGTATCTTAGTAGAATCCTCATGAGGAATACTATAGGGTACCCACAGGACCTATTTGATGTTGAGAATAATAAAATGATAAACATAGTAAATTAAGCAAACAAAAAAAAAATCTAAGCAAATAATTAAATAATTTACCTCTATATGGTCTAGTATGTCAAATTGGGCTTGATAAATTGAGGTCACCTGGTAAACACAATCCGTAGGATCTACTTAATATGTCGTCTACAGAGAAGCAACCGGAACGACACCCTAGCCAAAACCAATATGGGTCATTATTCCTACCCATAAAGAAATACTCGTAGGATAGAACATTAAAAAAAGCATAAATAACCTGAAGCAAGTCTACATAAAAACTATATGCGAATTATATTAACAACGTTTGTTTCGTTCATACATATATTAGTGTCAAACAATTAAACACATTTTTTTAGAATTTTGTCATATGAAGCTGAACTCACGAAATCCTTCATGTAAAAGGTAAAAGGTGCATGACGTGTAGGTTGCGCCACATGCATGACGTGTAGGTTGTACCAAATTATAAAAAAAAATGCTAAAAGACGCACATTTACCTTATTTTTCATTGCGTCGAAAAAAAGAAATGCACCACATAAGCCTACTAAGTAAGCTTTGGTGCAACATATGGTATGAAAATATGATCAATGAATTGTATCAATTAAACTAAAATATTATATGTTATATAGACATTAACATTAACATACATATCCGAAAATATCCAAACCTATGTATGAGCAGTACGTTCGAGATCGATAAAATTGCAATGGGGCCAACAAAACATGACTAAGCTAGTGTTTCCTAAATCAGATGGCAGCACCGCACCAATGTATTTCTTAATCAGATGACCAAGAGGTAAGTACTCTTCTTCAAAATATATAGGGTCAAATGTAATAGGTAATCCTATAATATTTGCCACATATGCTAACGTAATAATCATATCTTCCACTGGAAGGTGTTGAGTTGGGGCCATCAACGCTCAATGAGCCTTAAGATCAAGTCTCTATTGTGATGTAGGAAACACAAGTCATTAATGTAAAGCCAAAAGGTCTGCACCAAGGCATTTTGGTAGCTATTCAGCTTCATATGTCATGGTTCTTTTGGTATCGTCGTGTGCCAGACTCTCGCAATGGCTACTCGCTACTATAATCGTATATATATAATATATAGATTTTGTTGTTGCAATATTAATATAATCAAGACTAACTGACATAATTAAAATTTTGAAAAATATACATATCCAGAAAATATCAATTTAGATATGTGGGTCTCATGCTACTTGATAATGGCGTAAGTAGTGGGCCCACTTGGAATACGTTCATCATTTTGGCCAACCATCTATAAAATAATTTAAATGATTATTGCTAAATACTTTAGGGTTAGAGTTTTAGGTTCTTAGGGCTAAGGTTTCAGAATTAGGGTTATGATTTTAGGATTCTAGGGTTAGGATTTTATGATTAGGATTATCATTAGTGTTTTAAAATGAGGGTTAGGGTTAGAATTTTATGGGTATGATTAGTTTTAGGGTTAGTATTTTAGGGTTATGGTTAGGATTTTATGGTTATAATTATGGTTAGGTTTAGGATTTTCTAGAATTAAGAATATAGACTATCTAATAAATAAATAAAAATAAGAACTAATCTAATCTAATTAAATAAATAAAACTAATTAAAAAATAACTAACCTCTTATGTTGTGCGGATGAGGAACAAATACGTCAACGGTCGAAAATTCGATTGTTTTTTTAATTTATAAAAAGTACTTGCCTCTTTTCATATCAAGAAGGTAATAGATAATCCCGCATCGCAGTCTTAGTGGAAAAAAAATCGCTCGTTTGACTAAAGCACCACGCTGGCGGATTTTCTGCAAAATGTGCTAATCCCACATGTGTATTATATTTGTATAGGGAAAAAAAGTATAGGGAAAATTTCTAAATTCTTTTCCCTACAGAGAATTTCGTCTAAGTTACCAAAGTTAAGTTTTAAAACACATATATGTAATTATTGTTGTCACAATATACACAAAAATATACACATTTTTAATTAGAAAATATGTATAAAATTGAGATTATTTAGGTTTATTTCGGATTTTAGTTTCTGATCGGAACCATAAACCGAAACCGAATTTTTTTTAGTATTTTCAAAACTGAATAAGAAATTATAATATTTTCAATATCGAAACCGAACTGAATCTCGTATTTAATTCAGTTCTCGGTCCAAAATCAAATAATACTCACCCCCTAACGACTGTAGTTCTCCATCGTAAATTGTGTCTCTTTCTCTACACTTTTTATAGTTTTGAAAAAACTTTAGCAGGTGCTCCTTACTTGCATGAGCTTGCATAATTAGCCTAGCTGAAAAGTGGGTTTATCTTACCATGTAACATGTCGGGTAGTTTTTATGGTACGACCTTCTTGTTCATAGCTATCTTGACTAAAAATATACAACCAACATCGAATATCAATGTCACATCTTAATAGCTTTGTCAAATCTACATAACCTTCTTATGCTCTATACAGACCCAATTCTGCTTGAAAAGAAAGGTGTGGATGATCTAAATCGCGGTTGCGGACCGACCATTACCAACCCTGTAGAACTGTTCAAAGATGGCTACATATATAGGTAACGACTTCGACACTCTTGACTACCGAGGATTCTACAATCTGTGGTTCTTCTTGATTCAACTCCTTCACTGTCACATTTGAATGTGAGTTATGGTGTAGACAAGAATTCCAACTTTTCTTCCTATATATCAAGAAAAGACTAGGTCACAAATCAAAGCCGTTTCTGATATTCTAAGTACCACGTACAGATACTAAAAATAGGCTTCTTTTAATCACTGTAAATAATTGACATTTTTCTAACATTCTAAGTTACCATGTTACTGAAGTTCTAAAAAATATATAAAGACTTAAATCTGAAAATGGAAATTTCACACTCATAATATATTAGAAAGGTTAAAAAAAAGGGTAAAGTACAAAAAATCATTCGTTAAATTTTCGTTTTTTGCACTAAAAGATCACATGCTCTTAACATTCCTAAAAGTATGAAATATGCTCATTTTGCACGCTTTCCGTTAACTGGTGTTAAGTGGGGTATGTAATGACCATTTTATCCTTCTCTCACTCTCCCTCCTCCTCCTCTCTCTCTCTCTCTCTCTCTCTCTCCGGTGGTGCGGGGAGGAGGAGGAGGAGGAGGAGGACGGGGAGGAGACGCGGGGAGGAGGAGGGGGGCTAGCCGGCGGGGAGGAAGAGGGGACAGAGAGGAGGGGGGGGGGGGGGGGGGGGAGGAGGAGGCCGGCGGGGAGAAGGAGGGAGGGGGGCGGGGAGGAGGGGGGCTGGCCTGGGGAGGAGGAGGAGGCTGGCGGGGAGAGGAGGAGGGAGGGGGCAGTGAGGAGGGGGGCTGGCCTGCGGTGAGGAGGAGGTCGACGGGGAGGAGGGGGGCTGGCCGGAAGGAGGAGGGGTGGGAGGCTGTCCTGCGGTAGGGGAGGTTGGAAAAAGTGGGGGGGGGGGGGGGGGGGGGGGGGGGGGGAATAGTTTAGGTATTTTCTATTTTTTTAAATTAATGGTGTTAACTACCATTTCTAACGGTCAACAGACGGTAGGGAACTTTTTGCTCGCGCAAAAAATCTAAGAAGGGACAAACTGCTAAATTTTTCTAATAGATTTTTCTATGTAAAAGTTGTAGATTTAACGAATTTTTTTTTTTACAATTTACCCAAAAAAAAAAAATTAGAATCTTTCGAATTTTGGGACACTGTCGCGCTTCTGTCACATGCTCAGAAACGGGCATGACCAGGTCACAATTGAAACCATAGACTTAGATACTAGTGGACCAAAGCTTTGCCAACTTCTCCCTGTCGATACCAAGGGATCAAACCCCCAGCCGTTTTTCTGACCCAATTGCAAAGTTGATAAGAGCTGTGAAGTGGTTGAATATACATATATATACATAGAAACATACGTGGGATGACTAATAAATCCACGTGAAGTGGTTGAATAATCCACATATCTGACTTTCTTTTAATTTCCCTCATTATTCAAAGCCAAAAGGCTTTGCTTGCCACGGTTTCTTTTGATTCCTCCAATCAACCCCAAGCTAGCTCTCGCAAATGATTGTGAACATCTCCAAGTCCCCCACCAAGCATGTAAGAGAGAGAGAGGGAGAGTAGAAGTACTTGATCAGAATATTCTAACCCACAAGTGTGGCATTGATCACTTCCTAATTACGCAACTAATCACTACTTGTAATAGTAGAAACTCTCTCAACACCCCCCAACCATATATGATATATAAACAAGTGCAAACTTTGTTTAGGTCCCTGCAGTCCTGCAGGGCCAACATGGGTTGTGTTATCCTAGTCGAAGCTGATTTTGGTTGTCCATTGATTTCAGAAAAAAAGATATTAAAAAATACAACAATCTGAAAGCTATAAATGTTGTGGCCAATAAAAATAATACAATTTTTGTTAGAAACGCTAAGAAGCCGGTTGTCTCAAATTCTGGCGACGTTGTGAAGCTCGAATTCTGGCGACGGTGTGTGTAGCGCCCCGCTTTCGATAGGCGACGGAACTTCATAATATGCTTGCGTCGAGTCAGATCGGCCGGAAACTTAGATGGCCATCTGACTCGATCGCTAAGCTTGGTAAACGATAACGCCTTGCGGCATCGATTCAAATCGATTTGGACGGAAGTTACGAGAATCGATCCAACTAATGGAATGACTTCTGTTGGAATAAGTCCTAGATGCAGCGGGCTGCGTCTCGGCGAGTGAGCTCTCTATAAGAGTCCCTTCGACGGGACCGGACCGCTGTATGGTTTTCTTGGAGCTTTGCAGCTGGGCTTGATGAAGTGCTTTCGCGTCGTTTTCATGGATGCAATTACAATTTCGATGCAAGGGGAAAAGAAGGAATTCTAACAAAGCGTTGGTGCCATTGCATGAGCTCGCATAACTAAGGATTAACGTTGCGTAGCGCTTGGACGACCGGCACGAAGCAAAGTAATCGGTAGGTGATTCGACCCTTCTTTTCTACTCTGTCCCGCAAACTTATTCCTTGCTTCGAATTCATTCAAATCGAACGATGCCAAGTTAATTGCATGCCAATCCACTAAGGTCAAAAACTCGGGAAAAACGTATTGATTTTGAGTAATCTACTCTGAAAAATACAAGTTTCTCACATAAACAGAAAAGTTTAAGGTTCTAGTAAAAGATAGACTATTTCACGTGCTGCAAAATAATGTAAAACGTCGATCATGGGTTATGATGCCTCGGACAATTTGGTGTCCACGGGACGCTAAATCGGTGTACGGCTTTGGAAAAAATGAATCGTTGCATGAGTTGCGAGAAATGATAATGCCGTTCGATACTATCCGCGCTATACGAAACTGTTTGCATATATGAAATTGTTCGCACATAGGCATGGTCATGGACAGCTTGTGCACAAGTTTGTTTTCCTCGAAACGGTATCCGGGGCATCGGAACCGATTCGTCCTAGGGGAATAATTTATCGTGCTTCGGCGTGAGGCATGCGGGACCTTCAGTAAGGCTTGCAACCTAGGCTGAAAGGGAAGCGTCGCATGCCAACTTCGATTAAGTCCCTAGTGGTGCGTAGCACCAATGACTGCATATAAGATAGTTGCATGCTCACCTATTATCTTATGCAGGTGTAAATATTATCTCTATTTTCATGCAGGGACGAGCACGGTCGTGGTAAGAAATATGATAAACTGCGATGTTATACTGTATGATTTATTACTCAAAGACGGCTATCGAATATGAACTGAATTTATTTAATTCAAATAGAAAGACAACTCTAAAGCATGCCTACCCTAATAATCAGAGTCGGTTTAGACGAGTTGGTTCGTCTCGTCCACTTAGCAAGTGTGCTAATCCCCTCCCCCAATTTCCCCAGGTGCGGCGGGCGCTCCAACCTAAAACGAAGCTGAAGTGCGGAGAGGCGTTTTGAAGCTCTTCCTATGCTGAAGTATTTTGAAGCCAATTCAAGTCGACGACTTATGTATAACTGGGCGAATGTATGGGACGGCAAGCGTAGTTCAGGCAACTTGTCGAATGTATTTTCTTTATGTTTTCAATCAATATAGCCGCAACAGCATCCAATGTAATTACGACTTGCACTTCGTTGCAAGCTATGAATGAAAAGCATTTCTATCTTCCTATACTGCGTCTTAAATTCTGATATGATTTGTGAAGTTTCAACTTGGCGTATTAATATCAAAAGCAACATAACGTTCGTCCTTGTACGAGTGCAATTCCAGACTCGTACGGCACCACGCCTTAGCAAGGACGATCGAATCGACAAAATTAACATCGGGGACGAACGTTGCCGACTCGGGGCGTGACAAATTGGTATCAGAGCACAGTTATGTTTTCTCGGATTTTCGAAAGATGTTTCATTGTTGGAATGTCCGTTGCGATGGCTTGATTGAATGCTTGTCGGTATGCTGCGTGAAATACAAGTTCCATACAGGTAAGCCCGTAGATATTTTTGAAAAATACTAACGGGTTTACACTATTTGTAGGAATGACTAAGCGAGATAAGAAAATTGCCGGCCCAACCACCCAAACCGTAGATAGTACGTCGAGCACAAAAAGCACTGGCCCTAGCGAGACGACTATGGAGAAGATGCTACAGTTGATGGAACTGCAGCAGCAACAACTTCAGATGCAATTCAAAACCCAATTCGATGTGCAGCAGAAGCAGATGACCGCCCTAACTCAGATAGTGAGCAGGATGGCGGGCGATACCAAGGCGACGGATACGGTACTCGAAGAAAAGCACGATGATCCAGAAGAAGACAAGGAGGAAGAAGTCCTCCCGCAAATGGTGAACTCTCCTTCCATGCTCAAAGTGAAGGAGTTTCGCAAAATGAACCCGTCGAAGTTCAACGGCCGAGCAGAGCCCGACGTGATAGTAGGATGGCTCGTAGAGATGGAGGACTTGTTCGATCTCCTCTGCATCGAAGGGTCCCAGAGGGTGACTTGTGCAGCGCTGCAGTTACAACTAAGAGCATACGACTGGTGGGCGGCGAAGAAACAAGAGATCTGCGAAACCGATTCCAACAAAAAGATTTCTTGGGAAATGTTCAAGACAGCCTTCCTTGAGCAGTACGTTCCTCGCGCCATCCGTCGACGGAAGGGGGATGAGTTTATGATGTTGAGGAAAGGGAATTGAGTGTTGAAGATTATGATGCAAGCTTCTCAAAACTTGCAAAATTTGCCGACGCCTTCCTGTCCAACAAAGAAGAATGGTGCGAGCGTTTTCAGCAAGGCCTCAATGACGAACTGCGTAGGGACGTCATGAACCAACGATGCCAAACATATCGTGAATCCTACGAAGTCGCACTTGATAGTGAGCGGATCTTCGGCCGTATGTCACAAAGGGCCGTGCCTGTCGTTCGTAACAACTTCAACAAGCGTCCTAATGACGCTGGAGGATCGGGAGTACAAAAGCGCCCAAACACGTCTGAGAATCGTGGACACTTTGCCGCGGTAAATTGCAATAGATGCGGCAAGCGTGGGCACCGAGCCCCCGATTGTAGATTGAGAACATGCTTCAAGTGTGGCGAGCTAGGCCACTTCAGACAATATTGTCAGGCGGGGAAGCCGAATCAACACAACCCACCAAGGAACACTCCGAATCCATATAAAGCGCCTACACTACAAGGCGCAAATGCGGTGCCTGTGAACCTGCAGAATCAACGCCACGGAGCTCAAGGCCGAGTTTATGCCTTAACTCGGGACGAGGCATTTGCGTTCGATACGGTTGTAACAGGTATATTACTCTACAAAGATATACCTGCTCGAGTATTATTCGATTCGGGTATGACGCATAGCTTTATATCTACTGATTATGCGAAAGAAAATAAAATGACCATGCAATCACTAGATATAAATATTAGCGTTAGCACTCCGTCGGGAGTCGATATGCCTGCAAACTTTATTTGTAGGGATGGCCACATTTGCGTCGGGAGAAGATATCTATCCTTGGATGCCGTCGTGCTAGACATAAAAGATTACGACGTAATCCTGGGCATGGATTGGTTGGGCGCTTGTCGTGCAACGATCGAATGCGCGGAGAAGAGAGTGGTGTTTCGTCTTCATGGTGAGACAAAGTTCTCATATTCGTGCGGTACGGCCTCGAAGACGGCGATGATGGTATCGGCAATCTCGGCAAGGCGTATGCTGCGTTCTGGCTGTGCGGGATACTTGGCATCAGTTCGAGACACGCGAACGGATAATACAAACACAATGTAGACTGATGTTGTGACAGATTTTCTCGACGTTTTTCCTGACGAGATGCCCGAGATGACGCCGGATCGAAAAATTGAATTCAGTATCGACACCTTTCCGGATACACGGCCGATATCAAAGGCGCCTTACCGAATGGCTCCAGCAGAACTGAAGGAGCTGAAGATGCAATTACAAAAGTTGCTAGACCGCGGATTTATTCGTCCTAGCGTCTCTCCGTGGGGAGCTCCCGTACTGTTCGTGAAGAAGAAGGATGGGTCGTTGCAGCTATGCATCGACTATCGGGAACTCAACAAGGCGACCGTACGAAACAAGTATCCTTTGCCATGAATCGACGACTTGTTTGACCAACTGCAAGGCGCATCAGTATTTTCAAAAATTGATCTTCGTTCAGGCTATCATCAATTGAAGATCAAGTCCGATGATGTATCGAAGTCTGCCTTCCGCACTCGATATGGTCATTACAAATTCTTCGTCATGCCGTTCGGTTTGACGAATGCCCCAGCCGCGTTCATGGATCTGATGAACCGAGTCTTCCGACCTCAAATCGATAAATTTGTAGTCGTATTTATCGACGATATTCTTATCTACTCAAAGAATCGAGAAGAGTACGCAGAACACTTGAAGACGGTACTGCAGATTCTGCGTGAAAACAAATTATACGTCAAACAGAGTAAGTGCGAGTTCTGGATAAGTAGCGTGACATTCCTCAGGAACGTAATCTCTGCCGAAGGTGTCGCGGTGGACCCAAAGAAGATTGATGCGGTGGTGGATTGGAAACGACCTGCCTCGGCTAGCGACATTAGGAGTTTCCTGGGCTTAGCGGGCTACTACAGTAGGTTCGTGCGAAGCTTTTCAAAACTAGCGTCGCCTCTGACTCGCCTCACCCAGAAGGGAGTAGTATTTGAATGGAGCGACGACTGTGAATCCAGCTTTCAAGAGTTGAAACAACGGCTCATCTCAGCTCCAATCCTTGCACTTCCAGACGGTCCAGAAGGCTTTCAGATATTCAGTGACGCGTCGGGAACTGGCCTCGTGTGCGTACTCAAGTAGAGAGACAAAGTCATCTCCTATGCTTCACGGCAGTTAAAGCAGCACGAGAAAAACTACCCGACGCACGACCTAGAATTGGCGGTGATCGTCTTTGCGTTGAAGTTATGGCGGCACTACCTCTATGGTGTGGCATGCAGAATCTACACAGATCACAAAAACCTGAAATACTTATTTACGCATCGAGAACTCAACCTACGACAGCGACGTTGGCTCGAACTCATAAAAGATTACGAGCTAATGATCGAGTATACGTCGGGCAAGGGAAACATGGTGGTCGACGCACTCAGCAGAATGTTTATGGGAACACTGGCCATAAACAAAGAGATACAGCGAGACCTTGAAGCGATGGGTATCGAACTCGGAATTGAGTATCGACACCTGCACCTAGCTCAGCTGAAGTTAGGATTGAGCCTGCTTAGCAAGATAAAGACCGCACAGGAGGACGACTCATTCCTGAAGAAAATGCGCGAGCTAATTTCAACGGAAATGACGACTGACTTTGCGGAAGACAGAGACGGGACGATGCGACTAAAGGGAAGGCTTTGCGTTCCTGAAACTGCCGAACTCAGAAAAGAAATTCTGACGGAGGCACATTATGCGAAGTACTCGTTACATCCTGGAAGCACCAAGATGTACAAGGACTTGCACACAGGCTTTTGGTGGCACGGCATGAAGAAGGACGTAGCTACGTTCGTATCGCAATGCATGGCGTGTCAGCAGGTGAAGGCGGAACACCAACGGCCAGGCGGAGAGCTGCAGAACATCGCCATTCCCGAGTGGAAATGGGACAATATCTCGATAGATTTTATTATGGGATTTCCGAAGATGCCGCGAGGGAATGACGCATTTTGGGTCATTGTTGATAGATTGACTAAGTCGGCTCACTTCATCGCAATTAAAGTAGGATGGAGCATCGATCGGTTAGCACAAATATACGTCGATGAGATTGTTCGACTGCACGGGGTACCGGCCTCAATAATTTCGGACAGAGACGGGCGATTCCTATCGCATTTCTGGACGAGCCTCCAAGCGGTGATGGGGACCAAACTGAACTTTAGTTCGGCGTACCATCCCCAAACAGACGGTCAGACAGAGAGAGTCAATCAGATCTTAGAAGATATGTTGCGTCTGTGTGCGATCGACCTAAAGACTAGTTGGGATACGCATTTGCCGCTTGCAGAGTTTGCGTATAACAACAATTATCAGTCGAGCATTCAGATGGCTCCATACGAAGCGCTCTACGGGAGGAAGTGTCGTTCGCCGATATGCTGGGATGAAGTCGGAGAGCGACAAGTGCTTGGACCGGAACTGGTGGAGCAGGCCGTCGAAAAGGTCCGCTTGATTCGAGATAGACTCCGCATCGCGCAAAGTCGACAAAAGGGCTACGCAGATCTTCGTCGACAATCGCTAGAGTTCTTGGTCGGGGACCATGTGTTTCTGAAAGTAATGCCCATGCGCGGGGTAATGCGGTTCGGCGTTAAAGGCAAGTTGAGCCCGAGATTTGTAGGCCCCTTCGAGATCATTGAGCGAGTTGCGACGGTTGCTTATCGGATCGCACTACCTCCTGCCTTAGCTGATGTGAACGATGTTTTCCACGTTTCACAACTTCGAAAATATGTGCACGATCTAAGTCATGTGGTTAGCTTCGATCAGTTGGAGCTACGTACTGACTTGTCTTACTCAGAGGAGCCTATTCAAATTTTGGACCGCAAGGAGAAAGTGCTACGCAATCGGTCGATGTCCTTGGTCCACGAGCTTTGGCGGAACCATACAGTCGAGGAGTCGACGTGGAGATGGAGGCGGAGATGAAAGAAAAGTACCCTGCGTTGTTCGTTTAAATCAAGGTCAGACCCTTGTTCTTAAGTTTCGGGACGAAACTTTTTCTTAGTGGTATATTATGCAGCGCCCCGCTTTCGATAGGCGACAGAACTTCATAATATGCTTGCGCCGAGTCAGATCGGCCCAAAACTTAGATGGCCATCTGACTCGATCGCTAAGCTTGGTAAATGATAACGCCTTGCGGCATCGATTCAAATCGATTTGGATGAAAGTTACGAGAATCGATCCAACTAATGGAACGACTTCTGTTGGAATAAGTCCTAGATGCAGCGGGCTGCGTCTCGGCGAGTGAGCTCTCTATAAGAGTCCCTTCGACGGGACCGGACCGCTGTATGGTTTTCTTGGAGCTTTGCCGCTGGGCTTGATGAAGTACTTTCGTATCGTTTTCATGGATGCAATTACAATTTCGATGCAAGGAAAAGAGAAGGAATTCTAACAAAGCGTTGGTGCCATTGCAGGAGCTCGCATAACTAAGGATTGACGTTGCGTAGCGCGTGGACGACCGGCACGAAGCAAAGTAATCGGTGGGTGATTCGACCCTTCTTTTCTACTCTGTCCCGCAAACTTATTCCTTGCTTCGAATTCATTCAAATCGAACGATGCCAAGTTAATTGCATGCCTGTCACGACCCGATCCCAACTAATTGGGTCGAACCGGATCATGCCCAGCCTGCACCGTTGTTGAGACGGCGGCAGTAAGCTGTTCCATTGCAGGTATTCACAACAACACAAGTACATTTGTCACAACTGTTCTATTCGGAATTTGAAACTTTGTTTAATAAAATATTCAGAAGTACAACTGTGAAAGGAAATACCGAAATAAAACTACAAACTCCAAATAAAGAAGAAAATGCATAAAGGAAGAACTATCTAAACATCAGGTTCAGCAGTCCCAGGATCAGCGTCCTCCAGAGACGGCTCCGGTACCGTCGCAGGGTAGAGAACCGGGTCGTAGTAGCTATTATAGTATAGCTCGTCATCCTCAGTGTTACCTAAAATGTTGGGTCTCCAGTCAGGAGGGAGCAAAGTACAATTACGAATATCCAATAATTCAAATAATAATTTGAAATTTGCAATGTTAAACAATTTGAAATATTTTAACAATATTTTTCACAATTCTACAATTGAAAACAATGTGATTTGAGTAGGTAACGAACTATGACCGGCTTGGGATGATTCAATTATATCCTAATGATACGGTCCGGCCTATCCTCGTGTATAGGAGGAATCAGCTCGCACAATCAATGATGCAATATAGGGGTATTGGTCATAGACGCTACACTACTCCCCCAATATCCCGAGTCAATCAGATTCAATCAATGAGTCAATATTCGAACTCTAGGAGAGAGTTCCGTGTAGCAATGTGGTTTAAAATTACAATAAAACAATTACTAGATAAATTACCAAATAGACATAACTGCACTTGCCTTTGTTTTAGAATGACTGGATAGACGAGTCGGTACCGAGGAGGAACGTCAGTTGTAACTTCGAGTTCCTACAGTTGAGAACTCGACTTAGATCCTTTGTATAACCAGGCTAAGTGTGCTAGTTGCAATCTCTAGTAGCAAGTCCTAGTCAGGTTTTAGTTGTTATTAAGTTACAGCTATCATTTACGTCGCCAACTATGTGCGTTGATTAAACCGATTAATTGATTATTTGGAAATAATAACGAGAATCGATTAACTTTGGAAAACTTTGTGTTTTGTAATATCTATAAAAATATAATTTCTTTTAGTGATAAACCGTGAACTAGTTATTTGATATTATTCTATTCATTTTAACTAAATTCGTAATTAATTAGTAATTCGCGCTCTAATTTACGATTATGCGACTAATCAAAAACCACCCAAATTCCACATCCACCAGAAAAATCAAAATAAAATAAAACTATGCTACACAATACATTGGCACAGCTAATGGTCCTAGGGTGGGCTTATGCCCTGTACAATTTTCTTTTACATCAAATAAGAGAAAATGAATTAAATTATTAAATAAAGTGCGGTAATTAACTAACTATAGTAAATAGCCTAAATATTAATTAAAAATAAATGCTAAGAGTCTCAGACTCGGTCCATTCCTCAAAATTTGGCTAATACCCCAACGTCCGGTCGGACCGGTACGTTTGCATTTCGCCGGGGCCCACAGACCGGTACGGTCGTCGCCCGAAAAATCAGTTTAAAATTCATTTTTGAAAGCCAATTTTGAAATCAATATAAATATAATTTTTGTAAAAATTTGGGCAGCACTTCCTCTATTTCGGGACAAACCCAAAACTGGGAAATGTGCCACAGAAAACCTGCAAATATTCCATCCCAAATAATAATCCCAAAATATCCACCGAAACTAATTTCCAACACCACCAGAATAATTCCCAAACAACCGAATTTCCCGAAATATCCGGGAATTCCATAATCAATCCAAACCACACCAAACCAGCAGATAAAATCACAGAAAAATAAGCTAACGCAGCTAACCGAAAATACTACGCTGCTAACCGGATTTCCCGAAGGGAATCCGGGGACCGATTTTCATCACCGACTCTACGGGAGGGACGAACTACTGTGATTAACAGGAATTACCAAATTCCGTTGGCGGGGAGCCGCAGGAAAAACTTGGGGAGAGCCGAAACGACGTTCGGACAACGCTGAAATCCAGTGATAATCACGCTGTCCGGAATAAACGTCGCGAAGGACAGCGACGTTGGCAGACAGAGAGGAGAATGGGTCACCGGAGAGGCGACGGAGAAATCGGATCTGGTCAGCGGGGTGCGCTGTCGGAGCGGTCGCCGGCGAGATGAACTCGGGGTGGCCGGACGAAAGGGAACGCGGCTAGGGCCGGCGGTTTCACGGGCGCCGGAGGGCGCGCTCGCCAGAGGGGTCGGCCGGTTGGCGAGGACAGCGTCGACGGGCGACGCTGGCGGATCTGGCCCGCTGCAAGCGGCGCTCAGGGGCGCGCGGCCGCGGGTGAGCGCGGACGGACGGGGAGGAGCCGCGCTGAGAGGGGACAGCGCCGGGGCGGACGGCGGAAACTTCACCGGAAGGGCGCGGACCAGAGGGCGGCGGAGAGGGTCGCGTGCGCCGGAGAAGCAGTTGCGCGGCCGGAGGGAGAGGCCGTGGGGCGGCGCTCGGGGCCGACCGGTGGCCGACGTGGGCGGAGAACGGCGGGGGAAATTAGGGCTCGATGGAGAGGGGGTAGGTGGAAGTGAGGATTTGGGGAGGGGTTTTCTCCAGGGAGCTCGTGAGAGCACAGAGGGGGAGAGAGAGAGAGAGGTTATGAGGGAATTTAGTTTTGTCTCTGTGAGTGGGGAGAGGTGGAAAGAAGTGGAGTTTATTAATAGAGAGTGGTGGGGGGTGCTGGGTTGTAACGTGTGTGGTAAAGAGAAATAGGAGGAGAGGAAAAATAGGAAGGGAAATTGGGGAGTTACCGGAGTAGGGGAGGTGGACAGCCACCATGGCCATCAATGCACCGACGGTGGGGAGCCCGACAATCGAACGTTGTGTTCGGAGGAGAACCGAAAAGACCATCAGTTAGAACAGAGAGTTAATACTCTCTTTCTCTCCCCAACACCAAAAGCTTACAACTTAATCTATAACTGAAATGGGTTTATATATATATATAGTAAAAGGATTTAATATGGCTAAAAAATTTTAATTGGTTATAAAAGAATTTCGGCCTAATATCAATAAATATGGTATTTGAAAATATAATTAATATTTTATAATTCTAATATTTTATTTTAAAAATATTTTGAGTCCAAAATTGGATTCGGTCTGGGTTGACATACAAAAGTCCTAGCTAAATTATTTTTAAAGAATAATTTTACACTAAAATAAAATAATATCAATATTAACTAATTATCCTTAATCAACATTTAACATTATTCTTGTAAAATTTTATTTAACAACTAAAGATTAAAGAAAATATTATGCAAACTAAAAACTATGGGTTTCACAACCTTCCCTCCTTAGAAAATTTCGTCCTCGAAATTTAAAGTAAGGTAGGAAAGACAAACATGTACGGGTACTGCGCCCGTAACTCAGGTCCAACCATAAGGATTTCCAAGGCAGTCATGGATGAGACGGTTTAGGGGCAAGTTTCATTTATGGTGACATCCATGCAGAAAGAATACAAAAAAAAAAACGAACCAAAATACACGAGGTTGATCAGACCATCATGCACCGGTCCTGATTAGACAATATATTAGTGGGTGCACCCAATAAAATACCGTCATGATCAAGCTTGAAAAAGAGATAGCTTGCAAAACTAGGCTAACTTCGTCAGCATCAGTCAAGTTTAGAACGAAAAGATAAGAAAATAAGTGATGGCTCGAATTCTGATCTTCTTCTTACCTCTGACTAGGCTTGCAACTGATTTCTCTGGCACTGAAAGGTTGATTCCAATCTTCAGTTCTGAATTATCCAAAATGTGACTCGGATCCGAAATGTAACGTCTGAGCTTTGACGTAGAAAACGTTGCACACTCCCAAGATTAGCTGGTAGAGCTAACTGGTATGCTACTTCCAACTCGTCTTAAACTTCAAATGGCCTGATGTACCTGGCCTCAATTTCCAGCTCCGTCAAAACTGATTGTTCCTCTGGTAGGAGAAAACTTCACCAAAAGCAATTTGGTCTTCCCAAGACCTACCAAAATCTAAGACGCAAAATCTCAATACATCTTCAAGCGTCTGAATTGACCTCTCTGATTGCTCGTCCCGCGGTACTTCATGAATCCGGTAGATGTGCTTCTCATACAATGCCGCCCACTTCTTAGTGGATAACCAACTTTGAAGGGAATAAAGTGTGCTGACTTAGTCAGTCGGTTTACTAAAATCCAATTGGTGCCCTTCCCTCCTTGGGAACAAGGCAATCCTTACTCAAAGTTCATGGTTATATGCTTCTACTTCTTCTTCCACTCCGAATTGTCCAGCGGCTCCAACAAACTTGTTGTTCTCTTGCTAAATTTCCCATGTTGACAAATTCACATCTAGTCCCATACCTGGAATCGTCCTTCTTTATTCCATAACACCAATCATTGGGGGTATATTCCGATACATCTTATTATCTCCTGAATTTATGGAATACTGCGACTGGTGTATTTCTTTTATCAACTCGTTCCTCTGTTTGTCAGCCGATACGCAAAGTCTCGCACCATTCTTCAGAGTTCCACTGCTGATCAATTTAGAAACCCTCAAGTGTTCTTGCCAACACTTGATCTCTAAGCCTGCAGAGTGCCTCGTTTTGAAACTACGTCCTCTTGATTTTGTCCATCAGCCTCGAACTTCATCAATACTGAATCAGCATCCAGCTTCGTCCTTCTATCTCCAGGTAGTATAACCTCCAGTCCAAGCTTCTCGACGTCTTCTAGTAGGTGCTAGTCCTTGGTTAAGAACTTCGCCATCAGTATCGACCAAGTACATCAGCGACCATATTAGCCTTACCTGAATGGTACTGCAGGTTGATGTCAAAATCCTTCATCTGCTTCAGCCATCTTCTTAGTCCAACATTCAGCTCTTTCTGAGTGAAGACATATTTCAGACTTTTGTAGTCCGTATAAATTTTCACTCCCTTTCCATAAAAATCATGCTTCCATAGCTTCAAAGTAAAGATAATTACAGCAAATTTCAAATTTGGTGTGGGATGATTCTTCTCATGAGTCTGTAGTTGCCTATATGAGTAAGCAATTACTTTCCCACGTTGTTGAAGAACGCAACCCAGTCCTTTCCAGAGGCATTACCGTAAATTGAGAAACCACCGGTTCCTGCGGGTAGCGCAAGGATTGGTGTAGTGGTAAGTCTCTTATTCAGCTCCTCAATGCCGCCTGGCAATCTTTCGTTCAGATGAACTCTTCATTCTTCCAAGTGAGCTTCGTCATCGGCTCAGCAATCTTGGCAAAATCCTTCACGAACTTCTGATAGTAGCCAGCCAAGTTCAAGAAACTTCTGAATTGAACTTGGGTTTTCCACTCTTCAACAGCAGCTATCTTCCATCGAAATTTCTTCTCTTGACAACATGGCCAATAGTCCACCTTGTCAAAGAAAAATCCACGTTCAGATAACTTACCATAAAACTTCTTTTTCCTCAAAGTTTCCAAAACTTCCTCAGGTGTTCTTCATGCTCTTCTTCAGTCTTCAAATATATCAGAATGTTATCTATGGAGAAGATAAACTGATTCAAATACTCATGAAAATCTCTGTTCATGAGATTTTATGAACACAGCAGGAGCATTTGTCAGTCTAACGTCTTGACCAGAGAAAACTACACATATTTGGTGTTTGAACGCCGTCTTGGAAATGTCCTCTTTCCTGACTTTGATTTGATGGTAGTCAAATCTTAAGTCAAACTTCGAAACACTCTAACTCCACACAACCAGATCAAACAGATCCTCGATCCGGGCAGAAAGTACTTGTTCTTTAGTGTCTGGTAATCGATGCACATCCGTTGTTCCATCTTTCTTGGGCACAAACAAGATAGGTGTTCCCTAAGGTGAAGTTCCACCCTGAATAAATCCTAGAGCCTTTAGTTCATTGATCTGGTCCTTCATCTTCTATGATCTTCGAGTCTGAATCATGCCTTATTGTAGGAGGCAGGGTTTGCTGGATAGGAAGAGAGTCCCTAGGTTGTGGCCTAACAGGTGTTGCTGGGATATGAGCTCTGGTTTGATGGAAAGATAAGGGGCAGTCCTTTACCCGATGTTCAGCAGATCCACATGCCAAACATTGTCCCAATCTCTTGCGGCAACTAACGGTCTGATGACCAGGCCTCTTGCAATAGTTACAAGCCCATAGCTTCTTACGATAAGACTGCCGAAAAGTAGAGTACTTGATGGGACCCAAATATCTTCTAGTTTCAAGGGTATCCTTCCTAGGACAAAAGTTCTGCTCTAACTTGGTTGGGGATAACTAAGGCTACATCATGACGTTCTTCATGTCTTCTCTCGTGATATTCATCTGTTCCTGCTGAGCTTCATCTTGAGCTTTCTGGAACTCCAGGATTTCTTGAAATAGGACAACCATTTGGAAGATGATTGCTGGTACTAGTGGAGCAACAAAAATGAATACTCCACCAAGGAAATGCAATTCAGTTTGAGATGAGGTAGGAATCGCCAGTGTAGGAAAAACTTCACTGGATGTACTATGAGGACGGTCAAACAACCGCGAGGAAAAAGACCCTGGACTTGGTTGAGGAGATGGGATATGATCCGGAGATGACACCTCATCGTCAGCAGGATTTGGTCAACCGTCATTCTCTGGAAGGTTTAGGTCGCACACAAGCAAGGTAGCCTACCGGTCTATAATCAAGCAAAAATATTTATTTATATATAAATCGGACCTATGTTGTGACAAATCAATATTCTAGTGTTCTAATTATTTCTAGGTATGTTTTCCTAAGTCGTAGGTTCGAGACCTGCATGGGCCACCACTAAAAACATGTCACGACCCGATCCCAACTAATTGGGTCGAACCGGATCATGCCCAGCCTGCACCGTTGTTGAGACGGCGGCAGTAAGCTGTTCCATTGCAGGTATTCACAACAACACAAGTACATTTGTCACAACTGTTCTATTCGGAATTTGAAACTTTGTTTAATAAAATATTCAGAAGTACAACTGTGAAAGGAAATACCGAAATAAAACTACAAACTCCAAATAAAGAAGAAAATGCATAAAGGAAGAACTATCTAAACATCAGGTTCAGCAGTCCCAGGATCAGCGTCCTCCAGAGACGGCTCCGGTACCGTCGCAGGGTAGAGAACCGGGTCGTAGTAGCTATTATAGTATAGCTCGTCATCCTCAGTGTTACCTAAAATGTTGGGTCTCCAGTCAGGAGGGAGCAAAGTACAATTACGAATATCCAATAATTCAAATAATAATTTGAAATTTGCAATGTTAAACAATTTGAAATATTTTAACAATATTTTTCACAATTCTACAATTGAAAACAATGTGATTTGAGTAGGTAACGAACTATGACCGGCTTGGGATGATTCAATTATATCCTAATGATACGGTCCGACCTATCCTCGTGTATAGGAGGAATCAGCTCGCACAATCAATGATGCAATATAGGGGTATTGGTCATAGACGCTACACTACTCCCCCAATATCCCGAGTCAATCAGATTCAATCAATGAGTCAATATTCGAACTCTAGGAGAGAGTTCCGTGTAGCAATGTGGTTTAAAATTGCAATAAAACAATTACTAGATAAATTACCAAATAGACATAACTGCACTTGCCTTTGTTTTAGAATGACTGGATAGACGAGTCGGTACCGAGGAGGAACGTCAGTTGTAACTTCGAGTTCCTATAGTTGAGAACTTGACTTAGATCCTTTGTATAACCAGGCTAAGTGTGCTAGTTGCAATCTCTAGTAGCAAGTCCTAGTCAGGTTTTAGTTGTTATTAAGTTACAGCTATCGTTTACGTCGCCAACTATGTGCGTTGATTAAACCGATTAATTGATTATTCGGAAATAATAACGAGAACCGATTAACTTTGGAAAACTTTGTGTTTTGTAATATCTATAAAAATATAATTTCTTTTAGTGATAAACCGTGAACTAGTTATTTGATATTATTCTATTCATTTTAACTAAATTCGTAATTAATTAGTAATTCGCGCTCTAATTTACGATTATGCGACTAATCAAAAACCACCCAAATTCCACATCCACCAGAAAAATCAAAATAAAATAAAACTATGCTACACAATACATTGGCACAGCTAATGGTCCTAGGGTGGGCTTATGCCCTGTACAATTTTCTTTTACATCAAATAAGAGAAAATGAATTAAATTATTAAATAAAGTGCGGTAATTAACTAACTATAGTAAATAGCCTAAATATTAATTAAAAATAAATACTAAGAGTCTCAGACTCGGTCCATTCCTCAAAATTCGGCTAATACCCCAACGTCTGGTCGGACCGGTACGTTTGCATTTCGCCGGGGCCCACAGACCGGTACGGTCGTCGCCCGAAAAATCAGTTTAAAATTCATTTTCGAAAGCCAATTTTGAAATCAATATAAATATAATTTTTGTAAAAATTTGGGCAGCACTTCCTCTATTTCGGGACAAACCCAAAACTGGGAAATGCGCCACAGAAAACCTGTAAATATTCCATCCCAAATAATAATCCCAAAATATCCACCAAAACTAATTTCCAACACCACCAGAATAATTCCCAAACAATCGAATTTCCCGAAATATCCGGGAATTCCATAATCAATCCAAACCACACCAAACCAGCAGATAAAATCACAGAAAAATAAGCTAACGCAGCTAACCAAAAATACTACGCTGCTAACCGGATTTCCCGAAGGGAATCCGGGGACCAATTTTCGTCACCGACTCTACGGGAGGGACGAACTACTGTGATTAACAGGAATTACCAAATTCCGTTGGCGGGGAGCCGCAGGAAAAACTTGGGGAGAGCCGAAACGACGTTCGGACAACGCTGAAATCCAGTGATAATCACGCTGTCCGGAATAAACGCCGCGAAGGACAGCGACGTTGGCAGACAGAGAGGAGAATGGGTCACCGGAGAGGCGTCGGAGAAATCGGATCTGGTCAGCGGGGTGCGCTGTCGGAGCGGTCGCCGGCGAGATGAACTCGGGGTGGCCGGACGAAAGGGAACGCGGCTAGGGCCGGCGGTTTCACGGGCGCCGGAGGGCGCGCTCGCCAGAGGGGTCGGCCGGTTGGCCGAGGACAGCGTCGACGGGCGACGCTGGCGGATCTGGCCCGCTGCAAGCGGCGCTCAGGGGCGCGCGGCTGCGGGTGAGCGCGGACGGACGGGGAGGAGCCACGCTGAGAGGGGACAGCACCGGGGCGGACGGCGGAAACTTCACCGAAAGGGCGCGGACCAGAGGGCGGCGGAGAGGGTCGCGTGCGCCGGAGAAGCAGTTGCGCGGCCGGAGGGAGAGGCCGTGGGGCGGTGCTCGGGGACGACCGGTGGCCGACGTGGGCGGAGAACGGCAGGGGAAATTAGGGCTCGGTGGAGAGGGGGTAGGTGGAAGTGAGGATTTGGAGAGGGGTTTTCTCCAGGGAGCTCGTGAGAGCACAGAGGGAGAGAGAGAGAGAGGTTATGAGGGAATTTAGTTTTGTCTCTGTGAGTGGGGAGAGGTGGAAAGAAGTGGAGTTTATTAATAGAGAGTGGTGGGGGGTGCTGGGTTGTAACGTGTGTGGTAAAGAGAAATAGGAGGAGAGGAAAAATAGAAAGAGAAATTGGGGAGTTACCGGAGTAGGGGAGGTGGACAGCCACCATGGCCATCAATGCACCGACGGTGGGGAGCCCGACAATCGAACGTTGTGTTCGGAGGAGAACCGAAAAGACCATCAGTTAGAACAGAGAGTTAATACTCTCTTTCTCTCCCCAACACCAAAAGCTTACAACTTAATCTATAACTGAAATGGGTTTATATATATATATAGTAAATGGATTTAATATGGCTAAAAAATTTTAATTGGTTATAAAAGAATTTCGGCCTAATATCAATAAATATGGTATTTGAAAATATAATTAATATTTCATAATTCTAATATTTTATTTTAAAAATATTTTGAGTCCAAAATTGGATTCGGTCTGGGTTGGCATACAAAAGTCCTAGTTAAATTATTTTTAAAGAATAATTTTATACTAAAATAAAATAATATCAATATTAACTAATTATCCTTAATCAATATTTAACATTATTCTTGTAAAATTTTATTTAACAACTAAAAATTTAAGAAAATATTATGCAAACTAAAAACTATGGGTTTCACAATGCCAATCCACTAAGGTCAAGAACTCGAGAAAAACGTATTGATTTTGAGTAATCTACTCTGAAAAATACAAGTTTCTCACATAAACGGAAAAGTTTAAGGTTCTAGTAAAAAGATAGACTATTTCACGTACTGCAAAATAATGTGAAACGCCGATCATGGGTTATGATGCCTCGGACAATTTGGTGCCTACGGGATGCTAAATCGGTGTACGGCTTTGGGGAAAATGAATCGTTGCATGAGTTGCGAGAAATGATAATGCCGTTCGATACTATCCGCGCTATACGAAACTGTTTGCATATATGAAATTGTTCGCACATAGGCATGGTCATGGATAGCTTGTACACAAGTTTGTTTTCCTCGAAACGGTATCCAGGGCATCGGAGCCGATTCGTCCTAGGGGTAATAATTTATCGTGCTTCGGCGCGAGGCATGCAGGACCTTCAGTAAGGCTTGCAACCTAGGTTGAAAGGGTAGCGTCGCATGCCAACTTCGATTAAGTCTCTAGTGGTGCGTAGCACCAATGACCGCATATAAGATAGTTGTATGCTCACCTATTGTCTTATGCAGGTGTAAATATTATCTCTGTTTTCATGCAGGGACGAGCACGGCCGTGGTAAGAAATATGATAAACTGCGATGTTATACTGTATGATTTATTACTCAAAGACGGCTATCGAATATGAACTGAATTCATTTAGTTCAAATAGAAAGACAACTCTAAAGCATGCCTACCCTGACAATCAGAGTCGGTTTAGACGAGTTGGTTCGTCTCGTCCACTTAGCAAGTGTGCTAATCCCCTCCTCCAATTTTCCCAGGTGCGGTGGGCGCTCCAACCTAAAACGAAGCTGAAGTGCGGAGAGGCGTTTTGAAGCTCTTCCTATGCTGAAGTATTTTGAAGCCAATTCAAGTCGACGACTTATGTATAAAGGGGCAAATGTATGGGACGGCAAGCGTAGTTCAGGCAACTTGTCGAATGTATTTTCTTTATATTTTCAATCAATGTAGCCGCAACGACATCCAATGTAATTACGACTTGCACTTCGTTGTAAGTTATGAATGAAAAGCATTTCTATCTTCCTATACTGCGTCTTAAATTCTGATGTGATTTGTGAATTTTTAACTTGGCATATTAATATCAAAAGCAACATAACGTTCTGCCTTGTACGAGTGCAATTCCAGACTCATATGGCATCACGCCTTAGCGAGGACGATCGAATCGGCAAAATTAACATCGGGGACGAACGTTGCTGACTCGGGAAGTGATAGTATGAAGCTCGAATTTCTAGTTCCTCTCCTCACTCTTGAGCTACTTGAGACCTTCAAAGTAAAAAATTTAAAATATGGACATAGAGAATTGCCAGTTCAACTGACAAGGAGGAGTTGTGATGGACCACAAATACTCTATTAGCGGAGAGTTGGACACTTAGGGGCCTGGGAGGTTGTCCTAGCCTGGAGGGTTGCCCAAGCTCGATGGCTTGTCTGACTTATCCCAGGGTCGGCCCTGGGTCTCTGCAAATCTCTGCAAATCTCTAGAAAAAGGTTCGTATGCTGGTCTTTGTCTTAGGCAAATAAAATAAAAGAAAGTAGCAGAGGACAATTAAAATTAGTAGTAAGCCTATAATATTCTGCCCACAACTGTTATTGATCGTTTTTCTATTCGATATAAATTTATATTAATGTACATTTTCTTTACTCATTTATTATTAGATGGTGAAGAGACATACACATTACTCCACAATTACTAAATTTTTTACAAGTAGTCAACATTTTTCTGATAACCAAAATTTTAATATTGCTCATATTTCTTCAAACCAAATTGTTCCATTTGTTGAAGAATAATATATATTAAATGAAGATGGTGATGATAATCATAGTGATGATTTAATTGATAATTTAAATGATAATTTAGATGATAATGTCAATGATGTTAGTACTCTCGAAATATTTGTCAAAAAATTATTTGAATCTCGTTATAAATCTAGAAGTTTGTAAGTGATATAACAATTGAACATAATTTTACTTGTTTAGCTGATATGAACTATAACAGGAGAATTATATACAGTTTTGATGAACCAAGTTGTTGTTTGAGAGTATACGTTAACGCCATTGATAAATGTAGAATATTTGTTATTCGTACACTAGAATTCGACATTCTTGTTTATGTTGACTTACAACAGGATATATATCATCCATTAGCTACTGCTGCTACTACATGGATTAAAAATATAATTGGAAAAATTAGAGAGAATGATGCATATAGTCCATCACACATTCTAAATGATATATATACATATCATCGAATAAATATTAAATATTCTAAAGCTTGGAAAGTCAGAAAAATTGTATTAGTTGAAATTAATGGTAGTTATGTTGATGCATATGGTATAATCTTGAAAAAAAAACTTTTACAAGTATGGAAACAAATTTTGGGAGCACATGTTTTATATAGACTACATAAAATAATCAATCTCAAAGAATATTTATTTGTTTCAAGACATGTATGGATGATTTTCTAAGCAATTTTTTTCTTTTTCTTTTTATATGTGAATAGTATTGATTTTACTTTTTCTTATATTTAGATATTGTTGGTGTTTTTGCCTTTGGACTAGAAAAGATAGTCTCACATCGGCTATACCAAATGGTAAGTATCTCAATATAATGCATTGCTTGTGTTGAGGTGTGCATATGAGGTGTGGTGGGGCATAAGTGTGTGTCATGTGGGAGTATTTTCCTAGAAGGAAAAAGGATTAATTCCAACAAAGATGTAAGTTGATTTTTGTTGTGCGGACTCGGACTCGGACACGGACTCCAGGATGTCTCGTGCATGCACGGGAGTGTTCGGGGGGTAGGCGTGGACTGGCACACTTCTATGTTGATTGTGGGATGATCTAAAATATCAAACTCTATTTTTGAGTATTGGTATTTTAGTCCCACATCGGATAGAAGAAGAGGTGAAGTCTCACTCCACTCTATAAATAGAGCCCCTTGGCCTCCTTTGAAAGATGCACCAAGAAGAGAGTTAAAGGAGTCCGTAAAGTCCAGGAAGCCCGTTCAAGTCTCAAATATTGACTGACGAGCATTCCAGAAGTTTTCTTGAACTTGCTAGTTCCTGGAAGCAGATCGTATATAGGCAAATCTTGCTTTGAGCAACGGTGATCTTATCACCCCAGCAAAGCTGCCTTTCTCTTTCTTCTTTCCTTCTCTTCTTCTCTGATCTAATCAGATACTTCTTGTGGGCTTTTGTCGCTGCTGCTAGCAACTCGATTTGTACCTTCTTAAAAGAAGCTTTACTTTCGTTTGTTGTTGTAACGAAATCTCTTTAGATTTCTGTTACCCAGAATCCTCCAAGGAACTCTGTGTGCACCTTCTTTGAAGTGTTGCTATGAAACGTTGTTACTATTGAGACAACTGTTTCGTTTTTCTGTTTTCTATCGAAAATTATGCCTTGGGAATAACAATCTCAAATCAAGATTAGAAGATGGAAAACTCTCGTGCTTCTCTCATCGATACCAGCTTTAACAAGTTAGAGAAATTCGACGGAGAACATTTTCAAATCTGGAAGAGGAAGGTCACCCTTAATCTTCAACTTGTGGACGTAGACCATGTGTTGATTGAGGATGAACCAACAATTCTAGAAGGAGGAACTGCCGATGCTATTGCTGCTGCATTCGTCAAGCAGAGCAAATGGAAGAGAGACAACAGCATCTGTAAACTGTTGATTCTCAATTCTATGGAAGACTCTCTGGCATAATCATATTCCAAGAAGGTGAAGGCCAAAGAGATATAGGATTCTTTGGGTTAGCTATATGAAGATGACGAGAACAGGTCCAAAATCTTTATCATCGAAAAGTACCACAAGTGGCTCTTCGAAGACGAGATGGCGATGCTACCTCAAGTGAAGGAATTCCTGAATTTGTGCCAGAGGTTAAATAACGAGAAGATGCCCCTCGTCGACAAGTTTGTCGTTGGAGGGATAGTCTCGAAACTTTCTACTGGTTGGAGCAACTTCTATGCTAGAATACATCGGAAGAAGTTGGACATTAGCTTGGAAGATCTTCTACAAGAGATCCACGTTGAGGACTAAATACGATCTCAACAGAAGATGGACTCTTTGTCCAAACAACTGGCTAAGGCCAACTTGGTGCAGATAAAAGAGTTTAAGGGGAAGCATGTGGCTTTTCATCATAAGAAGAAGGACTCCACTAATCTGAAAGTGAACGGTCATTTGTTCAAGCAACAGAAGTCCAAGTCCCACGTGACTTGCTTCAACTGTGGTAAGAATGGCTACTACAAGAGTGAATGCATATCCAAATAGCAGGTATGGCTAAACTTGGTTATTTTGATTACTTAACTTGGTTACTATTATTGCACAGGTTGAGTTATCTAGCGTGGTAGCTGACTAGTGGTCTGACACTAGTGCATCTGACCACGTGTGCTCTCGAAGGAGCTGTTCATCAAGGATGAGCCGTGTTATGACAAAGGTCTCAACGGCGAACATGTACCTAGCAGAATATCTGAACATCGAGACAGTGGTTATGAACCACCGAAAAGGATACTGGAATGCGTGTTACACGTACTGAAGATTTTCGATGATCCGATCTCCGGAAGTTTGTTATCTGATACATACTTGAAAGATGGACATTCGTACTGGCCAGATGGTAATTTCTTGGCGAGGAACATGCTTCGATAAGATATTCGGTGCTGAAGGGATGTTCGAACTTCTGCTGATGGCGATGAAGTTACTTCATTGAATGGACTGAGAGTTGTTCTATGATAAAAACAGACTGAAACTGTCCTACCGGGACCTTATCTTCAGAATGTGGGGGTAAGAAGGTGGAGGAATTTAAGGTTTGTGCAGATACAATACTGTTAGAAAGCTGCTCAGACGATTGAACTAAAGTACTGATCATCTGGAGTTAGTACACTCAATATTTGTGACTTTTATCAATTCTCCACAGAGGCCGGTTTAAAGTGTTTCTCGAAGTGCACGTTCGCATGACTTCTCATGTAGAAGGATACAACATTCGAGTAGTTCAGAGACTTCAGGGTGAAACTGAACGTTAAACCGATCTACAACTACTCAGAAGTAATCGAGATGTAGAGTATAGGTCTCCTGAATTCGTATCGTTCTGCAAAGAACATAGAATCAACAATGAAACTACTGCTCCGTATTCTCCTCAATCTAACGGAGTAGCAGAGAGGAAGAACAGAACATTGACAGAAATAATGAACTCAATGCTGCTAACTGCGGGTCTTCCTAAATGCTACTGAGGAGAAGCTGCATTGACGGCCACTTTTATTCTAAATAGAGTATCGTATACAACTTCGGACGTAACTCCTCATGAACTCTGGTTCAAAGTCAGACCTAACTTGAATGTCATTCGAGTGTGGGGGTGTCTGGCTATGTGAAGCTTCCAGATCTGAAGGTTCAGAAGCTGGGGACAATGACTACGAAGACGATCTTCTTGGGGTATACCGAGAAGAGTGATGCTCGGAAATTTCTTGATATTGGGTCAAATCATATCATCCAATCTCGCGAAGCTGAAGATAAATTTGTAAGGCACATGGATATTGTTTTTACGGATATACCGGAGAACAATGAGGGTGCACAAGGAACTGAAGTTTTCAATAAATAAGTAGTCTAAGAAGATGTTGTTGAAACAACGATTGAACCAGAACTCGCTGAGCTGTCAGCGAAACGTGTGAGGAGGCCGAAGGACTTCGGAGATGACTTCATCACCTATCATGTGGAAGCAGATCCGCTTACCTATGATGAAGCGATGAAGACCAGAGATGCTATTTTATGGAAGGAGGCGATAGACAATAAAATTGAATCAATCACCTCCAACAATACTTGGGTGTTGGTTGATCTACCTGAAGGAGCAAAACCTATCGGATGCAAGTGGACCTTCAAGAAGAAGATGAAAGCTGATGGTACCATTGACAAGTTCAAGGTCATGCTAGTGGCAAAAGGGTTTTCTCAGAAGCAGGAGATCGACTACTTTGACACGTATGCTCTAGTAGCCCGGATGACCACCATCAGAATGTTGATTGCTCTCGCAGCGATACATAAGATGGTGATACATCAGATGGATATGAAAGCATCTTTCCTCAATGGCGAGCTGACCAAAAAGATTTACATGCAACTGCCAGAGGAATTTGTCGTAAAGGGTCTTAAAGACAAAGTCTGCAAGTTGGTAAAATTCTTGTACGGTCTTAAACATGCTCCCAAGATGTGGCATGAGAAATTTGACAAGGTTATAAGGTCAAATGGCTATATGGTCAGCGAGACGGACAAGTGTGTTTACACGAAGTTTGCTGATGGAAGATGTGAGATCCTTTGTCTGTACGTGGACGACATGCTGATCCTAGGTACGAATATGGGCTGTGTCACAGAGACAAAGAAGTTCATCTCGAACAAGTTTAGTATGAAGGACTTGGGGGAAGCTGATATGATCTTAGGGACTAAGATCATCCAGACAGACACTGGACTAGCGTTGTCACAATCTCATTATGTTGACAAAATGATCACTCGTTACGGGTATCAGGATCTTCAAGGGATCGATACGCCGTAAAGGTGTGATCTGAAGCTGAAGCCTAATGAAGGAGAAAGCGTCAGGCAGCTGGAGTATGCAAGCGTAATCGGAAGTTTGATGTATGATACTACTGCCAGAAGACCTGACATAGCTTTTGCCGTAGAAATGCTGAGTCATTTTACGAGCAACCCAGGCATTGAGCACTGGAAAGCTGTAAAACGGGTTATGAGATATCTCAAGAAGACTCAGACATATGCACTGCCTGCACTACAACAGAGATCCACCGATAGTGGAAGGCTTCAGTGATACCAGCTGGTGCTCAAAAGTGGAGAAACGAGAGGTCCACAGGTGGATACATTTTTACAATAGGTGGAGCTGTTATATCATGAAAATCGAAGAAACAGACTCTGCTCTCGCGGTCATCCTTGGAATCTGAGTTCTTTGTACTTGATACCGCGACGGAGGAAACAAAATGGCTTCGGCAGCTCATGTATGATCTTCTAGTGGTTGGGGCACAAATAACGGAGATACCGATATACTGCGACAACCAGGCGACTGCGGCGGTGGCATCAAACGACCTCTTCAACGGAAAGAAGAGGACTGTGCGGTTGAAGCACAGGGCAGTACACGATCTCATCAAGAGGGGTGCTATTGCAGTGATTGACGTTCGGAGTCAGGAGAACCTGGCGGATTCGTTCACCAAGGGCCTCAAGCGCCAGCTGGTCGATGACACAGCTTGTAGAATGGGCTTGAAGGCATTCTGATATTATGTTATTATATTCCTACCATATTTATGCTATTAGTTCAAAGAGAAATCTACTAGGCATCTAGCTTTTGGTTCAAATGAGGACTATTAACCGGAAGAATATCAGGAACGGTGGGTACTTGTCCTCTGTGACATGGAAAGGTTACGAACCTACAACCACTGTTGTCTACTGTTGTTTTCTACAGAAAACGGATCATGTGGAAAGGTTAGCTTAAAAGCCTTAATGAGTTCTCAGGCAGAGTGAATACCTGGAGTGCTTTACAGGAAGCACGATAGCGCAGCACTACAAGGAGTGTAACTCCATGCTATAGTGGGGTGACTCCACCATGAGGTTCCCGGTTAGGGGTAATACCTCGGCTTTGTGAGCCAAGTCACAGCGAAGTAGCACCGCAAATAGGCAGGTAGCCTAATGATGTATGATAATTGTAATAAAGAGAGGTATAAAGTACTACAAAGAGGACGATGTCCTCATGTTACAGTGGTATGACACCACAAAGAGGTACCAGGGAGGGTAAGCCATGTCATAGCGGCGTAACACCGCACGAAAGTGCAAGACTTCATACTGGATAGTTTGGCACTACAAAGAGGCTTGTGACATCATGCTACAGTAGTATGACACTACGATGAGGTACCCAGGTAGGATAAAGCCTCGGCTTTAAGCCATGTCATAGCAGGGTAGCACCGCAAAGAAGCATAATGCTTCATGCCATGACTCTTTATAAAGAACTCACCTATAGTGTATGGACAGAGATATCAGGCCGTCTCTTGAGGGTAAACTTGTAGATGCCCAAAATTATACACTGAAACCAGGCTGGCACAAGGTCTTTAATGTGCAGCCAGAAGCACAGTTGATGTCATTATGTAGGTAAGAAGAATTGCAGTTATGGTGAAGAATTCAAGGCTTAGTCCATTCTTGTATCATGCTGTTATTTAACCTATGCGGAAAGATTCAAGTCGTAGCGACATCTCTCCTAATGCATAATTGTCACGTCCTGCTCCCGTAGGAGCGATTGTCCTCGCTAAGGTATGATGCCGTACGAGACTAGATTGCGCTCGTACAAGGCGGATTCCATAACGGTCGATTTTAGCGACTGCGACGGGGTCGTCGCACAGAAGTCCCAAGTAGAAACATTGAACATGCAGCAGAATTTTAAAGGCAAAACACAAGTTATTTAAAAGAACTCTTTATTGATATTGAACAATCAGATTATAATAGGTGCAAGGCCATGATTACAAGTCTCTCGTGCTCAATTTTCTCTTATTATACAAGTTACTCTGCTCTCTCTCATCTCTCGTTACAATGCTTGAGCCAGCGGAAGCTTCGGAAGGCAATGTCCATACATTATGTCCTGTATAAGTCTTGAGTTCACGTGGCCGTACGCTTCGACTCGCCAAGAAACTCCGTGCCTCGACGCATCCAAGCGAGCTCCGCGCCACGGGCTTCTACCTGTGCCTGCACATGGAAACTGTGTGGGTGTCAGTACTCAACTGTACTGGTGGAGTGAGCTCCTCGTCCACCCATACAAAATCGACACATTCATTTACTTTGTGCAATACAAGTCCCTTTACGATTGTCTTTCTAGTCTTGCCTTAGGATCAGTTTTAAGACAACGACGCCTGACCAAACCAATGTGCAATGACATGGCCGTGCTACAATGCCCAACGTGTATTTTGATCGAGGCAATGCCTTATCGCCTAGGTACTTGACCAAACTTCAACTCGGGACGGCAGGGTCGTGCCATACTCTATTTGTGCCTTCAACTTATTCGAGATAGCGCTTCGCCGAGGAGCAAATCATGCGAACTTGGCCGTGCCAAGACTTTCACTTAAACTCAAGTGCCTCTAGAACAATTCTCGTGCTATCGATGTCAAGGGGACGACTCGTACAGGTCGTGCCTCTAGACCTTGCTTAGACTTGTTCGTGCTTCAAGATTGAGGCCGTGCCTCGCTATTAAGACTTATCCATGCTACCGTCTTGCGGCCTTCCTGATCGACTCAAGACAACTCACATCCAAACTATGCCACTTATATGCCGACAACATAAGACTCGATGCCACATCTCGTGCCGAAGCACGTCACCTACGTTGCAACCAATCTTAGGCCCAATATTTTGTGTTCCAACTATACTCACATTTAACTCGACTTCCTTGATATACTACACTCAATACTCGACTCAATCCAAAGGCATTTACGTGGATCGTCGCTCATGCCGACTCATCTATATGAACTAGTCACTAGCACCCAGCGCTATAATGGACTTGGCTTAGGGGATTCGGTCCGCCCTTCTACGGGTAGCTAGACCCGGAAGCGCCGAATCTCCCATACGGTTATCCAGCATCCTTCTTTGAGCCAACTCGCTTCCTCCGGGCCGATGTGATTCCGACGCCCCGACGATCACTCGAGAAGATTTCTACCTTGTACAAGTTGTCCAATGACCATGCAAGACTCGACTCGAACTGACGTCTCACACAGTCAATCTACTTCTAGTGTTACCATCTCTTTCAGGGCTAAGTTCAACACTTCTCACATCTGAGACTTTGCCTCGGTGACCCAGTCACGAGCATTCTTCTTTCTTGTCTCGACGATCCAGTCACGAGCATTCTTCTTTCTTGCCCTATTATTTCACTCAACTTAAGAACAACTATTGAAACACTTTCCAAAACTCAATAAATCGACCGTGGCCCGTACCTTAGACAGACCTTGTTCTCTAGGCGACGTTATCGCTTAAGTTATATACTTTATACGACGAGCCTTGTTCTCAAGGGACTACGTGACTTGACAACCGCAGATAGAGCGGGACAATGCTAGAACTGGCTTAGACCGACCGGCATAACTTTGCCTAACTTGTTTGCGCAATGACTTGACGAGCAAAGGCTACGCCAAGCTTTGCATTGAGGAAAAGTGTCGTGTACGCGATCGACTTGAACAACCAAGTTCTCGGGTGCCTAGACTTAAGCCAACAGCCGTGCAAAACGACTTAACTCACGGGACGTACGAAGGATTTGCCAAGCCTTGGACGACAGAACCATGCATGCATAATCAAGCATTCATACGGACGACGCCTATGACTTAAACTAATCCAACCGTTGGAATAAAACAACGAGACCGTGCATGCTTTATCAAGAATTCACGCAGGCGACGCCTATGACTTAGGCTAGTTCGAGTGTCGTGGTAACTTCTCAACTTAGGCCAACTTTCTTCTCCCAGGCCACGGGACGAAGGATTGAGTGTCATTTGAAAGCACGCTAAGCCGACTTCTAAGCAGACCGTAGGACCATTTTTCATGTTCTAAGACATTCCGGCCCGTCGGGATTATTTTCTTAGCTATGTGGATGCGTCTCTTTTATTAACAAGCCTAACTTGTGCAAGTTGAAAATATGTGAGTTATTAAGTGAAGGCTAAGATGAGGCAAGTTCACCGAAACTACCCCACCTGAGCGAGGAGTCGCCTCGGCCGAGCGAGCCTTCGAGCAGCCGTTGCAAGGCTAAGTCCGAACGCCGTCGACGTTTCAATTCCTCCGATTGACTTTGCGGGACGGGGTACTACAATAATGGACAGTCACTGTGGGGAACGCTCAACCATATATTAAGATATATGGGAAATTGTTGGTGTTTTTGCCTTTAGACTAGAAAAGATAGTCCCACATGGGCTATACCAAATAGTGAGTATGTAATGACCATGGTTCGTATTACGTATTTTGGTATATGTATTTTGACTCATATTGCATGTCTCCTCGCAAGATTTATTTGTCATTTTATTGCTTGATTCGGTTCGACTTGTTTGGCTTGGTTCAATTTGTGAACCAAACCCCTACATACTACTACCATCATCATTTATTAACCCAACACTCTTTTTCTATCCTCATTCACTCTTCTTTTTTCCTCACCATTACTCTCCACCTACCAGGAAGATTTAGGCAAGTACATCTTACTTCATGGAGGAATTCCATTTTTATTGTTCCACTGTCTTCCTCATGTGTTTCTAACCCACTTTAGTACTTAGCATTTTTTATTTTCGTGGTTAATTTCTTGTAAATCTAGCTTTGTGGTATTTTCTATTTTTATGAGTTTTGATCTATCAAACCTGCATATTTTTGTTATTTGATGGTTTCATGTTGTAGAGAATTCCATTTTACCCAAATTTGACCTACGGGAGTCTGGATTTGGATTCATATTGTTGTTTGGTGGAGCATGGAGGCCATGGTATTTTTCATGAACATGTTCTCCGTGGAAGCTATTAATTGCACTTTTGGCCGCATGCAACATTGTGTTGCTTAGCCGCAGTTGCATTTTGCTAGCTGTTACTTAGCAAATATATTTCTGGCCGCATGAACGTTAATATATTGTTGGCCGCATGCAAATGCTTATTTGCTGGCCACATGCAAGTGTTTATTTGCTTGGCCGCATGAGCATTTCTTTGCTTGGCCGCATACAAATACCATTAGCTTTGGCCGCATGGCCATTTGCTTGCATGGCCGCATGGCTATTTGCTGGGCCATTTGCTTGCATGCATTTGCTTGCATGGCCGCATAGCCATTTGCTTGCATGCATTTGCTTTGGCCGCATGGCCATTTGCTTGCATGGACGCATGGCCATTTGCTTGCATGCATTTGCTTTGGCCGCATGGTCGCATGGCCATTTGCTTGCATGGCCGCATGGCCATTTGCTTGCATGCATTTCCTTTGGCCGCATGGCCATTAGCTTTATTGTATGGTTTTAATTTGTGGCCGCATGCATCTTTATATGGTTGGCCACCTATGCCCCCTTCAATTAGTTGTGTGACCGCATTTACCTTATTGCTTTTAACCGTGTGTGCAATTGTTTAACTCTTGGCCGCATATGGTATAGTGACAATATTTATTGGCTGGCCGCATGGCAATTTTAGGCGGCAAGTTTTTTATGAGCCGCATGAGTCCTGATTTCTTCTACCGCATGCCCCTGTCTCCTGAGCCGCATGATTCCTCCACAGCCCTTGTCCTTGCTAATATTTAATTACTACATGTATGCTTGTGCCATATTAATTTTAAATATGTTCCCTGACACGATGGTGACCCATTGTGGTGCACTTTTGGCAAATGACATGACATGATAGTGGCTTGTCGTGGCGCCCTCCTGACAGTGAACATGACATGATATATATCTCGAAGGCTGTTGCGACGGCTAGTATGTGATGACAAGATTGAATGGCCTGGACACCGTGGATGATTGTGTTTGTATAATTGAACCGGTAATATTTGCATCATGTCTAAGACAGGAATCCCTGAGTACCACGGTCAGAGGTACCTACTGTAAATGGCTAAGGCTAATAACTAGAATAATTCAGTAGTCATGAGAGATTTCTCCAGTTACAGGCGATCCCGTTATCCCGGCCACCATTGTTGGACTTGCAGCCTGCCGACGAGTAGGGCACAAGTCTAGATTCACTGATATATGGAAAAGAACGAGGCACTGCTGAATGAATTCAAGTCGCCTGGATAACCTGGATTAGCTGCAGGGCTTGTGGCTGGAGGAACATCTCACTGCATATTGCTAGTAACTAAGGCTTGTGATAATCCTTGTTAGCTAATGTAGAAAGCCGTAGTCACTGATTGGCCAGGAGCGATTGTATGGTGTAGTTTCAGTGCTCGATTATTGCAGGCTTGATTGCAAGATTGTCATTTTTAACAATAAAGATTCAGAGGCTGAGTTCTTTTCAGGAGAAGGGTTACAACCCCGGTCCCTGTTTGGTTTAAGGGTTGTAACCTGGCTGCCGGAGCAGTTCTGAGTCCTCTTTTCATTTATTGTCTTATTGCATCCAACGTCACGCTTGTTATGTTTTACCTTACCAACAAGATTTGGAGACGGAGTTCTATTCAGGTGAAGGGTTACAACCCCGGTCCTTGTTTGGTTTAAGGGTTGTGACCTGGCTACTTGAATGGTTCCCTCGTACTCTGTTATGACTGTTGTTATTCTTTTATTATCAAGCTCTTTTGTAACTATTTTTAATATTTATTTCTGATATGCTGGTTTTAGTTCTGAAGTGAAGCCTCCTTTGTGGCACTTGCTCTTTCTGGGATCTGACCCAGCTGGTTTTGTATGGCCAGATTTCGTAGCAGCTCCAGAGGATCTACCGACTTTTCAGTCCGATGGTGACCACCAGGCATAACCAGGGCAACGAGTAGGTTTATTTTTGGCTCTCCCACTCTATTGTAAAATTCTCATTTTGAGACGTTTAATCGGCGAGCACCTGTTAGCTCGTATTGCATACTTTATTACTGTCTGCCTACTGGCTGTAACGTGATTGACAGATCCTAGGGTTGATCATGTATGACTAAACTCTTGGTAGTCCTCACATTTTGTAACAACTAGCTTCATGATCAGCTGAATATGTAATGTTTGGGACGCCTTACTATTGTATATTTGGTGATCTTACATCTTGTAACTTTACTTGCTTACTTGAGATTGAGACATTTAGGCTTGTTATTGACCATAGAAGACGGATGGATTGTAGTTAAACCCTCATATATCTAGACAGCCGTGACTGTATAGTGAGGTGGATTCCATTTTATTATACGTAGCTGGCTATGTATGCCCCCGCTCTCCAGTATTCTGGTTCTGGGGCGTTACATGGTATAAGTGGTGGCCCATGCAGGTCTTGTAAATCAAAATATGTGGGGGTTGACCGAATAGATGTCTCAATCAGCTCTCGCCCTTGATCTCTGCCCGTATCTTCTAATCTCTGAGATTTTCGACCTGATCACATGCTTATATCGTTGATCTGTCTTTGTCCTTCCTTATCGTTCCCTATGTCGTCTTCTTCAGCGGCATTGTTCATGGTCCTACCGATCGGCAAGGCGAAGCACCTCCCGTGGACCAGCAGCAACCAGAAGATTAGGCCCAGCACTCAGGACCAGTCTCCCGGGTCATGCCTCCCGGAGATCCAGAACCCCCGGTACAGCCGGCCCAGCCCGCAAGGCAGGATGATGGAGCCTTGGTTGGACTTATCAGGGAGTTGCTTGCATCGCAGGATCGTCGAGGAGATGTCTTACATCAGGCAGTGGCAGATGCTCTGGGCAGAGGTGGACATCATGGGAACAGTGCAGCGAACAGTTTCAAGCGTCTGAACCCTTAATTCTTCGATGGCAGCAAAGATGCTATAGCTGTTGATACGTGGCTTCAGGACACAGAAGTGATATTGGAGGCAGCGAAGACCCCAGAAGATGAGAATGTGGCCATAGTGCGCCTACAGTTATTGGATCTAGCCCGCAGCTGGTGGACGACGCAGGCCGTTGGACTAGTGGCGCCTATTGCCTGGACAATATTCCGTGAGAGGTTCCGGACCAAGTACTTCGATGCTGTAGCTCGGTACAATCTACAGACCAGGTTCACCAATTTGAAGCAGATGGGCAGGACGGTCGATGGGTATGCGACCGAGTTTTCCAGGCTTAGTCGGTTTGCCCTCACCTTGGTGGCGACCGAGTTCGATAGAGCCCAGCAGTTTCAGCAGGGACTCCACCTAGAGATTTTGCTGCCGGCAGAGCAGTTTGAGCAGCAGACTTTTGATGCGGTATTGAGGGCAGCTATAAGGCATGAGTATACCTCCCAGAGGATTGTGGACAGGACCGGAGGTCGAAAGCGATCTCACGGCCAGATGAATCAGTCGTCAGCCCCAGCCCCGGCAACTAGGGCTTTGACCATTGGAGCTCCGAGAATGACAGTTTCAGTTACGTTGGTTGAACATTCAACCTCAACGTATCCTCAGCAGCAGAAGCAGAAGCAGTTTCCCCCTTGGGCTGCTCTTATTGTGGGAAGCCTGGACATGTTGTTTCAGAATGTCGCAAGGCTCGAGGATTGTGTTTGCTTTGTGGAGCGCCGGACCACAAGGTAGGGTCCTGCCCGTTCAGGACTGACTCATCACCAGCCATGACCAGTTCATCAGTTAGGGGACCACCCCCAGTACCAGTCCAGCAGTAGTTTCCATCCCCGAGGCTATTGCCGACGCAGACCCAAGCTTTTCAGCAGCAAAGGCCTCAACAGTATTCCTAGGCACAAGTTCAGAATAGCCAGAAAGGATTCCAGCAGAGAGGGCCGGCACCCAGAGGA
Source organism: Iris pallida (assembly GCA_029216955.1). NCBI lineage: Eukaryota > Viridiplantae > Streptophyta > Magnoliopsida > Asparagales > Iridaceae > Iris > Iris pallida. The sequence continues at coordinate 1,987,255 of JANAVB010031614.1, read as the reverse complement.
CATGGTCAAGTGTTGGCTTTAACCATGGGAGAAGAAGGAGTGGCTCCAGGTGAGGTAGTGGAAGGTACTATTCTCGTCAACACCTTTTCGGCTTCAGTATTATTTGACTCTGGTGCATCGCATTCATTTATGTCTGCACGATTCATGACACAGATAGAACTAGAGCCCGAGTCATTATCAGTAAGGCTCAATATACTTACTGGTAACGGTCTTGTGGGAGTAGATAGAGTGTTTTCCTCATGTCGGATCGTGGTTAGCGGTAGAGAGTTTTTCGCTAGGCTGATAGAATTTCCGATGGCCGATTATGATGTGGTCCTAGGAATGGATTGGCTGAGGGACCAGTATTCTAGGATAGACAGCCATATTGGCAGAGTTGTTTATAGCATTCCAGGCGAGCCGGAGTTTTCCATTTCTCGAGGCGAAGTTGAACCTTCTCCTCCAATATTGCGGATGGCCGTAGCAGCAGTGCAGTTGCCCCGGATAGTCGAAAAATTTCCAAATGTTTTCCCGAAAGAGCTTCCAGGATGCCGCCAAAGAGAGAGATTGAGTTTACTATCGACTTGATTCCCGGGACAGCACCAGTGTCAGAGAGAGTCTACAGGATGACGCTGTCAAAATTGGAGATATTGTACAAAATGATTGAAGAACTCAGAACCAAGGGATTCATTCATGCTAGTGGATCGCCTTGGGGAGCCCCGATGCTTCTTGTAAAAAAGAAAGATGGTACGTCCAGATTATGTGTTGACTATCTGTTTCACTTAACAAAATGCCTAAAATTGGCCTTTGAAAATAAAACGAGAAAAAGTACAAAAAAGTACAAATTGTTCTGAAAAGTATTGCTATGGAAGTCTGATCTGAAGACGATCACTTTGTTCTTTGGACTATACGATGATGATGAAGATCACTGCTAGAAGATGAATAGCCGAAAGAACTAAGTCATCAGAAAGGTATCGACGCACTTGGGCACTGATGGCGAGGTCGAATGCTTTCCTGCTTTGCTTCACTCTGTTCTGGAAGAAAAAAGTTGAAGAAGAATGCTCCCCAAAATCAAAGTCTCTGAGCTCTTATTTATGTATTCTCTCCTGTCTCTCTGATCTCCTCCCCTTTTGATGTGGAAAATAAGCCTATTTATGGACTTGACCCCTTGTGCGTAAAAAGCAACAAAATTGGGTTTTTACGCTGGTAATTGTCACCCACGATGGAAGTCACCCTCTACATATGTTGACACGTGTCCCATTATTTCAACAAAAATAGGGAGCACGTACACACGTTCCTCAATAAATATGGCATGAAAGCCTCGTGGATAAACCACGTTCCAAAGTAGTCAGGAAGGATCGGGCGTAAAAACGACCCAAAATATATTCCGAGCGTAAAGTAGCAAACTGGCGTAAAAACAACCTAAATAAAACTTCCCAGCGTAAAGTGGCTAAAATAGCCTTGAGCGTAAAACTTATCCCAAATAGACTTTACACTCATAATAGCCTTAAGCGTAAAAGCTCACATAACTATCATGCGTAAAAAAGAAGTGATTTTATTGAGCGTAAAATAGCCTTCTCTGCACACCATACGAAAAGTATCGGGTTTGGTGGCAATCCGATCTTCTCGACTTCTGTGTTACATGCTGTCAGCATAATCATTCTGTCAAATCAAATCTTCTGCATTAAATAGGGTCTGACAGTTTGTCTTTAGGCGTAAAACTCAATGAACTGTCTTGGCGTAAAGTAGCTCGCGTAAAGTCCAGTACAAATGGCCTTGGCGTAAAGTAGCTCATAAAGAGGTACTTGCATAAAGTCTTCAATTCCTTTGATTTAGTCAAAATAAAGCACTTTTTACGCTCCTACAAGACCCCCTTCAAAGTTTTCGGAATTTGAAAAGACTTCAAAAATTTCGAAATACTTTGAATATGAAAAGTCAAGAAATGGCACCGTTGGAAAAAACTGTCTCGATGACATAAGGGCCTTCCCATTTCGCTTAGAATTTCCCTTTGCTTTTATCAGTCATCACCATCGGTCTTCGAACGGCTAGTACTAGATCACCAACTTTAAATACCCTCTCTTTAACTTTACGATTGAAAGTTCGAGATATACGGGCTTGATATAGTTCAATATGCTGTTGAGCTTGAAGACGCTTCTCGTCCAATCCTTCAAGTTCTTGGAGTCGTAAGTGATCATTGTTCTCTGTAGTTAGCTCATTAGCAATGGCTATTCGAGGAGATGGAATCTGAATTTCCAATGGAAGGACAGCCTCACATCCGTAGACCAATAAAAATGGTGTAAAACCGGTAGGAGTTCGGACTGTCGTTCGATAAGCCCATAAATATTCTCCAAGTTTCTCATTCCAATCACGTTTCTTAGAAGAGACAAACTTTTTGAGAAGTTTGATGATCGTCTTGTTGAAAGCTTCGGCCAAAACCATTAGCAGCTGGATTATAAGCCGTAGACACCAAGTTTTGGATTCGATTCTTACCACAGAACCGATAAAATGCCTGACTGGCAAATTGTGGTCCATTATCATGTATTATCCGTCGAGGAATCCCAAAATGATAAATAACATGGTGTTTGACGAAGCTAATCACATTAGATGTTTTCACTTCAGCAAGAGGAACCGCTTCCGCCCATTTAGAAAAGTAATCGGTTATAGCCAATATAAACCGATGTCATTTAATAGAAGGAGAGTTAATCGGACCAATAATGTCCATGCCCCAGGCTTCGAAAGGCCAAGAAGCTGCCGTAGGATGGAGGAATTCAGATGGTTGATGAATAAAATCAGCATAAATCTGACATGTTTTACACCATCTAGCATAACCCACAGCATCTGCTATCATAGATGGCCAATAATATCCCATCCTTCGAATGCGGTCTTGTAATTTTGGGCCAGGTTGATGAGCACCACAAACACCATTATGAGCTTCACGAAGTGTTTGCTTAGCTTCACTCTCGGAGAGACAGCGTAGCAAAAGTCCATCATATGAACGACGATATAACATATATAAAGACGAATCATAATAAAATCGAAATGATCGTCTCCTGATTGATGCAGCTTCTTTTGGATCTTCAGGCAAAATCCGATGAACCGTATAATCAATAAATGGACTTCTCCAATCCCTCTGTTGGGAACTTGATTCTGTAATATAACTCTGTTCAATATTCAGATTATCCTTTACACGGAATACGTCTCAGTCCAACAAAGTAATGGTATTTTGTCTTCGAATTGGAACAACTAAATCTGCAGCTAAGCTTGCAAGAGCATCAGCTTCCAGATTCTGAGAACGTGGTACGAATTCGATGAAGAATCCTTTGAATGAAAGGACCAACTCGATTACCACTTGATGATAATGGATAAGATCAGGGTTCCTGACTTCATATGTCCCTCTAACCTGATTAACAATCAGTTGAGAATCTCCATAAGCTTCCAGGAACTCAATATCTAATTATTTTGCTACTTGGAGACCAATCAGCAGAGCATTATATTCTGCTACATTGTTGGAGCATGGCTCATTGAGAGAATAAGCACGGTATATGACCATTTTGTCAGGAGAAACCAAGACGATTCCTACCCCAGAGACAATATTGCCTTTAGGCCCAACCCGTGATGCTCCATCAAAGTATAACTGCCAAATATCATTTTTCAAAGTCATGTTGCAATCCACAACTTCATCTGGAATATCCTCATATAGCTTCGACGTTTCAGGTATAGGGTGAGCTGCTAAGAAATCAGCTAATGCTTGACCCTTCACTGATTTTTGAGGTACATAGACCATGTCATAAGGAGTGAACAATATCGCCCAGGTAGCTAACCTGGAGTTAAGAATGCTTGGTTTTCTCATCAATACCCGAATAGGATTTATTCTGGAGATGACATGAATAGTCTGTCCTGTCACATAATGACATGTCTTTTGAACAGCAAAAACCAAAGCCAGACATTCTTTTTCTACAGGAGTATACCTGTGTTCAGCTCCGACCATCATTCGGCGAAGATAATAAATTGCATGTTCATGACCTTTGTCACTTTTCTGTGCAAGGAGAGCACCAGGTGAATGATCTAAGGCTCGAACATATAGCAAAAATGGTCTTCCTACCACTGGTGGTACCAGAACAGGTGGATTTGTAAGGTATTGTTTGATATCATTGAAGTCTTTCTGACACGCTTCATCCCAAACAAAGGATACACCTTTCTTTAATAGACGGGAGAAAGGTTGACATCTCCCAAAGAGATTGGATATAAATCTCCTGATATAAGCAATGCGACCTTGGAATCCTCGGAGTTCTTTTAGATTGCGTGGAGGACGCATTTCAAGAATTGCTTTGATTTTATCAGGATCAACATGGATACCCTGAGAAGTGATGACAAATTCCAAAAAATTTCCACTGGAAACCCCTAAGAAAGACTGTAAAACCCCTAAATTTCTACTATATTTTATCGATTTTTGGTACTGATTTAAAATTTTTGTATTGTACTTCGCGTTTTCATATTGTACGTTGTGCGCAAAAGACGTATTTCGTAATTGCTCGACAAATGCGAATATGTGCGAGCGTACATATTTTTAGAAAAATGTTTTCTTTATATTTTATAGTTTCAAAATAATATATAGTAATTACTTTTACTTACTTAAATTTGTGAAAAGCGTCGCATCGAAATTTCATAAATAATTTATTAATTTTATAAAAAAAGTTTTTTTTTATTTTAACTTAAGATATTCTCCTTTTTTTAATGTTCTATCATATGCGAAGTACGTGAAAATTTAATTCGTGTATATTTTTATTTTTCGAAGGCTAATTGTATTTATTTATTTTAACAAGTATTTTAAATAATCGAATAATTGTTTGAATTTTCAAAATTTTATTTATTATTATTTTTAGAAAAGATATTTTGAATTTATTGTGGTAATTTAAACTTGGATTAGATTTTATTTTATTTAAATAAGTTTAACTTAAAGATTGGAAACATCTATAATAAATTTGGATTTGAAAATTTCTAGATTTAATTGAGTTGGATTTGAATTTGGATTTAAATTTAAATTTGATTTATAAAGGATTAGTTTAAATTGATTTGAGTCAAATAATATTTATCTACTAGTTTTTAAATAAATTCTACTCCTATCCAAATGGGAATTCCCACATCCTATAAATAGGCAGGTACTAATCTATAAATTGCTATAATTCACAAAATCCTCCACAAACCAGATGTGCATCGTGTCGGTGTCGCCATTCCCTTCCACTATATTCTTCTTCTACAAATACATATCTATGTCCCGTCCGACAATCCCGGACTACCCAATCCCTCATCTATCGTTTCGGACAACTCCCGACACGATAGTACGAACCAACCAGAACTCCACCACCCCGCCATCGTCCGTATCCCGACAGCCACCTTCGCCCCGTCGCCACCACCACCTCCTTCTACACTCCGACCCGACCCTAACCCTAATATGAACCATCACTACCACCCGTCTCCGTCACCCGCACGGACCCATCGCCGCCACCATCAGGTCGGCATCACGACTCCGACCAAACCCGCAGGATCCTGGCAGCCCTATGCTTCCACGACCACCATCGCCTCTCCGGTCAAATCAACAACAGCCACCCGCTGCCACCGCCATCTCCGCCAAACCCTATCATCATCACCAGCATCCTACGACACCACCACCACCATCCCAAATCCCTAAATCCGGCACCACCGTTATCTCCACATCCCGGCCCTGGGCGTCACCACCGTCATAAACGGCATAGCCGAAATACCCACCACACCAGAGAAAAGGAAAAAAACCCAAAAAAACCCTCACCTTAATGCAACCAGCGAGCCGCCTCCGCACCGTCCCTGTGCGCCGAGCTGCCAGGGTCTCCTCCACGATAGCTCCCCTGCTCGACGAATATGCCTCACCGCCGCTGCTCGAGAACCCTGCGCCAGCGCCCAGAGTCGTTGCACCACGTCGGACGACTGCCGACCACCGCACGTACCCCCTCGCCACCACCGACAGGATCTAGGTCGAAACCTAGATCGGGATTGCGCTACTGCCGCCAAGCTTCCGTAGTGTCCGCCCCCGCGCCTCTGAGTTCTCATGCGTCTGCTCCGGCCGTCGAATCCCTGCGCAAAATCATCGACGGCCCCGAGAGCATGCGACTGTACCGACGACGTGGGCTCGCCACATCCCTTCGATCGCGGTACCAGCCGGCTGCGCCCCACGGATGGCCGCGCCCAAGCCGCCGAACTCTGGTAACATTTCATCCGCTCTTTCGGTCCCCCTCTCTCTTCTCTCTGTTCTTCTCTCCACTCCCCCTCTTCTTTTCCACATCTCTCTCTCTCTCTCGTGATCCCATTTGGAATGGAGTAACTGTTAGTTTTTTTTTGGGGTTTTATTATTATAAGTATTATTATTATTGTTATTATTATTATTATTATTATTATTAAAAGGGGGAAAGTGGCTGTTTAGATTTTTTTAAGGAATATTATTAATTAGGATTATTTTTACTATTAGTATTATCATTAGTGTTATAATATTATTATAGTTGTTTTTCTTAACTGTATATATGCATTAAATAATTTCAAAGAAAAATATAGATGTGGGTTGGGATAGTTCTACACCCTAAAAATATTTTTTCCAATGATTAGATAATTATCTATAAATATTCTAGCTCATAAAATGTAGGTTTCAACTTATAAAAATGATTTTTCCATTTTCTTCAAGTATTTATATAGATGTAGTTTCCTAAAAATTGTGATATATATATATATATATATATATATATATATATATATATATATATATATATATATATATATATATATATATATATATATATATATATATTTTTTTTTTTGTGATATATATATATATATATATATATATATATATATATATATATATATTATTTTCAAGTAGTTATTAAAATTATTTTGGCTAATAAAAGATATTTTTAATGTAGTAGGAAAAAATTCTAAAATAGTATAAATACTCTCCTCCCCAAATTTCCACTATTTGTCAACCTTACTTATGACTAAGGCATGCTTTTACAATTTTTCTGCAACCTCACCGAACATGGCTATGGGACAATCGAAACTTGCCGGATTATTGCACCACAGCTGGCGTCACACCAGACAAGACACCTTGCATTTACTGTTTAATTTCTTGCTCAATATCATGCATGTTTTATTTCTTATAAGTTGTTCTTTCAAAATCCTATGTAGTTGCAAATTATTATATTTAGTTTTTTTCATGTATTTGGCCTAGAGTTAAGGGACCACCTTTGTTTGTGCCGCATTCATGGGCCGACACTTGTGTACCACGATGTCACGTGTCTCATATAGATTCGGACTTGCGTACCGACCGTACATCGGTGCGTATATGACGAGCGTTAGGATATAACTGCTAATATAGTTGTCTAGAAGACTTAGCGGTTATTAGAAATATCGTGGTGTGGATTCAGCACAAGTAGTACATGGGGAGAGTGAAGACAGTTATTAGGCGCAGGGGCTTTCACACCTTTACCTTCGTCTAGCTGCCATTTGTGACTCGGTCGAGAGCTAGTGGCCGTGCATTTCTTATTTTTTTCTCTAGATGCCACTAGTGCCTCGGTTGAAACACAAATGTGTCGTACATTTACTTTCGTCTAGCTGCCGTTAGTGACTCACCCAAGAGCTAGTGGCCGTGCATTTATTTTTCTCTAGATGCCCCTTAGCTCTCATTCGAGTGCTAATGGGCTGTGCATTTACTTTTCTAGACGCCACTAGTGCCTTGGTTGAAATGCTAACGTGCCGTGTTTCTAGCCTCGAGAGCCCTTGTGTGGAACGTTGTCTTCAAAATGCATTTCACATAGAATGGTTATGGACCTTTATTTGTGTAATCACATTTACTTTTCTGTTGAGCTTTATTATTCAATTATTGGCACGATATTATGTGTCTTGTTACGTCCCTCTGAGGACCTGGTTATCTCGCCGGGTGTGTGCTATTGTCTTTCGCAGGTGTTCTAGCTCTAGCCGTGATCATCGCTATTTCTTCGAGGATGATTACACTTGGATCGTCTTCGCTCGCCAAATTCATTTCTTTTCTCATCTATTTTTTTCTTTTACTTGTTGGTAGTGGATTTGTCTCCGTCCAATATATTTGTCATGACCCGCACCCAGATATACGGGTACGAATACGTGGGCCACGCCCAGCCTACGCCGCGGTATCGGCGGTAGAACGCTGTCAAGTATACTATACTAACTACAACATCTAAGATCCATAACTAGAAATGTACTCATGTCACATCACGAAAACTAAGGAAGATAATACAAGAAATAATAACAATATCTCTAGAACAACTAAAATCGACAAGGATCATAAGACAGGAAAATAAAGAAGTAACAACAAGACTAACTAAGGATAACTACCAGGCAACTTACATAGAAGAATAGTGAGATCCACCTCAGCTAGCAACATCATGAAGTCCAATACTGAGGGCACACCTACTCCTAAAATTTTGTCAACATATCCAGTCAGGATGGAACGAGTACAAATCTCAAATAACAGTTCTAATTAGACGATATTGAAAATGTAGCAGTAAATAGAGAGAATATACAAGAAATCATGAAATGGACATGTGAGTATCATGGCAAGGTAAGCTGTAAATCTAGAGCTAGAATAAGGCAAGTAAAACTGATCATGGCATGTACAAGAATCAAGAATCATCTAACTAAGTGTGTGAATACTAGCTACAATATGTGGCCGGCTTGGGTCTGCACAAGGTCATGATCTAGCCAACCATACGTGTGGTGTATGATTGGCATTCACAAGGTTCACAAGATATACAAGGCGGGTATTGACCACACATCTACACTAATACTCCCCGTCCCCCGACTAGTATAGTGGATCCAACCATGACACATCATGACACGTGATTCTCTGAGAGGGTAGCTAGCCTTTGCAGGAATCGTGTCTATACTATGCACAAGGAACAAGAAAGACTTGCACAAGATATACCAAGGAAAGCGAGGAATAATATATCATGACGGAATCCAGAGAAATACCAATCTGTGTGAACAATGTGTCAAGAGAACAAGGTTATCTACACTAAATACAAGAAAAATAGACGATATCATAAAACAGAAATATTATCAGAGAATGTACTCGCTTGTGATCTGGTGGAATATGTCAACTCAGTCCTAGAACAGTGCCTCGAGGACCTATAGGTGGAAATACTGTATCAATATAAGGGTTTGGAAGTAAAATCAAGTCATACCAAGTCAAACTAGGTCAAGACAAGTCAAGGCAAGTCAAACTAGGTCAATCTAAGTCAAGGGTTGACTTACTGTTGACTTTTGGTCAACTGGTCAACTCTGGTCAATTCTAGGTCAACTCTAGGTCAAACTTGACTAACATTGACTAACAGTTGACTTTGGGTCAACTTATCAACTCTGGTCCAGTTCAAATCAATTTCAGGCTACGGTTGACTTCCGATTGACTTTTGGTCAAAATAGTCAACTGTGGTCAACCAAGGTCAAAACTAGTCTAACCTAAGTCAAATATTGACTTTACTTCGACGTTCAATCAAAGTAGTCAACCATGGTCAAACTGGGTCAAAGCTAGTCTCTACAAACATCTACAGGGTCAACACATTCAATTTCAGTGGTTGTGAAATCACTGGAATCGATGGATCTCAAATACCATAAAAGGAGAAAGATTATAATAATCGGGTAAAAATCTACCGATGTTGTCGGATGATGAAACTAACATCACCAACGTGTCCAGAATGGTCAAATCAGCTAGAATAGCCTGCCCAAAAGTCCAATTTGGACACAGGGGCAAAACGGTAATTTTGGGCCAAAATGATGTTCGTCGTTAGACACACTTTGTACCAAAAAATGTGTCGAAATAAAAGTGCACAAAACCTAACAAATTATATGTCCATGAATCCAGAATGACGATACGAACCCAACGGTATATCCAAAATTAGATTCCGTTGACCCGATCTCAAATTGGTCCGTTGACCAGGACATTAAAATTCGATTTGCACGAAAAAGCGTGTCGGAGCCAATGTTCTCAAAACTCAGCAAATTATATGTCAACAAGTCCAGAATAATGATACGAACCCAACGGTATATCCTGAATTGGATTCCGATGAGCCGAACTCAAAATTATCCGTTGACCCGGATATTGGTATCCGACTTGCACCGAAATACGTGCCGGAACCAATGTCTACTAAAACCTAGCAAATTATATGTCAACGAGTCTAGAATGACGATACGAACTCAACGGTATATCCGGAATTGGATTCCGATGAGCCGGCGTCAAAAAGTCCCGTTGACCCGGACTATGGGGTCCACTTTGTACCGAAATACGTGCCAGGGCCCACGTCCTCCAAATCTAACAAACTTTATATGAAAACAAACCAAAATGACGCCACGAGTCTACTGGTGGTGTCAGAAATTGAATCCGGAGTCCCGGGTTCAAAAATAGAATTTAACAAGTGCAACACTAAGAATTTGAACTGCTAACTTTGGCGTCGAATTCGACCGACCTAACAAGCTCATACTGAAATGAAATCTAAAGAGGGAAGGAAGAGGGTTACACCAGCTGTGCACCGGAACTGGTAGCGCATAAAACGGAGCTGATACGGTGAAGATACGAACCCGCGAAGTTGGCATCGCAAAACTGTCCAAAAATAGTACAAATAAAATGTCAACTTGGTGGCCTGTTTTGATGTATCAAACGACAAAATTAACGGTTCAAACTTGACAGAGGTGAAGAGGGATATACCAAGTTTGAGATGGAGCAAGGATTTTACCGATCCAACGGTCGGATTGTCTAGAAAATCGACACGAAGTCGCTGTCCCGAAACGCGAATTATGAAATACGTTCGCGCGCGTCGACGGGATTCCGTGCAAAACGCACGAAACGCCTAGGCGGAGCGTCCTGGTGGACGGTGGCCGCCACGGGGTGGTGTGCCTGGGTACGCCCGACCATTGGGAGTACTCGCCGACGACGGCGACGGCTGGGGCGGCGCGTGGCCGGCCGGTGCGCGCGTACGGCTGTACAGGTGCTGCTGCTTGCTGCAGCGCCATGGTTGCTACTGCTGCTCGTGTTGCTGCATGGCACGGTGACGCTTGCCCGGCGGTGGTCGACGGTGGCGGTGGCTAACTATGATGGTAGTGAAGTGGTTGTGGGTGGTGGGTGATGGCAATGGTGATGGTGTGGAAGGATGATGAATGATGTAGATGGAGAAGAAGGAGAAGAAGAAGGGAAGAGCTCGACCAATCCATTGGGGGCTGTCGGCATGGTGTGGTGATGGTGAGGGTGGTGATGATGTTCATGGAGGTGGTGGTGGCTGGTGATCATGGTGGTGGTGTTGCTCTCTTGAAGAGCAAGGAAGAAGAAGAGAAAAAAATAAATGAATGAAGAAGGAGTAGTAAAAGTGTGAAAAGGAGAAGAAGGAAAGAAAGAATGGGAGAGGGGAGGTCTGTCGGCCTGGTAAGAATGAGAGGGGAAAGAGAAAGAGGGACGGTGATGGAAGAGTTGATGGTGTGTAAGAAGAGAGAGAGAGAGAGAGAGTTAGTATAATATATGTGTGTGTAGATATTAAATGAGAGGGGAGAGAGGGAATGGAAGATATTAATGTGTGAGAGAGAGAAAGAATAAAGAGAGAGTGGGGGGGATGTGTTTGGCTGTGGGTGAGTTAGGAAAGAGTGTGGTGAGGATGAGAGAGAGAGTTATCCATATTATATATATATATATTTTATTTTATTTTTTTTTATTTTATATATATATATATATATATATATATTTGAAATTGAGAGAGAAAGAGATATTTATATAAAATAAACGTATTTTCAAATAGGGAAAAATGCACACATATCAGTGGGATGTATGGGCAGTCATGGTAGGGTCCATACAAAACTGGGTCGGACGTTGGGCCAAGTTTGGACAAAGTCGAAGCCAAGATTTAATTAATTTATAATTTAAACCAATTAAAATCATGTATGGAATGGGAGCACAAGGGAGATCAAATCGGTGGCACGCAAGTGGCACGTGCATAGTAGGCTCAAAATAGGCCAGGGCCATATATTGGGTCGACTGGATTGGATCGATGTCGGGTCCCAAAATTAAATTAGAATTTAAATCAGATTTTACGGTAGATAATTAATTGGCCTAAATTGAACCGAAAGTTGTGCGAAGGAAATGGAGCACAAAATGGAGTACCTGAGTGGGACACGAAGGTCATGGATGAAGAGCGTCTCGAGTAGATCATTCATGAGAAGTTGGTTCTAAGAAAACGATTGGTCTGGTGCTCCTAAATCAAAAGTCATGGTAACGTGCATATGATGATCAAGGAAAAGAGTGGGAATTCAATTAATAATTAAATGGTCTAAATTGACCCGAACTTGCGCGAAGCTAAAAGAGTACAAGGGAACAAGTTCGAGTGGGATACGAAATATTAATGTGAAGATAATCTCGTTTACTACAAACTTCAAGAAGAATGTTTCCAGAGACTGGCATCCCTGATGCTCTAGAAATCTAAGTCACGGTGGAGAGCATTAAATCAAATAATAATCAAATAATAATATTTATTCAAAATAATTGATTTATAAAATTGAAAAAAATAAGCCCTAAATTTAGGGGCTTACAATATTGTATCAAGACAGTTCATAATCATTATTTGAATACTTTTATTCTTTTATTTTGTGTGGATGAGATTAGTCATAGTTTTACTACAATTACAGCTTATGTATCTATACGAGGCCTACGTACTTGTATGAATACAGCTGGCATGTCTACGTTCCTAGTCCTACGTATTTTGGGACTGGGACGTTACATGTTTTTGTGGTGGCCCATGCAGGTCAAGATAAATTGTTTGGTTACTTTACCGTACCAAACAAGCCTGCGTATAGGATTAGAAGTCTAGGATCTCATCCACATACTTGACCTCTTTCTTAGATTCTATCTACCGTTTGACTCATTGCTTTGCATCTTGCTTGATTCTTTCTATCCTACTTCTTATCTTCCCTTCGTACTTGTTAGAGGTTAAACAGGTGATCCTTACTAGTTAGACACGACTCTTTTGTCCCAAAAGACTTAGTTTAATTCTTTAAGTTGGGTAGAATACCCCACAACCTGACACACCCTTGACCATCAAGGGAATACCAATGGTATTATCTAGACCATAGAGGAATTTAACCCATTTGGCCAACCAAGCCTTGGTCAATAAAATCGTAGAATGATTGTATGGGGAAAAAAAGACTTAGACTCTTAGACTATTCATATTTGTTCTTTATTTCATCTACTCTCAAGTGCCTATTTTTTTACTATCTAAACTATGATGCTAATGTAGCTTAGTTTTTGCAAGCTTATTTTTTTATCGAGCTTGTTCAAGACATATGTTATTTGGGTCGCTCCCACTAACATATTGTCTAATCAGAACCGGTGCATGATGGTCTGATCAACCGAGTGCACTTTGGTTCGCTTTTATCTATCGTTCTACGTGGATGGAGACATAGCTAAACTTGTCCTCTAGAGTCCTATCCGCGACTGCCTTGATAATTCCTTTAAAATTTTTGGTCGTCCTTGAATCACGTATTCGTATTCGATAACGCCTCCTTCGAACTCTATACTGCTTTCGCCTTCACCTATTTTGGAAGGACGATGGCATTATACTAGAACTTCCTCTAACAGTCCTATCACCATGACCATTACCACCCAATGTAACTATATCTTTGTCTTGAACTACTCGACCTTTTTCTTGACCCTAAATTTACAATCTTGACTTTCTAATCACTTGAATTTAAGTGTGATTGCAATCGTCTCTTAATCATATCCTCAACCTAGACTACGAACATATAAACTTCTTTAAACCCTTCTATCTACCGTTGTGCCTTCTTACCCCCTCCTAATTCTGATTTTTGATTTTTGGTACTGATTTAAAATTTTTGTATTGTACGTTGCGTTTTCGTATTGTACGTTGTGCGCAAAAGACGTATTTCGTAATTGCTCGACGAATGCGAATATGTGCGAGTGTACATATTTTTAGAAAAACGTTTTCTTTATATTTTATAGTTTCAAAATAATATATAGTAATTACTTTTACTTACTTAAATTTGTGAAAAGCGTCGCATCAAAATTTCAAAAATAATTTATTAATTTTATAAAAAAAGTTTTTTATTTATTTTAACTTTTTTAATGTTCTATCATATGTGAAGTACGTGAAAATTTAATTCGTGTATATTTTATTTTTTGAAGGCTAATTGTATTTATTTATTTTAACAAGTATTTTAAATAATCGAATAATTGTTTGAATTTTTGAAATTTTATTTATTATTACTTTTAGAAAAGATATTTTAAATTTATTGTGGTAATTTAAACTTGGATTAGATTTTATTTAATTTAAATAAGTTTAACTTAAAGATTGGAAACATCTATATTAAATTTGGATTTGAAAATTTCTAGATTTAATTGAGTTGGATTTGAATTTGGATTTAAATTTATATTTGATTTATAAAGGATCAGTTTAAATTGATTTGAGTCAAATAATATTTATCTACTATTTTTTAAATAAATTCTAATCCTATCCAAATAGAAATTCTCACATCTATAAATAGGCAGGTACTCATCCATAAATTGCTACAATGTACAAAATTCTCCACAAACCAGATGTGCATCGTGTCGGTGTCGCCATTCCCTTCCACTATATTCTTCTTCTATAAATACATATCTATGTCCCGTCCGACAATCCCGGACTACCCAATCCCTCATCTATCGTGTCGGACAACTCCCGACACGATAGTACGAACCCTCCAGAACTTTACCACCCCGCCATCGTCCGCATCCCGACAGCCACCTTCGTCCCGTCGTCACCACCACCTCCTTCTGCACTCCGACCCGACCCTAACCCTAATCCGAACCATCATCGCCACCCGTCTCTGTCACCAGCACGGGCCCATCGCCGCCACCATTAGGTCGGCATCACGACTCCGACCAAACCCGCAGGATCCTGGCAGCCCTATGCTTCCACGACCACCATCGCCTCTCCGGTTAAATCAACAACAGCCACCCGCTGCCACCGCCATCTCTACCAAACCCCATCATCATCGCCAGCATCCTACGACACCACCACCACCGTCCCAAATCCCCAAATCCGGCACCACAGTTATCTCCACATCCCGTCCCTGGGCGTCACCACTGCCATAAACGACCTCGCCGAAATACCCACCACACCATATAAAAGGAAGAAAAAAAACCCAAAAAACCCTCACCTCGATACAATCGGCGAGAGGCCTCCGCACCGCCCCTGCGCGCCGAGCCGCCAGGGTCTCCTCCACGATAGCTCCCCTGCTCGACGAATCCGCCTCACCGCCGCTGCTCGAGAACCCTGCGCCAGCGCCCAGAGTCGTCGCACCACGCCGGACGGCTGCCGACTGCCGCACGTACCCCTTGGCCACCACCGGCAGGATCTAGGCCGAAACCTAGATCGGGATTGCGCCACCGTCACCAAGCTTCCGCAGCGTCCGCCCCCGCGCCTCTGTGTTCTCCTGCGTCTGCTCCGGCCGTCGAATCCCTGCGCAAAATCATCGACGGCCCCGAGAGCATGCGATTGTACCGGCGACGCGGGCTCGCCACCTCCGTCCGATCGCGGCACCAGCCGGCAGCGCCCCATGGATGGCCGCGCCCAAGCCGCTGAACTCCGGTAACATTTCATCCGCTCTTCCCGTCCCCCTCTCTCTTCTCTCTGTTCTTCTCTCCACTCCTCCTCTTCTTTCCCACATCTCTCTCTCTCTCTCTCTCTCGTGATCCCATTTTGGGGGGAGTAACTATTAGTTTTTTTTGGGTTATTATTATTATAAGTATTATTATTATTGTTATTATTATTATTATTATTATTATTATTGTTATTAAAAGGGGGAAAGTGGCTGTTTAGGTTTTTTAAGGATTATTATTAATTATGATTATTTTTATTATTAGTATTATCATTAGTGTTATAATGTTATTATAGTTGTTTTTCTTAACTGTATATATGCATTAAATATTTTCAAAGAAAAATAAAGGTGTGGGTTGGGATAGTTCTACACCCTAAAAATATTTTTTCCAATGATTAGATAATTATCTATAAATATTCTAGCTCATAAAATGTAGGTTTCAACTTATAAAAATGATTTTTTCCATTTTCTTCAAGTATTTATATAGATGTAGTTTCCTAAAAATTGTGATATATATATATATATATATATATATATATATATATATATATATATATATATATATATATATATATATATATATATATATAAATTATTTTCAAGTAGTTATTAAAGTTATTTTGGCTAATAAAAGATATTTTTAATATAGTAGGAAAAATTTCTAAAATAGTATAAATACTCTCCTCCCCAAATTTCTACTATTTGTCAACCTTACTTATGACTAAGGCATGCTTTTACTATTTTTCTGCAACCTCACCGAACATGGCTGTGGGACAATCGAAACTTGCCGGATTATTGCACCACAGCTGGCATCACACCATGCAAGACACATTGCCTTTACTGTTTAATTTTTTGCTCAATATCATGCATGTTTTATTTCTTATAAGTTGTTCTTTCAAAATTCTATGTAGTTGCAAATTATTATATTTAGTTTTCTTCATGTATTGGGCCTAGAGTTAAGGGACCACATTTGTTTGTGCCGTATTCATGGGCCGACACTTGTGTACCACGATGTCACGTGTCTCATATCGATTCGGACTTGCGTACCGACCGTACATCGGTGCGTACAGGACAAGCGTTAGGATATAACTGCTAATATAGTTGTCTAGAAGACTTAGCGGTTATTAGGAATATCGTGGTGTGGATTCAGCATGAGTAGTACATGGAGAGGGTGAAGACAGTTATTAGGCGCAGGGGCTTTCACACCTTTACCTTCGTCTAGCTGCCATTTGTGACTCGGTCGAGAGCTAGTGGCCGTGCATTTATTATTTTTTCTCTAGATGCCACTAGTGCCTCGGTTGAAACACAAATGTGTCGTGCATTTACTTTCATCTAGCTGCCGTTAGTGACTCACCCAAGAGCTAGTGGCCGTGCATTTATTTTTCTCTAGATGCCCCTTAGCTCTCACTCGAGTGCTAATGGGCCGTGCATTTACTTTTCTAGACTCCACTAGTGCCTTGGTTGAAATGCTAACGCGTCGTATTTCTAGCCTCGAGAGCCCTTGTGTGGAACGTTGTCTTCAAAATACATTTCACATAGAATGGTTGTGGAACTTTGTTTGTGTAGTCACATTTACTTTTCTGTTGAGCTTTATTATTCAGTTATTGGCATGATATTATGTGTCTTATTACGTCCCTCTGAGGACCTGGTTATCTCGTCAGGTGTGTGCTATTGTCTTTCGCACGTGTTCTAGCTCTAGCCGTGATCATCGCTATTTCTTCGAGGATGATTACACTTGGATCGTCTTCGGTCGCCAAATTCATTTCTTTTCTTATGTATTTTTTCCTTTACTTGTTGGTAGTGGATTTGTCTCTATCCAACATATTGTATCAAGACAATTCATAATCATTATTTGAATTCTTTTATTCTTTTATTTTGTGTGGATGAGATTAGTCTTGGTTTTACTACAATTATAGCTTATGTATCCATACGAGGCCTATGTACTTGCATGAATACAGCTGGCATGTCTACGTTCCTAGTCCTACGTATTTTGGGACTGGGGTGTTACAAAGACTTAGTAGGGTTCATTTTCAATTGATGCTGGCGCATCAATTCAAATACTGTCTTCAAGTCTTGAATATGATCATCTTTTGATCGACTTTTAACAGCAATGTCATCTACGTAACATTCAACTGTCTTCCGTAGATGTTCTTGAAAGATGTTGCTCATGGCCCGTTGATACGTGGCGCCGGCATTTTTAAGACCAAACGGCATAACTGTATAGCAGTAAACCCCAAGGGGTGTTCAAAAAGCAGTATGCTTCTCATCTTCGGGATGCATCTTGATCTGATTGTATCCTGAGAATCCGTCCATGAAAGACATGCGTTCAAAACCGCATGTATTATCTATCATGACATCAGTAATTGGAAGTAGAAATTCGTCATTTGGACAAGCTGCATTAAGATTTCGAAAATCTATGCAAACTCGGACTTTTCTGTTCTTCTTCATAACAGGAACAATATTGGCAACCCAATCTGGGTGTTGTTCTTCACGAACAAAGCCACATGTAGTCAATTTTTTGACTTCTGCTTCGATTGCATCCATCATGTCTGGTCGAAAATGCCGTTGCTGTTGTTTCACAGGCTTGGCATTAGGAAGAATATTGAGTTTATGAGTAGCAACTTTAGGATCTAGACCCGGCATATCCTCATAACTCCAGGAAAAGATATCAATATATTCTTTAATCAATTTTAGCAGCTCTTCCTTTTCATCTTTGGAAAGGTTCTTACTAATAAATATTGGGTTAGACGTAGTCCCGTCTCCAACATCAATCTGGAGAATTTCATCCTCCGTAGGTGGTTGTCGTTGTTCAAAACGAAGTTCCTATTGGGTATCCATCTGTTGAGCCCAAGGGTCATTTTTAAATAATTCAGATTCTTCTTCAGTTTGAACCATGTTGACTGAGAATACACATTCAGATTCATCGTAATAGTCCTCTCCAGCATATTCAAATTCGATGAAATAGATTTCTTCGGATTCTGAGGATTGTGAAGAATTAGAAGAGAATTCTTCTTGTATATCATCATTAAACATGTGGGACGGATCATATCCCAACCCATGACGAGTTTTCTGGTAAAACGGATCACCACATAATGGTAATCTTCTACCCTTGCCTTGATTGAGACCTTGCATAGTCTTCAAATTATATCCTATATTCTGGATAATCTTGAGAGATTGTTGACTATTTTTGTCAATTCGGATTTTTCCTCTATCTTTATCTCTAAGATCATCTGTCTGAACAACAGGGATGTTTCTAGCCAGGCCAAACACAATTTTGTGCTTATTTTTCTTATCAGACGGAATGACGAAATAAGATTCTTTATGACGTCTAAAAGTTACACAAGCTTGTGATGAAGCGGCTACAGAAAGAAGATAGGGAGAAGATGTTAAGAACCTTTGAGCATAAGGTCCAACATCAACATGAGGAGGAAAAGAATTTTCCTTATGGTCAATGTATGAAGTTTCTTCTGTATCTATGTCATCTTTATATTGATGACCTTGATCATCTGGAGATAAAGTCATTCTTTCAACAAATTTGATAGCCATATACTCAAAAAGGAAATCTTCATTGATATTGGAAAGTACAGAATGATCAATATTTACATCATTTATAATTTGACTACTATGCTTCGGATTGATCATTAACGGACCATCATCCGTCTTCTGCGTAGACTTGTCAAGGTTGATGACCAATGGTGGTTCTGGATCATTCGTACGAGAAGTACGTCCCTTGACTTTGATCATAAGAGGTTGAACTTGGCTCTTGACTGGAATACTCATTGATTCCTCAAATGAAGCTAGAGTTCTTCCTTTGACCTTGATCATCAGAGGTTGATCACTGACAGGTTGGGGTTGGATTCGACCTTTAACCTTGTTCTTCAAAGGTTGGTCTTCTGGAGGATCTTCATTGACAGACTGATCTTCAACAGGTGATTGCTCTTCAGCCATATCTGATATCTCTTTCACATGCTCTTGTTTGTAGAGTATGAGTCAGAAAAATAAGCTTCAATACCCTTGAAAGGATTGATATCAGCAAATTCAGTTTTCACAACCCCTTGGGAATCCACGTACTTGAAGCATTGGTGGAGAGTTGAAGGCACAATGTTATGCTCATGTATCCACGGTCGCCCGAGAAGGATGTTGTAGGATACGTCGGAGTTGATAACATAGAAGGTTGCCATAGTTCGAAGATCACCAATCTGAATCTTCAGACGAATCTTCCCCAGTGGTTTACTCTTGCCAGAGTTGAAACCAACTATTGTGGTACTAGTGTAAGTCAAATCACTAGTAGGAATCCTCAAAGGTCTCAACATACTCTGAAGAATAATGCTAATAGAAGACCCAGGATCAATGTAAATCCTGTCAATTTCAGTGGATCCGATATACCCAGTGTAGCATAAAGGCCTGTCATGCTTGTTATGCTTCAACAACATGTCTTCTTGTGTGAAAATAATATTAGGAATTGCCTCCATCACACTATGGCATTGTGGGCATAACATTGGTACATTATCGGGAGTCTTGAGTTGAGCTAAGGACGAGTCAGCTTGCAACAAAGCTTCACTCAAAGTTTTGCGACTTTTTTTAGAAAGGCGAAGCAACTCGAAGATAGAGAGTCTAGCCGGAGTATTAGCTAACTGGGATAGAATATCAAATTTGTAGGATTTTATCATCACCTCTTGACTGGAAGCAGACTTTAATGGGACGTCAAAGCGTACTGCTTTCTGTTTCCCCTTCTCAACCACGGATGGTTTAGCAGGAACATGAGAAGGTTGAGCTGGTAGTGTTTCCACTATGTCTTCTGCTTCTTTGGAAGATCCCTCATAATTCTTGTGGTACTCTTTTCCAGATCTCGTACCAGCAAAGCTTTCTTCCTCAGACTCAGGAGAAGAAAGTACCCTATTACAGGATTTAATCTTCTTTCCCCTAGCCTTCTTCTTTCGAGGAAGCTCAGATCCCAATCCAACAGTGGATTTTTGACTTTGAATCTGTAAAGGAAGTCGCATTTCTTTATCATAATTCAAACCTTCCGCCTTCTGAAAGTCATAGCCCATCTTTTTCATGAGAAGAACTGATTAATGACTGTATTAATGAATGGGCAGCGGACTTTTAACAGGTGGTTCAACAGAGGAAGGAGAAGAGATCTCTGTAACTACAAGAGAATGAGGAATAGAAGCCTCTGTAGCTACGGGAGACGAAGGATTCCGGATACAAGGAAAAATCCCTGTAGGAGCTTTTTTATAAGCAGCAAAAACTTGTTGTGCCCTGTATAAGGGAACACTGTTCATAGCTAGCTACTGCTGATGAGTCAACTTGAGCTTGGTAGGAGAAGCCAGACTTGGAGGACATATGTTCAAACCTCTCAGTCTATCTTCCAAAGGAATGTCATCCCATAGATGATCCAAATCATCAGGATCTGGAATAACATGAGAAATCATGTTGCAAGTTTTGACTTTCTTACCTTTCTTGGATTTTGAAGTTTTTCCTTCATCTTCCATTTCAGGTACTAAGTCAGGATGTACCCATATAATTTCACCATTCTTTAATGTGAGAGGCAACAATCCTTCATTTTTGTAGCTCCCCTTCCCGGAATTTTGAAATAATCTATTTTTTACTTATTTTTAATTAAATGGTAATTTTTAGATTTCATAAATAATTAATTATCATATTTAATTGTTATATTAAATTGTTATAGTGTGGTTTATAATTTATGCGTATATATATATATATATATATATATATATATATATATATATATATATATATATATATATATATATATATATATATATATATATGTGAATTGTGTATATGTAAATTCTAAATATATAAATGTATGTGAATGTATATATAAATATGTATACTATATATGTGTATATATATATATATATATATATATATATATATATATATATATATATATATATATATATGTATATATATATATATATATATATATATTTATATATATATATGTATATATATATATATATATATATATTTATATTTTTTTTTTTTTTATATATATGTATATATATATATATTTATATATATATTTATATATATATATGTATATATATATATATATATATATATATATATATATATATATATATATATATATATATATATATATATATATATATATATATATATATATTTTAGTGTATGTATATATATATACACACATAAATATATATATATATATATATATATTTTAGTGTATGTATATATATAGGAATTTATGTGTGTATATATATATACATACACTAAAATATATATATATATATATATATATATATATATATATATATATATATATATATATATATATATATACATACACTAAAAGAATCTAACTAAGAGATAATAGCAGTAAGGGCCAGCCGAGCAGGCCCATAGGCCAAGCTAGGCCAGCCCAGCTCTCGGCTGAGTGATTCCCACAACAACCCGAGCCTGAGAATCTCCAAACCGAGCAGTGAACGGGCAGACCCGACCCCCATTGCGTATATGAAGCTGCCATATATACGCGAGAGACGGGGGGAGCACAAAATACGCACCCCTAAACCACGCTCAGGAGACCTCGACCGCCGACCTCCTACCTCCGTGCGCCACCGCGAGCCACCACCGCCGGCCGGCCAGGTGCGGGGACCAGCACGCGCGCGCGGCAGACCCTGGTAGCGACAACAATGGCAGTTGGAAGCCCAACTTCGCGAGGAGTTTTTCTCCTCGTCTCTCGATCGTTTCCCGATCTTCTTTCTCTGGTATGTACACAACTTTAGCGCCTACAAACCCCAGTAAATAGTTCATTCCCTTTCATGTTAGGATCGGTTTTAAATCGAATCAAAGATCGTCAAAAACCTGTTCATAAACAGGGGATCGAGTAGCCCAAACCCCCATGTTCGGAGATAAACCCTGATTAATCTAGCAGTAATCTTTGGTAACTTGCTGAATAGAAATTTCAGACCACATGTAGGGCTTCCTAACCTATTTTGTAGACCTAATTTTTATGAAGTATACGCAGAGAAATTCGTTCCTAAAAATCGAGAAAAACCTATTTTTAAAACTGTAGAAAATATTAAAAACTCTCCGATACCACGTGCGTCACGCCAAACCGGGCGACGTGGTCGCGAACCGAAAGCTTCGAAAGGTGCGTAACGGCTTCGTGGTCGTGTGGTCTTTGACGGAATTCAAATTGGTCGCGTGTGCGCGACAAATTTGATGCGTATCCACCGAAATTTACCGTATCGGCCTCTGTGCAAGTTTTCCAATTACTTCGTGCACGCTCGTCAGATCGAGACGAAACTTGTGCTATCAGGACCGTTTCATTTTTCTGGTCCTGTATACCAAGTTTGGTCCAATTCTGAGACAGTTGAATCGTACGTCGTTTTGCGGGCCGTACGGTCCCACTCAACGGACGATTTTGTGCATGGCCCACCAAAATCCAACTTTGGACATACGGTTGGGTTCGTATCAAAAAACTGGATCCGTAGACATGTAGTTTGACGACTTTAGAGACCGTCGACGCTGGCACGCTTTTCGGTGCAAAGCGGGTCCAACGACGGACATCATTTTTGCCCAAAATTATCGTTTTGCCCCTGTGTCCAGAATGGGACTTAAGGACAGGTAATCCTAGCTAATTTGACTATTCTAAGAATGTTGGTAATATTTATTTCGGCATCTGGAGACTTCTGCATGTGTTTACTGATTGTGGCTAATTGAGTGGTATGGTATTATTGGTTTCTCCAGCTAAGGACCTCAGGAAAGTGTACTTTCTGATTGCTTTCGATTCATAGTAGTCTTTTCATTTCATGTCTATACATATATCTTGCTGCTTGTTGACACGCTCGTCACACGGAGTAGTCGGGAGGAAAAATATCTTAGTAGACATGTGGACTACCCAGAACTATCCCCCGTATCTTTTGTGAATACTAGCAGCTGCACATGACACATGCAGTGTGCCTTATTTACCCCTAGCCGTTCACATGTCGAAAAGGATATTTCACACCACATAGGTAGATGTCTTTTATTTTTCCTTTATTTCTCTATAATGCAATGTCATCAGTTATCTTCCAGTTTTTATATCTCATATGTTATTTTCATGTCTTGTCAATTCTATTGTGTTTTTGTATTGTCGTCGGTTTGTGTATTTGTTCCATTCTTGACTGAAAACCAATATTTTTCAGGTTTAGCCGCGATCACTCTTAGCATTGGGAAGGCTTGGGTATGCTGAGGTCAACCTAGAAATAGAAAGCAATTATATCAATTTTATTAATTGTAAAATCTTGTATTTTTTTTAATTATAAATATTGGAAATGTTGTAACAAAATAGAAATGTGAATGAGCAGCAAATATTGTACTTTTGAGCATTTATTTCTTGCGGGCTTGACAGCGTTCTACCGCCGACTCTGCGGTGTAGGCTGGCTTAGACACGTCTTGTATCCGAAAAGCGGATGCAGGTCGTGACAAGTTTTCTCTTTGGCAGGCAGGATATTCATAATCTTTAT
Source organism: Iris pallida (assembly GCA_029216955.1). NCBI lineage: Eukaryota > Viridiplantae > Streptophyta > Magnoliopsida > Asparagales > Iridaceae > Iris > Iris pallida. The sequence continues at coordinate 1,963,088 of JANAVB010031614.1, read as the reverse complement.
CGTCACCTTCGGAATTGGGACAATCCCATCTGGGACTTGCTGTGGAGGAAAACATCTAAATTGAAGAGAAACCATATTGGTTGTGATCGTATGCTCATCGTTAGTTAAAGCGATGGCATTGGCATTTATCAGCTCCTGGATTTCTTTTTCAGGACATAACAAGCCTTAGTTGGATGATTTATGTATCTGTGATAAATACAATATTTGGGATTGTCAGTCAGATTCACCTCATTAGGCCTTTTAGGCTCTGGAATCTGGAGTTTGCCGCTCTTTACCAGACATTGAAATATCTCTGGGATATCGCTCTCGTCAAAAGAGTATTCTTCTTTTGGCTTAGAAGACTCCTGAATATTCGGCGTCGTTTTGTTCTTGGAAAGATTAACCATGAGAGTATCCTTGCCCTTCCCATTATGATTGCCGGAATTATTACCAGAAGAGCCTTTCTTTTCTTTATCCTCTGAAGCAAAAATCATGCCATATTCACGAGACAACCTACCATTGGTCTCGGCAGAAACTGCTGCTATAATAAACGAGGCCTAATCTGTGAATTGGGAACCCGTGAAGACAGCAATGGATGGTCGCAGATTCATCTTGCATGTATCAATCAACGCTGAATCTGGCATGCCATGAGGCATTTTCAGAGTTGCCTGTCGGAAATGTTCGATGAACGTCCGAGTATCTTCTTTCTCCTTTTCTTTGATCTCTATTAGGGAGGACATATTCATATCCATACCTCCTTCATAGAAGCGGGAGAGAAACATTGCTTTAAATTCGTCAAAAGACGAAATGCAATTGTCGATTAAACTACGATACCAATCGTAAGCCGAACCCGTCAAGCACCCGATTAACACTCGAGTGAAAAGAGCATCATTTTTTACAAATGCACAGTCATAATATCAAAGTAATTGATATACTGACTAGGAGAAGCCTTTCTATCAAACAAAACCACCGATTGTGGTTTGAATTTCGGAAGAAAGGGTACATCATTCCAATAAGGAGGATAAGGTTGCTTAATCCCTAACCTCTAGAGCTGATCCTTGTGCTTCAAGACTTCAAAATGTGCTTTTAATTCACGCACTGCCTGAATAGCTTCACTAGTTTGAGGAAGCACATTTGATTGAATAGTTGTTGGATATACCGTGACCCCCACTGGAGGTGGTACATCTTCTGGAATGATGGGATCTGGAGAAGCAGAATTTTGATTAATAACAGGCTCTTGATTATTCAAAGGTATGTCAACCCCTTGACTATTTTGAGTTTGTGCTGCTACTTGCACCGGTGTTACTACTGCCGGTTGAGTGGTCTGTTGAGTCATTATTATCTGGTGCATGCTTTGCATCATGGTAAGCATGTCATTTAATGATTGTTCAACGGCAGTGAGACGTTGTTCTGTATTAGCAGATGACGTCTCTGGTTCATCACCAATAGCATAGGATTGAACCTCTCTTGAAGATACAGAAGGATTAGTATAGAGGTATGAATCAACACTATCCGTTTCGGACTCAAGAGATTGAGTACCCCAGCTTCTGAATCAGAAGTCTGCAACGGTCTTTGCCTTCTTGATCGAGTATTCTGATATACTCCTTCAAAGGAATCAAGAAGTCTGTTGAATTGTTGTTGACCTGGAGTTTGGGACGTATTGCATCTTGGACGTCGTCCTCTATTGGTATGAGATGCCATATTGACTGAGGCATATGACAACTCATGTTCTTGGTCATCAACTTGTTGTTGAGGCGCATTAAAACTTAACCGGTCAAAAACTGACCGTTTAGAAGCTGAACAACAACACTTGATTACAATCTGATGACACTCGCAATGATGATTTTCTTGGGGGAGTGTCACAGAAGATTGTCTGTTTTTACGCTTTTGTACTAAGAACTCGCATAAATCAGAAGGAGCAGAGGAAGTAGTCTTCTTTATTACATTTTGGATAGATAAACGTTTAGTCCCTTGTGTATAAAGAAGACTACTAGCTGCATTCGCAGAACCAACCTGTGCATTTTTACGCGCTTGGAGTTGCGTGCGTAAATCCTGAGATTTTTGAGCAGAAAGGACTCCATATTTATTGCGTGTAATTTGAAGGTTTGGTACCTTGCGTATAGCAGTATAAGAAGGTTGTTAGTTGAAAACAAAAGTTTTACCAACTATATTTTTATGCTTCATGCGTGTAGGTACATGCACTTTAGATACAGAAGCATCCTTGTAAATTTTATCTACACTGTCACAGACAGGAGATTTACCTTTATGCATAGAACGCAAAACACGAGTATCTGCCACGTCATAGACGGAAGATTTTCCTTTACGCGTGGAGCATAAATTTTGTGTTTCTATCGCATCACAGACGGGAGATATGTTTTTACGCTCAGAACATAAAGTATTGGGGTCTACCACGTCACAGACGGGAGACTTGTTATTACGCGCAGGGCGTACAGCTTTGGAGTCTACCACGTCACAGACGGGAGACTTGTTCTTATGCGCGGGGCGTAGAACTTGATTTTTACGCCCAAAGCGTAAAACCTGAGGGTCTGCCACCTTACCAACGGAAGACTGATTTTTACGCCTATGACATATCACCGAAGTAGAGACTGCCTCATCACAGATGGGAGTCTCTACAACAGGAGTAGGAAGGATTCCTTTGCCTTTAGAGACAGCAGGGAGATCAGAGGATGCCTTGGATTTGGGAATCCAAACTTTTTGCGCCTTTCTCGATTTCTGAACATTGGAGCAGCGAGTACCACCCCCAGTTCGGAGCATTTCTTCGTAAGCAGTCTGGTCGAAGTGTACAACCAGAGTCTTCTTTGTCGATCCGATCGACACATCATCGTATTGAGCAATTCCCTCCTCGTCAGAGGAGAAGGTCGTCTCCAGCAGAGTCGCCATTTTGTTTCACTTAACAAAATGCCTAAAATTGGCCTTTGAAAATAAAATGAGAAAAGTACAAAAAAGTACAAATTGTTCTGCGAAGTATTGCTATGGAAGTCTGATCTGAAGACGATCACTTTGTTCCTTGGACTATACGATGATGATGAAGATCACTGCTAGAAGATGAATAGCCGAAAGAACTAAGTCACCAGAAAGGTAACGACGCACTTGGGCACTGATGGCGAGGTCGAATACTTTCCTGCTTTGCTTCACTCTGTTCTGGAAGAAAAAAGTTGAAGAAGAATGCTTCCCAAAATCAAAGTCTCTGGGCTCTAATTTATGTATTCTCTCATGTCTCTCTGATCTCCTCCCCTTTTTGATGTGGAAAATAAGTCTATTTATAGACTTGACCCCTTGTGCGTAAAAAGCAACAAAATTGGGTTTTTACGCTGGTAACTGTCACCCACGATGGAAGTCACCCTCTACATATGTTGACACGTGTCTCATTATTTCAACAAAAATAGGGAGCACGTACACACGTTCCTCAATAAATGTGGCAAGAAAGCCTCGTGGATAAACCACGTTCCAAAGTAGTCAGGAAGGATCGGGCGTAAAAACGACCCAAAATATACTCCGAGCGTAAAGTAGCAAACTGGCGTAAAAACAACCCAAATAAAAATTTCCAGCGTAAAGTGGCTAAAATAGCCTTGAGCGTAAAACTTATCCCAAATAGACTTTACACTCACAATAGCCTTAAGCGTAAAAGCTCACATAACTATCGTGCGTAAAAAAGAAGTGATTTTATTAAGCGTAAAATAGCCTTCTCTGCACACCATACGACAAGTATCGGGTTTGGTGACAATCCGATCTGCTCCACTTCGTTGTTGCATGCTGTCAGCATAATCATTCTGTCAAATCAAATCTTCTGCATTAAATACGGTCTGACAGTTTGTCTCTAGGCGTAAAACTCAATAAACTGTCTTGGCGTAAAGTAGCTCGCGTAAAGTCCAGTGCAAATGGCCTTGGCGTAAAGTAGCTCACAAAGAGGTACTTGCGTAAAGTCTTCAATTCCTTTGATTTAGTCAAAATAAAGCACTTTTTACGCTCTTACAAGACCACCTTCAAAGTTTTCGGAATTTGAAAAGACTTCAAAATTTTTGAAATACTTTGAATATGAAAAGTCAAGAAATGGCACCGTTGGAAAAAACTGTCTCGATGACATAAGGGCCTTCCCATTTCGCTTGGAATTTCCCTTTGCTCTTATGAGTCATCACCATCGGTCTTCGAACAGCTAGTACTAGCTCACCAACTTTAAATACCCTCTCTTTAACTTTACGATTGAAAGTTCGAGATATACGGGCTTGATATAGTTCAATATGCTGTTGAGCTTGAAGGCGCTTCTCGTCCAATTCTTCAAGTTCTTGGAGTCGTAAGCGATCATTGTCCTCTGTAGTTAGCTCATTAGCAATGGCTATTCGAAGAGATGGAATCTGAATTTCCAATGGAAGGACAGCCTCACATCCGTAGACCAATGAAAATGGTGTAAAACCAGTAGGAGTTCGGACTGTCGTTTGATAAGCCCATAAACATTCTCCAAGTTTCTCATTCCAATCATGTTTATTAGAAGAGACGAACTTTTTGAAAAGTTTGATGATCGTCTTGTTGAAAGCTTCGGCTAAACCATTAGCAGCTGGATTATAAGCCGTAGACGCCAAGTTTTGGATTCGATTCTTACCACAGAACCGATAAAATGCCTGATTGGCAAATTGTGGTCCATTATCATGTATTATCCGTCGTGGAATGTCGAAGCGATAAATAACATGGTGTTTGACGAAGCTAATCACATTAGATATTTTCACTTCAGCAAGAGGAACCGCTTCTGCCCATTTAGAAAAGTAATCGGTTATAGCCAATATAAAAACCGATGTCCTTTAATAGAAGGAGGGTTAATCGGACCAATAATGTCCATGCCCCAGGCTTCGAAAGGCCAAGAAGCTGCCGTAGGATGGAGGAATTCAGATGGTTGATGAATAAAATCAGCATAAATCTGACATGCTTTACACCGTCTAGCATAATCTACAGCATCTGCTATCATAGATGGCCAATAAAACCCCATCCTTCGAATGCGGTCTTGTAATTTCGGACCAGGTTGATGAGCACCACAAACACCATCATGAGCTTCACGAAGTGTTTGCTTAGCTTCACTCTCTGAGAGACAGCATAGCAAAAGTCCATCATATGAACGACGATATAACATATATAAAGACGAATCATAATAAAATCGAAATGATCGTCTCCTGATGGATGCAGCTTCTTTTGGATCTTCAAGCAAAATCCCATGAACCACATAATCAATAAATGTACTTCTCCAATCCCTCCGTTGGGAACTTGATTCTGTAATATAATTCTGTTCAATATTCAGATTATCCTTTACACAGAATAAGTCTCGGTCCAACAAAGTAATGGTATTTTGTCTTCGAATTGGAACAGCTAAATCTGCAGCTAAGCTTACAAGAGCATCAACTTCCAGATTCTGAGAACGTGGTACGAATTCGATGAAGAATCCTTTGAATGAAAGGACCAACTCGATTACCACTCGGTGGTTCATGGGAAGATCATCTGCACCTGGTGGAGTTCTCGTACAACAACAGTTTCCAAGCTAGTATCCAGATGGCACCATTCGAGGCACTATATGGAAGGAAGTTCATATCCCCACTAGCATGAGACGATGTTGGAGAGAGGAAGATGCTTGGTCTAGAGATGATCACTCAGACAGTCGAGGTGGGTCAGGAGAGTCAGAGATCATCTTCGCGTTGCACAAGATCGTCAGTGGCATTGGGCCGATTCTTATCGACGTCCCCTTGAATTTTCTGTCGGCGACCATGTATTCCTGAGGATCTCGCCTAACCGTGGCGTCATTCTTTTCTGCGTACAGAGAAAGCTTAGTCCTAGGTATATACAGCCGTTCGATATTCTGGAGTGAGTAGGAGATGTGTCCTATCGTCTCGCTCTTCCGCCGTCTCTGAGTAAGGTGTATGACGTGTTCCATGTATCCCAACTACGACGGTATATTTCGGACCCAAGTCATACCCTGGATCATTCGGAATTGGTTGTTGGTACCAACCTTTCGTATGAGGAGAGGCCCGTATCCATATTGGACCAAAGAGAGAAGATACTAAAGAACAAGACTATCAAGTTAGTCCGTGTTGTTTGGGGTCATTTCTCCTTGGGTGAGTCAACGTGGGAGCGTGAGGATGATATCCGATCGCGATATCCCGACCTGTTTGACTCGTGATGTATAATATCTTTCTTATGCCTCATGCCTTCGATTCCTTACTTGCATGAATAATTGCTTGATTGTTTGAGTAGTATAGCTTGCCTGTGATTAGTATAGCTTGTTCTTGCATCTCTAGCCTCTTGATTAAATTCTGAGGACGAAATTGTTTTAAGGTGGGCAGAGTTGTAATGACCATGGTTCGTATTACGTATTTTAGTATACGTGTACGTATTTTGACTCGTATTGCATGTCTCCTCGCATGATTTATTTGGCATTTTATTGCTCAATTTGGTTCGGCTTGTTTGACTTGGTTCGGTTTGTGAAACAAACCCCTACCTACCACCACCATCATCATTTATTAACCCAACACTCTCTCTCTCCTCATTCACTCTTCTTTTTTCCTCACCATTACTCTCCACCTACCAGGAAGGTTTAGGCAAGTGCATCTTGCTTCATGGAGGAATTCTATTTTTATTGTTCCACTGTCTTCCTCATGTGTTTCTAACCCACTTTAGTACTTAGTATTTTTCATTTCGTGGTTAATTTCTTCTAAATCTAGCTTTGTGGTATTTTCGATTTTTATGAGTTTTGATCTACCAAACCTGCATATTTTTGTTATTTGATGGTTCCATGTTGTACAGAATTCTATTTTACCCAAATTTGACCTACGGGAGTCCGGATTTGGGTTCCTATTGTTGTTTGGTGGAGTATGGAGGCCATGGTATTTTGATGGACATGTTCTTTGTAGAAGCCATTAATTACACTTTTGGCCGCATGCAACATTGTGTTGCTGAGCCGCAATTGCATTTTGCTAGCTGTTACTTAGCAAATATATTTCTAGCCATATGGCCGTTAATATATTGTTGGCCGCATACAAATGCTTATTTACTGGCCACATGCAAGTGTTTATTTGCTTGGCCGCAAGAGCATTTCTTTGCTTGGCCGCATGCAAATACCATTAGCTTTGGCCGCATGGCCATTTGCTTGCATGGCCGCATGGCCGCATGGCCATTTGCTTGCATGGCCGTATGGTCATTTGCTTGCATGGCCGTATGGCCATTTGCTTGCATGCATTTGCTTTGGCCGCATGGCCATTAGCTTTATTGCATGGTTTTAAATTGTGGCCGCATGCACCTTTATATGGTTGGCCGCCTATGCCCCCTTCAATTAGTTGTGTGACCGCATTTACCTTATTGCTTTTAACCGCGTGTGCAATTATTTAGCTCTTGGCCGCATATGGTATAGTGACAACATTTATTGACTGGCCGCATGGCAATTTAATGCGACAAGTTTTTTATGAGCCGCATGAGTCCTGATTTCTCCTGCCGCATGCCCCTGTCTCCTGAGCCGCATGATTCCTCCACTGTCCTTTCCCCTGCTAATATTTAATTACTACATGTATGCTTGTGCCATATTAATTTTAAATATGTTTTCTGATACGATGGTGATCCGTTGTGGTGCACTTTTGGCAAATGATATGACATGATAGTGGTCCGTCATGGCGCCCACCTAACAGTGAACATGACATGATATATATCTCGAAGGATGTTGCGACGGCGAGCATGTCATGACAAGATTGAATGGCCTGGACACCGTAGATGATTGTGTTTGTACAATGAACCTGAACCGGTAATGTTTGCATCATGTCTGGGACAGGAATCCCTGAGTACCACGGTCAGGGGTACCTACTTAAATGGCTAAGGCTAATAATTAGAATAATTCAGTAGTCATGAGAGATTTCCCCAGTTACAGGCGATCCTGTTATCCCGGCCACCATTGTTGGACTTGCAGCCTGCCGACGAGTAGGGCACAAGTCTAGATTCACTGATATATGAAAAAGAACGAGGCGCTGCTGAATGAATTTAAGTCGCCTGGATAACCTGGATTAGCTACAGGGCTTGTGGCTGGAGGAACATCTCACTGCATATTGCTAGTAACTAATGCTTGTGATAACTCTAGTTAGCTAATGTAGAAAGCCGTAGTCACTGATTGGCCGGGAGCGATTGTATGTTGTAGTTTCAGTGCTCGATTATTGTAGGCTTGATTGCATGATTGTCACTTTTAACAATAAAGATTCAGAGGCTGAGTTCTGTTCAGGAGAAGGGTTACAACCCCGGTCCTTGTTTGGTTTAAGGGTTGTAATCTGGCTCCCGGAGCAGTTCTGAGTCATCTCTTCGTTTATTTTCTTATTGCACCCCATGTCACGCTTGTTATGTTTTACCTTACCAACAAGATTTGGAGATGGAGTTCTATTCAGGTGAAGGGTTACAACCCCGGTCCTTGTTTGGTTTAAGGGTTGTGACCTGGCTACTTGAATGGTTCCTTCGTACTCTATTATGATTGTTGTCATTCTTTTATTATCAAGCTCTTTTGTAACTATTTTTAATATTTATTTCTGATATGCTGGTTTTAGTTCTTAAGTGAAGCCTCCTTTGTGGCACTTGCTTTTTCTGGGATCTGACCCAGCTTGTTTTGTATGGCTAGATTTCGGAGCAGCTCCAGAGAATCTACCGACTTTCCAGCCCGATGGTGACCACCAGGCGTAACCAGGGCAACGAGTGGGTTTATATTTTTCTCTCCCACTCTATTATAATATTTTTATTTTGAGGCGTTTAGCCGGCGACCACCTGTTAGCTCGTATTGCATACCTTATTACTGTCTGCCTACGAGCTGTAATTGACAGATCCTAGGGTTGATCATGTATGACTAAACTCTTGCTAGTCCTCACATTTTGTAACGACTAGCTTCATGATCAGCTGAATTTGTAATGTTTGGGACGCCTTACTATAGTATATTTGGTGATCTTACATCTTGTAACTTTACTTGCTTTCTTGAGATTAAGACATTTAGGCTTGTTATTGACCATAGGAGACGGATGGTTGTAGTTAAACCCTCATATATCTAGACAGCCGTGACCGTATAGTGAGGTGGATTCCATTTCATTATACATAGCTGGCTATGTATGCCCCCGCTCTCCAGTATTTTGGTTCTGGGGCGTTACAGAGTATCTTACTATAATGCATTGCTTGTGTTAAGGTGTGTACATGAGGTGTGGTGGGGCACAAGTGTGTGTCATATGGGAGTATTTTCCTAGAAGGAAAAAAGGATTAATTCCAACAAAGATGTAAGTTGATTTTTGTTGTGCGGACTCGGACTCGGACACGGACTCCAGGATGTCTCGTGCATGCACGGGAGTGTTCGGTGGGTAAGCGTGGACTGGCACACTTCTATGCTGATTGTGGGATGATCTAAAATATCAAACTCTATTTTTGAGTATTGGTATTTTAGTCCCATATCGAATAGGAGAAGAGACGAAGTCTCACTCCACTCTATAAATAGAGCCCCTTGGCCTCCTTTGAAAGAAGCACCAAGAAGAGAGTTAAAGGAGTCCGTAAAGTCTAGGAAGCCTGTTCAAGTCTTAAATATTGACTGACGAGCGTTCCAGAAGTTCTCTAGAACTTGCTGGTTCCTGGAAGCGGATCGTATATAGGCGAATCTTTCTTTGAGCAACGGTGATCTTATCACCCCAACAAAGCTGCCTTTCTCTTTCTTCTTTCCTTCTCTTCTTCTATGATCTAATCAGATATTTCTTGTGGGCTTTCATCGCTGCTGCTAGCAACTCGATTTGTACCTTCCTAAAAGAAGCTCTACTTTCGTTTGCTGTTGTAACGAAATCTCTTTAGATTTTCGTTACCCAGAATCTTCCAAGGATCTCTGTGTGCACCTTCTTTGAAGTGTTGCTACAAAATATTGTTACTATTGAGACAACTATTTTGTTTCTCGGTTTTTCATCGAAAATTACGTCTCGGGAATAATAGATATCAATGTAATTTATTTGTTTCTTGTGCTTACAATCCTAACTACAATTTATATCCAATTATTTATGTTGTTACTGAAAATAAAAATACTGATTCATGTACGTAACTTTTATTTTGGCAGGCACAATTGGACCTCTTCCCATTGACTTGTAATTACAACAATTTAAAGCCATGATATGGAAAGCCCTACTTTGGAATTGCTGATGCTTTTAGAAACCAGAAACAGAAGCAACAGCTTTTGAAAATTGTATCATGGAGAGGATTGTAGTTCCCTATTATCTTATTTCTCTCTCTAAACTTCTTATGGTTTTGAAAAACTCTCCATACTTGCATGAGCTTGCCTAGTTAGCCTAGTTGAAAGATTGGTTTATCTTACCACCTAACACTTCATTTAGTTTTTAATACGAACCCTCTTGTTCATAGCTATCTTGGCTAAAGATATACAACCGACATCGAATGTCAATGTCACATCTTAATAGTTTTGTCAAATCTACAGAACCTTCTTATGCTCCATATCGACCCAGTTCTGATGGGAAAGAAAGAAGAAAATGTCTGGACGATGACGGTGACGACGAAATCAATAAGATAAGAAAAGGAGAAAAGTCCACGTGTTGTAAGTTGTGCAAATCCTTTCGTGGCCGTAAGGCGAAGTCCGTCACGGTTGTGGGCCGGCCAGCCAACCCCTTGGACCTGTTCAAAGATGGCTACATATAGATAACGACTTCTATAATCTGTGGTGTTTCTTAAGTCGACTCCTTCACTGTTGCATTTAAATGTGCTTTGTAATATTGTACACAAGAATTTCAAGTTCTCTTCCTATATAACAAGAAAAGAGCATGTCGCAAATGAAACCATAGACTTGCTACTAGTGGACCAAACCAAAGGTTTGCCAACTTCTCCCAATGTGTAGGCGGCGAGGGTGGAAGAGCTGGGCGACCGCCATAGGCTCCTCAATAGGCAAGTCCTCCGTTCGAACATGGTCAAAGATTACTTACTAGTCGGAAGGTCCAAACATGCTCTAGACCCGCTGAAGTAGTACACGTAGCTGGTAATAACTTTAGTAGGAAGGCAGTCCAAAGCGGTGTTACATCTACGTATACATAGTAAGCTTTAGTAACCAAAATAGCTGACATGGTTCGAATCATAGATCAAGAAATGTATTGAGAGTCATTATCACGTGACCAACTAATTCACTTATTATTCTTTTTAACTATATTTGCAGTTAATTTGTCTTTTGTCTCCAAATGATCTTATTTTTATTTGTCTTGTTTGAGCATTAGAAAAAAAGGGTTATTTAGTAATAGGGTCTCACATATATATCTTAATTAGGGTTGAGTCTCGAAAATAACCAACATTAGAGTTTGGGTCTCGAAATTACTGTTCATGTAGGCTAATGAACAGTAATTTTAAGACCCAAACTCTAACATTGATCATTTTCGAGATCTGTACCACATATATATATATATATATATATATATATATATATATATATATATATATATATATATATATTAAAATTAATCAACTAGTTACTTAATCATTTTCTTGAGAATATTATATTTGTTAAGTTGATTGATAGAATTGATATCCAAGAAAATAATAACTATAAAATTAGTTTGGAAATATCAAATGTTTTTTTCAGGGCTGGACCTAAGCTAATGGGAGCCCAAGACGAAACTTCCAAAATGGGCCCTATAATGTAAAAAATATAAATAAAATAAAATAAAATTTGTTGTAATTAAGATTTAAACCAAGGACCTCTTAAATATAAGTCTAATATCATAACCACTATACCACAATTTTTGTTGTTAAAAAAGACACATGTTACAAAATAGTTTTATCGTAGATAGTTCAATGTTTTTTTTTTTTTTTTTTTGACATATAGATAGTTCAATGTTGATGCTTTCTTTTGTCAGGAGATTATGAACCGTCGTTCGGTCACCAGAGCCGTCCTTGGTTTTTTTTTTTTTTTTTTTTTTTCTGTCCAAGATGTGTCATTTTCAAACTCTGCCTAGGTTCCGAGAATTCTTGGACTAACCGGTCAATACCAATTATCAAACTCTGTCAATTCCCCTGCCGTTTTTCTGACCTAACAAAGTTGATAAGAGATGTGATATAGACATAAATATACACAGAAACGTGTGATTACTAACAAAATCCATGTGAAGTGGTTGAATAATCCACATATCTGACTTTTCTTTTAATATCCCCCATTATTCAAAGCCAAAAGGCTTTGCTTGCCACATATTTTCATTTGATTCCTCCAATCAACCCCAAGCTAACTCTCGCAATCTCATGCATATGATTGTGAACATCTCCAAGTCCTCCTCCATGCATGGTCGAAGATGTCGATGACGACGTCGGAGCCATAGTCTAACTGGGACCAGAGGCCCTGCTGGTCGCGAAGGCCGAGGAACTGCGAGGAGCGGGTGGTGTGGGGGTGGCAGAGGCAGTCGAGGTAGACGAAGAGGACAAAGGGGTGAGAGGAGAGGGCGGAGGCAGCGGAGGGGGTCAGGGATGCGGAGAAGCCGTGGAAGACTGTATCGTATATGTATGTGGAGTAGATCGACAGTGGAGGAAAGGGATGAGTACTAGTGGGTATGGGTGGGGAATATGGAGGGCTTCGAGTGGTGGTCAACTCTGAAGATGTTGGTCTTTTTCGCCTCCACCACTTCCTCCACTTTGGCGGGCTTCCAGTGGGTGTGGGTTAGGGTTAGGGTTGGAAGCAAGAGGGGGGAGGGAACGACGAGGAGGGGGGAGGGGAGCGGTGGTCGGGGGCGGCGGCAGCCTGCCTGTGGCGGGGGGGGGGGGGGGGGGGGGGGGGGTTGAGAGAAAAGAGGAAGAAGACAATGTGAGGGGCATTTTGGTCAAAAAAATTGGTCAAAGCAGTTGACTGTCAATTTCTGACAAATTCTGTCAAAAGTGGAGGGTGTTGTACATTATGGAAACACTGTGTAGTGCACCCTAAAATATGGTAAATCAAGTGGGGAGTAAGTCAAAATTTCTCATGAAAGAAAGTAGTAGACCACAATTAAAATTATTACTAAGCCTTTCTACCCACAAATTACTAATTTTATGAAAAGTTTTAGGGTCCTCGACAAAAATTTGTTATTGCCGGGGCATAATTTTTCGATAGAAAACTGAGAATATGAAACAATTGTAAAAACAATGTTCCAAAGCAACACTTCTAGGAAGGTTGCACAAGTATAACGAAAATCTAAAAAGATATCGTTATGATATTACGAGAATCTAAAAAGATTTCGTAATCACAACAATCAGATCATAGTACTTCTAAAAAGAAGATACAATCAGAGTTACTGGCAGCAACGAAGAAGGTGACTGGCGATAGATGGAAGAACTCCTGCTGGGGTGAATGATCATCGTTTCTCAAAGCTTTATTCGCCCTACACGAACAGCTTCCAGGAACCAGCAAGTTCGTCGGAGAACTTGGAACACTCCTGCTCTTCTGACTCCTCGGACGGACACGAATTCCCGTGCAAAAGCAACGCTGATGCGGCGCCTTTCCTCTCTCTCTCTCGAAGGCTGCAGATCAGAACTGTGTTAAAGAACACGTCTGAAAATCTCTGTTTACTTGTGCTAAAGAACACTTCGTAAACTCTCTGATGGCTTCTCTTTCTGTTCTGTAACCTGTGAGAGAGGAGGAGGAGGCCTTATATAAGCCCCTGCAACAACTGCCCGGTTAGCACAATGTTAGGGACGTGGTAGTAACCACCCCGAACATGGAGCAACCGCTCAGAACATGCAAGGACATGTTCTACTGGAAGTTGTGCCACCAGCATAATTTATACATTACGCACACAGCCCCTTTTATGCACCCTACGCACACTACGCACTCTACGCATACTGCGTACGCTGCGCACACTGCGCACTCTACGCACGCTGCGTACGCTGCGCACACTGGGCGTACTGGGCTGCGTAACTGGGCCTGCGTAACTGGGCTCGCGTAATGGGCCGTGCAATGTGGTCGCGCAAGTGGCTCGCGCAATGAGCGCAACTTAAGCGCACTTTGCGCCTAGCGACGATGCTGACGTGCTAAGTGCAAAGTACGCCAACAAAATGCCACATTACGCCTCATGAGCCCTTGAGCCCGAGTCCGAGCCCGAGTCCGAGTCCAAGTCCGAGTCCGAGTCCGAGTCGCTAAGCCCCAACGGGGCTTAGCTCCTATGGAAATAAATTTTCCAAGCGCAAAAAGCATGAATGCTTTAATTGTTGATTTTAGCCTTTTTCCATTAGAAAAATAATCCCACATGGCAAACCCATGTGCACCTCCACACCACATGTGCATCTCCAATAATAGCAAAGCTAATATATAGAGATACAAACCATTTGTTTTTTCCGATGTGGGACTAAACCTTTCTAAAGGAAAAACCAAAAACCCAACCGTCCCCCACATATCTCTATATATGGATATAAGTGTTCTCCACAGTAACTGTCCATCATGCATTAGGAGAGATGTCGCTTACGACTTGAATCTTCCCGCATGGGTCAAAAATCAAACTATAATACAAGAATGGACTAAGCCTTGAATTCTGCATCATAGCTGAAATTCTTTCCACTCACATAATGTAGTTACATGTGCTTCTAGCTACACATTAAAGGCCCTGTGCCAGCCTGGTTTTAGTGTATAATTTTGGGTGTCTACAAGTTTATCCTCAAGAGACGACCTGATATCTCTGTCATACACTATAGGTGAATTCATTATAAAGAGACATGGCATGAAGCGCTTTGCGCTTCCCTTGCGGTGCTACGCCGCTATAACATGGCTTAAAGCTGAGGCCTTACCCCGTACCGGAAACCTCATCGTAGTGTCATACTACAGTAGCATGAGGCAACCGCCTCTTTGTAGTGCCAAACTATCCAGCATGAAGCCTTAGGCTCCCTTGCGGTATTACGCCGCAACGACATGGCTTACAAGGCCGAGGATTTATCCCTAACCGGGTACTTCATGGTGGTGTCGTGCCACTGTAACATGAGGAACTCCTCCTCTTTGTAGTGCTGACTACACCCCTCTTTATATTTAACATACAGTATTAGGCTAACTGCTTATTTGCGGTGCTACGCCGCTGTGACTTGGCCTGCAAAGCCGAGGCATTATCCTATTCCTGGGCAGCACCCCACATATAGGAACCTCATTGTGGAGTCATCCCACTGTAGCATGGAGTTTCACTCCTTGTAGTGCTGCTCTACCGTTCTTCCTGTAAAGCAATCCAGGCATTCACTCTGCTTGAGAACTCATTAAGGCAATTAAGCCAACCTTCCCACAGGAACCGTTTTCCGCAGAAAACAATAGTAGACAACAGTGGTTATAGGTCCGAAACCTCTCCATGCCCAATAGAACATGTACCCACCGTTCCTGATATTCTTCCGATTAGTGGTCCTCCCTTGAACCAAAAGCTAGATGCCTAGTAGATAAATCTTTGAACTATTAGCATAAAACTTTATGGTAGGAATACAATAATCCAATATCATAATGCCTTCAAGCCAATTTTACAAGCTGTGTCATCGACCAGCTGGCGCTTGAGGCGCTTGGTGAACGGATCCTCCAGGTTCTCCTGACTCCGAACATCAATCACTGCAATAACACCTCTCTTGATAAGATCGTGTACTGCCCTGTGCTTCAACCGCACAGTCCTCTTCTTCCCGTTGAAGAGATCATTTGATGCCACTACCGCAGTCGCCTGGTTGTCGCAGTATATCGGTATCGCCGGTATTTGCGCCCCAACCATTGGAAGATCATACATGAGCTCCCGAAGCCATTCTGCTTCCTCGGCTGCGGTATCAAGTGCAAAGAACTCAGATTCCATGGATGACCGCGAGAGCATAGTCTGCTTCTTCGACTTCCACGATATAGCAGCTCCACCTATTATAAAAATGAATCCACCTGTGGACCTCTCGCTCTCCACCTCTGAGCACCAACTGGCATCATTGAAGCCTTCTACTACCTGCGGATCTCCGCTGTAGTACAGTGCATATGTCTGAGTCTTCTTGAGATATCTCATAACCCGTTTACAGCTTTCCAGTGTTCAGCACCTGGGTTGCTCGTGAAACGACTCAGCATTCCCACGGCGAAAGCTATGTCAGGCCTTGTGGCAGTAGTAGGATACATCAAACTTCCCATTACGCTTGCATACTCCAGCTGTATGACGCTTTCCCCTGAATTAGGCTTCAGCTTCAGATCACACCTGTACGGCGTATCGATCCCTGGAAGATCCCGATACCCATAACGAGTGATCATTTTCTCAATATAATGAGACTGTGACAGCGCTAGTCCAGTGTCTGTCCAGATGATCTTGATCCCTAAGATCACATCAGCTTCTCCCAAGTCCTTTATACTAAACTTGCTAGAGATGAACTTCTTTGTCTCAGTGACACAGCTAATATCCGTACTTAGGATAAGCATGTCGTCCACGTATAGACAAACAATCATACCTCTTCCATCAGCGAACATCGTGTAAACACACTTGTCCGTATCGCTGACCATGTAGCCATTTGACCTTATAACTTTGTCAAATTTCTTATGCCACATCTTGGGAGCCTGTTTAAGACCGTACAAGGATTTCACCAACTTGCAGACTTTGTCTTCAAGACCCCTGATGACAAATCCCTCTGGCTGTTGCATATAAATCTCTTCGGTCAGCTCGCCATTTAGGAAAGCCGTATTCACATCCATCTGATGTATCATCATCTTATGTATTACTGCGAGAGCAATCAACATTCTGATGGTGGTCATCCGGGCTACTGGAGCATACGTGTCAAAATAGTCAATCCCCTGCTTCTGAGAAAACCCCTTGGCTACCAACCTAGCCTTGAACTTGTCAATAGTTCCGTCTGCTTTCATCTTCTTCTTGAAGATCCATTTGCATCCGATGGGTTTCGCTCCTTCAGGAAGATCAACCAACACCCAAGTGTTATTTGAGGTGATGGAATCAATTTCATTGTCAATCGCCTCCTTCCAGAAAATTGCGTCTCTGGTCTTTATCGCCTTATCATAGGTAAGCGGATCTGCTTCCACATGATAGGTGACAAAGTCACTTTCGAAGTCCTTCGGCCTCCTCATACGCTTAGCTAATGGCTCAGCTTGTTCTGGTTCAACCGTTGTTTTAACAACAACATCTTTTTGGACCACATATTCATTGAAGACTTCAGTTTCTTGCGCACCCTCATTGTTCTCCGGAACGTCCGTAAGAACAATATTCTTGTGCCTTGCAAATTTGTCTTTAAAATATTCTGCTCGCGAGATTCAATTATATGATTTGACTCAATATCAAGAAATCTCCGAGCATCACTCTTCTCGACATACCCTAAGAAAATCGTCTTTGTAGTCCTTGTCCCAAGCTTCTGAATCTTTAGATATGGAAGCTTGACATATGCCAGATACCCCCACACTCGAATGACATTCAAGTTTGGTCTGACCTTGAACCAGAGTTCATGAGGAGTAATGTCAGAAGTTGCATGAGGCACCCTATTTAGAATAAAAGTGGCCATCAGTACAGCTTCTCCCCAGTAGCACTTAGGAAGACCAACAGTCAACAACATTGAGTTTATCATTTCTGTTAACGTCCTGTTCTTCCTCTCAGCTACTCCGTTTGATTGAGGAGAGTACGGAGCCGTAGTCTCATTGACAATTCCATATTCTTTGCAGAACGATGCGAATTTATGAGACCTGTACTCCCCACCTCGATCACTTCTTAACCTTTTGAGTTGTTGTCCAGTCTGCCGCTCAGCTTCGGCTCTGAACTTCTTGAACTTCTCGAATGCTTCGTCTTTAGCCTTCAGCAAGTAGACGAACGCATACTTTGAGAAGTCATTGATGAAGGTTATGAAATACTTCATCCCGGCCTTTGTAGAGAACTGTTTGAAGTTACAGATATCGGAGTGTACCAACTCCAGAAGATCTGTACTTCGATTAACCCGAGGAAAGGGTTTCCTTGTGATCTTTGTTTGAGCACAAACTTCACATTTCTCTACCTTACCCCCACACTTGGAGATAAGTCCTAGACTAGACATTCTGTTTATTCGTTTACAATGAACATGTCCTAGCCTATTATGCCACAACTCAAGAGTATAAGCAGAATGAGTGACTTCATTAATCACATTAATTATATTGTACTGATTTACAAGCT
The DNA here is from genome assembly GCA_029216955.1 of Iris pallida. Lineage (NCBI taxonomy): Eukaryota > Viridiplantae > Streptophyta > Magnoliopsida > Asparagales > Iridaceae > Iris > Iris pallida. Next base: position 1,944,987 of record JANAVB010031614.1, on the reverse strand, counting down.
GAATTTTGAACATTCCTTCGGTATAAAAAGCTTTCCCGAAATATGTTCCTTTGATAGACATCACCATCTGGCCAGCATTGATGTCCATCCTGAGGCCTGCTTTGCAGAGTAGGCCTTCTGAGATCAAGTTCTTGGCAATAGCAGGTACGTGCTTCACGCCTTGAAGCGTCAGAGACTTTCCCGAAGTCAGCTTCAACACCACCGTCCCGATCCCGAGCACTTCAGCTTGTGCCTGGTTCGCCATCAGAACCACTTCAGAAGTAGGTGGATAGGTGGTGAACCACTCCTTACTGGAGCAGACATTGCAGGAGGCTCCAGTGTCTACCCACCAGTCAGAGTCAGTCCTTACTGCATCAACCTGTGCAATCATAGCAACTACGTCAGTGATCATAGATACCTTACTAGGCTCTTCTTGCTCTGATTGCTTGGTCTTAGCTTTGCACTCATTCTTAAAGTGGCCCTTCTTGCCACACTTGAAGCAAGGTATTTCAGACTTTGGCTTCTTTTTCTTGATAGAAGTTCCCTTGACTTTTAGATTGTCAGGGTTCTTCTTCTTGCTGTGGAAAGCCGCCTGCTTTCCCTTTGGTTCCTTGGACTGAACCAGATTGGCGTTAGCTAATTGCTTGGACAGTGTGTCCACCTTCAGTTGAGCCTGCATCTGGTCCTTAACATATATTTCCTGCAAGAGATCTTCAAGACTGATCTCAAGCTTCTTCCTATGCATGTTTGCATAGAACTTGCTCCACCCAGCGGGGAGATTTGAGACAATCCCTCCAACAACAAACTTGTCGGGGAGGGGCATCGCCTCGTCTTCCAGCTTCTATCGCAGTTTCAGGAACTCCTTCACCTGCGGCAGCATAGACTTTTCGTCCTCAAAGAACCACTTGTGATATTTTTCAACCACAAATATTTTACTGCGGTTCTTGTCTTCTTCGTAGAGTTTTTCTAGAGACTCCCATATGTCTCTAGCGATATTCTTCTTAGAATAGGATTCTGCTAGGGAATCCTCCATAGCATTCAGGATAAGCAACCTGCAAATGCTATTCTCCCTTCTCCACTTGGCCTGAAGTTTAGTAGCCGCAGAGATTGCGGCGGCAGACCCAGTATCTGGAACGGTAGGTTCCTCTTCAAGAAGCACGTGATCACGTCTCTGAGTTGAAGAGTGAGATAAACCTTCCTCTTCCAGACTTGATAATGCTCTCCATCAAACTTCTCTAACTTACAGAAGTCAGTGTTTAGGAGTAAAGCATTAATGTTTTCCATCGTAGCAATAAAGCTTTGAGATTGTTATTACCGGGGCATAATTTTTCGATGGAAAACTGAGAATATGAAACAATTGTAAAAACAATGTTCCAAAGCAACACTTCTAGGAAGGTTGCGCAAGTATAACGAAGATCTAAAAAGATATCGTTATGATATTACGAGAATCTAAAAAGATTTCGTAATCACAGAAATCAGATCGTAGTACTTCTAAAAAGAAGATACAATCAGAGTTACTGGCAGCAACGAAGAAGGTGACTGACGATAGATGGAAGAACTCCTGCTGGGGTGAATGATCACCGTTGCTCAAAGCTTTATTCGCCCTACACGAACAGCTTCCAGGAACCAGCAAGTTCGTCGGAGAACTTGGAACACTCCTGCTCTTCTGACTCCTCGGACGGATACGAATTCCCATGCAAAAGCAACGCTGGTGCGACGCCTTTCCTCTCTCTCTCGAAGGCTGCAGATCAGAACTGTGTTAAAGAACACGTCTGAAAATCTCTGTTTACTTGTGCTAAAGAACACTTCGTAAACTCTCTGGTGGCTTCTTTTTCTGTTCTGTAACCTGTGAGAGAGGAGGAGGAGGCCTTATATAAGCCCCTGCAACAACTGCCCGGTTAGCACAATGTTAGGGACGTGGTAGTAACCATCCCGAACATGGAGCAACCGCTCAGAACATGCAAGGACACGTTCTGCTGGAAGTTGTGCCACCAGCGTAATTTACACTTTACGCACACAGCCCCTTTTACGCACCCTACGCACACTACGCACTCTACGCACACTGCGTATGCTGCGCACACTGCGCACTCTACGTATGCTGAGTACGCTGTGCACACTGCGCGTACTGGGCGTACTGGGCTGCGTAACTGGGCCAGCGTAACTGGGCTTGCATAACGGGCCGTGCAACGTGGTCGCGCAAGTGGCTCGCGCAACTTAAGCGCTCTATGCGCCTAGCGACGATGCTGACGTGCTAAGTGCAAAGTGCGCTAACAAAACGCCACATTACGCCTCATGAGCCCTTGGGCCTGAGTCCGAGTCCGAGTCCGAGTTCGAGTCCGAGTCGCTAAGCCCCAACGGGGCTTAGCTCCTATGGAAATAAATTTCCCAAGAGCAAAAAGCATGAATGCTTTAATTGTTGATTTTAGCCTTTTTCCATTAGAAAAATAATCCCACATGGCAAACCCATGTGCACCTCCACACCACATGTGCATCTCCAATAATAGCAAAGCTAATATATAGAGATACAAACCATTTGTTTTTTCCGATGTGGGACTAAACCTTTCTAAAGGAAAAACCAAAAACCCAACAAAATTTAGCCTACACAACTAATAACTCTTTGTAAAGGAAGAAGAAGATGTTGCTTCAGGTCTCAGTCACAAGTATCTTAGGACAATCCAATCTCGATCTTTCAATGTCCATCTCTACCAGTTGAAACAAAAACGAAACTTCTCTTAGTTTAGTCAAAGGTGTTGTGAACTACAAATGTCGTTTGTATATTTATACGCTACAATCATAGCAGTGCAATTTATTTCTCTTAGATATCTTCTATGAGTGCTCAAGGCATGAGGGAATGAAAGGCAAATAGCTACAATATAACATGAAAAAAAGGTAATCGCTACTGAAGGTGATATTTTTATCGATCATAAGGGGGGATCCAATGAGATAAATTCTTTTCTTCGAAGTATGAACTTCTCATTTTCTTTTATACCCTCTTTAGCTTAAGAAGGCCGTATATCGTGCGTAGGATAAAGCTTGGCATTGCTTGTATCGAAAAGGTAATGTGAGCTTAGTGAGGTGAGTGAACAATGAGCTGAATGATAGGGAGGTACGTAATGATTATATTAGCAGGTAACACTTGTTGAATTGAATAAGATCTTCTTTCTAATATTGAATCAGGAAATGTGAGTCCGAAAAGAAAGGCCTAACCGCTTCAATTGGACTCCCTTTCTTGGGACCCACATGTTATATGGGGATATGCTTGTATCAAGCACCCATTCCTATCTGTTGGTGGGATCTCTAAAAATCGATTAGAGCCCCTCTTTCATCAATAGTTACTCCAAACACAATCTTATTGTTGGAATTGATTGATTATTTCATTGATAGTCTCATAGGCTTTATATAGCCGTTACATCATAGAATATCCTGTGGCATATTCTGGCATTCCAAATATATCTTCAGGATATTCCCATGTGCCTTTACAATATACTAAATATATCAATATTCTCCCTTAAGATGGGTGAAAGATATTCACTAAGCCCATCTTGTCACATCCTCTAATCATGCTCACAAAGCTAAGTCCCTTGGTCAGTCCGTCTGCTTCATGATCCTTGGTTGGAACGTGGCCTAGCTCTAGTAATCCACTAACCAACTTCTCCTTGATGAAGAAACTATCGATCTCGATGTGTTTGGTCCTGTCATGCTATACTGGATTGTTGGCGATACTAATAGCTGACTGGTTGTCACACCACAGCTTCATCTTGGCTCCTTGATTCAGCTTCAGCTCCACCAGCGTATTTTTTAACCAAAGCAGCTCTGCAACTCCTACGACTATAGCTCTGTACTCCGCTTCAGTTATCGATCTGACTACCACTGACCGTTTTTTACTCCTCCAAGAGACCAAGTTGCCTCTTAAAAATATGCAGTATCCCGATGTAGACCTCTTGTCGTCCGTACTACTAGCCCACTCAGAATCACAGTAGCCCTCGATGCCCATGTGATGATTCTTCCTAAATATCAGTCCCTTTTCGGAGATACTCTTCAAATATCTCAGAATCTGGTACACTGCGTCCATATGACCCTTCCGTGGGTCATGCATGTAGCGGCTCACCACACTAACTGCAAAGCAGATATCAAGACGTGTGTGGCTCAAATAGATTAACTTGTCCACAAGTTTCTGGTATCTGTTCCGGTCAACTGGTTCTCCAGCCTCAGCGTTCATCTTGAACCTCCGATCGATCGCCGTCACTACAGGTTTTTACCCCAACATTACTGTATCTGTGAGAAGGTCCAGTGCATACTTTCTCTGACAGAGAACAATCCCCTATGCATCTCAAGTGATCTCAATCCCAAGGAAGTAGCGAAGAAGACCAAGGTCCTTCACCTCAAACTCCTTGCTAAGCTTCCCTTTGAATCGGACGATCTCCTGCTCATCATCTTTCGTGATAATTATGTCGTCGACATACACCGCAAGTATGGTGATGTGGCCTCCACCCCTTCTGAAGAATATAGTATGATCAGCATTGATCTGCTAATATTCTATCCCTATCATAGCTCCCCTGAATCAATCAAACCACGCTCAAGGAGACTGCTTCAGCCCGTAGAGGGACTTCTTCAGTCTGCAGATCTTGCTTGCCGTCTGATTGGTACCAAATCCTGGTCGTATCTCCATATATACCTCCTCCACTAGATCTCCATGAAGAAATGCATTCATCACGTCCAGTCGGTGTAGCTTACATCCGCCATTTGCTGCTAAAGAGATCAGGGCCCTGACATTGCTCATCTTTGCAACTTGTGCAAAGGTCTCGTCATAATCGATGTCGTATGTCTGACTGTATCCTTTTGCCACTAGTCGAGCTTTGTAACACTCTACCTGTCCATCTGGGTTTTTGCTTCACGGTAAAGACCCACTTGTCGATTGGTAGGACCAGGAACAATGTCGCTGAAGAAGATGACATAGAGAACAATAAGGAAGGACCAGGACAGATCAAAGATACAAGCATGTGATCAGGTCAAGAATTCAGGGATTAAGAGGGTACGAGCAGAGATCAAGGGCGAGTACTAATTGAGACATCTATCCGGTAAACCCTCACATATATTAATTTATAAGACCTGCATGGGCCACCACTTAAACCATGTAACGTCCCAGAACTAGAATACTGGAGAGCAGGGGCGTACATAGCCAGCTACGTATATTGAAGTGCAACCCACCTCGCTATACGGTCACGACTGTCTAGATACATGAGGGTTTAACTACACGCCATCAGTCTCCTATGGTCATGAACAAGCCTATTGTCTCAATCTCAAGCAAGCAATAATAGTTTACAAGATGTCAGAACACCAAATATACAATAGTAAGACGTCCCATACATTACATACTTGGATGATCATGAAGCTAGTCGTACAAAACGTCAAGACTAGCAAGAGTTTCAGTCATACATGATCAACCCTAGGATTTATCAATCATGTTACAGCCTATAGGCAGACAGTAAATAAAGGTGCAATCGAGCTAAACAAGTGCTCGTCGGCTAAACGCCCCAGAAGAATAATTTTACAATAGAGTGGAAGAGCCAAAAATAAACCCACTCGTTGCCAGGAATACGCCTGGTGGTCACCATATGGCTGAAAGGTAGGTAGATCCTCTGGAGCTGCTCCGATATCTGGCCATACAAAACCAGCTGGGTCAGACCCCAGAAAGAGCAAGTGCCACAAAGGAAGCTTCACTTAGGAACTAAAACCAGCATATAATAAATGAATATTAAAGGTAATAATAAAAGAAACTGATAATAACAGGGACAACAACAGCGAATTGAGTACGAGAAAACCATTCAAGTAGCCAGGTCATAATCCTGAAACCAAACAAGGACCGGGATTGTAACCCTTCACCTGAATAGAAACCCGTCTCAAATACTGTTGGTGAAGGTAAAATATGATGAGCTTGACATAGGGTGAAATAAGACAATAAACGAAGAGAGAACACAGAACTGCTCCGGGAGCCAGGTTACAACCCTTAAACCAAATAAGGACCAGGGTTGTAACCCTTCACCTGAACAGAACCTTGTCCCTGATCTTTATTGTTAAGGTAAGAATAAATAATCGTGCTATTGATGTAAGGTAAGACTTGACGAGCATGACATGGAATGCAATAAGACAATAAACGAAGGGAGGACAAAGAACTGCCCCGGGAGCCAGGTTACAACCCTTAAACCAAACAAGGACCGGGGTTGTAACCCTTTACCTGAACAGAACTGGTCTCCTGATCATTATTGTTAAGGCAAGCATAAGTAATCATATCATGTCATATTCTTGTACAGGATCAGGACGAGACGAAGCTGGACTAGATTCCATCCAATCAATCACGGCCAAGCAAGGAATACGGCTTGATAATTTAACTAACTAGGGTTATCAAGGACCTATTTACTAGCAAGATGCAATGAGATTATTCCAACAGCCACAAGCCCTGCAGACCATCCAGGTTATCCAGACGTAATTAGGGCATTGAATTCAAGTGGGTACACCTTCCAAGAAAAGTATGTACCCTTAAGTAGTTTGGTGGTTGCAACACATGTCAATGTGCTGGAAATGTGCCCTACTCGACGGTAGTCTACAAATTCCATGATGGGGCGCCCAGATAGCGGGATTGCCTGTAGCTGGAAAATTTCTCCATGACTACTGGATTTTCTAGTTATTAGCCTCAGTCAATTCCTGTAGGTCATGCAAGCCGTCGCAACAACTTTCAATAATTACCATGGTGCGTACTTATCATATCTTGTTATGTCATGCTATGTCATGCCATGCCATGTCATGCCATGTCATGCACCATTATTAGTTCGGTCATATCACTCAGTTCGTGCTTGTCAATTCATGAATAGTGCAAGGCCTAAAAGACAATCTGGTACACAAGGGCTCAAGGCTCTACGCGAGTGAGCCTCTACGCTAGGCCGAGGGCCTCAAGCATAAAGCGGTTCTACGCTAGCAAGAGTAAGGGAGAGATAGCTCTACGCGAGTAAAGATGCACGTGGGTGTGGTTTTATGCTAGCCGATTTATACTCAAGTGAAATTACACGCGCGTAAGAATTTTACGCGAGTAGAATTCTACGCGCGCAAACACTCGAACGAAACTCTACGCATGCGAGAGTCTACTCGAGCCAAAGTCTACGCAAGTACGACTCTACGCGAGCGGGAGGGTCCTGGCGTAGAGTTCGAATACGCTAGCACGCAATTGCGTGTGCGTAAAAGGGGCACTACGCAGGCACGTTAAGACGTGAGCGTAAAAAGGATGAATAATACGCTGGCACGCAATGCGTGGGCGTAAAAGGGCTAAACACCACTCTAACATGTTAGAACGTGTGCGTAAAACTCCGTCTTCTTCCTATGGCCAAGATAAGCATGCGTAAAAGCTCAGGAACTCGAGGAACTCCATCTCGGCCAAGACTTGGTGAAGTCCGGCCATCTCAAAACCAAACTTGCGTAAAATCGAAATCCCCACTACATAGGACTCTCCAATTCGAAAACAACCAAGTTTAGAAGATCAAAACCGAGAAGATCAAAATACTAAAAACTTAGATCTACATGAAATGAGCCATGGAATTCGAAAATGCTAAGTACTAAAGTGACTTAGAATCTTGTAGAGAAGAAAATAGAACAATAAAACTTGAGTTCCTCCATGAAGCAAGTTGCACTTGCCTAGACCACTCTCTGGTAGATGGAGAGTAATGGTGAGGAAGAAGAAGAGTTAATGAAAAGTAAATGATGAGAGAGAAGGGGTATGCGGCTAATAAAGGAAGAGAGGAGTGGTAGGTGGGGTTGGTCCACATGAAAAACCAATCCAAACCGAACCAAGCCAACCAAGCCGAACCAAGCAAAGGAAATGCCAAGATAAACCATGCAATGAGACATGCAATATACGTACACGTATACCAAAATACGTAATACAAACCATGGTCGTTACAACTCTATCCACCTTAAGAGAATTTCGTTCTTGGAATTTTAATTAAGAGGCTAGAGTGGCAAGGACAGGTTGTACTAATCATAGGCAAGCAATAACAAGGCAATCAATCAAGCAATCATTCATTCAAGCAAGGAATTGAGAGCATAAGGCATAAGGAAGATATTATACCTTGCGAGTCAAACAGGTAGGGATATCGCGATCGGATATCATCCTCACGCTCCCACGTTGACTCACCCAAAGAGTGATGACCCCAAGCAACACGGACTAAACTAATAATCTTGTTCCTAAGTATCTTCTCTCTTCGGTCCAATATAGACACGGGCCTCTCCTCATACGAAAGGTTGGTACCGACAACCAATTCTGAATGATCCATAATATAGCTCAAATTCGGGATATACCATCGTAGTTGGGATACATGGAACACGTCATGCACCTCACGTAACGACGGCGGAAGAGCGAGACGATAGGATACATCACCTACTCGCTCCAGAATATTGAACGATCCTATATACCTAGGACTAAGCTTTCCCCGTACGCCGAAACGAATGACGCCACGGTTAGACAAAATCCTTATGAATACATGGTCGTCGATCGAGCATCTGCCTCTCACCAATATCATCCCATGCTAACAGGGATCTGTACTTCCTACCATATAGTGCCTCGAACGGTGCCATCTGGATACTGGCCTAGAAACTGTTGTTGTACGAGAACTCCACTAGGTGCAGATGATCTTTCCATGAACCACCGAATTCGAGTGTACAAGATCTCAATATATCTTCCAAGGTTCGTATGGTCCTCTCTGACTGACCATCTGTCTGCGGATGATAAGCTGAGCTGAACTAGAGGTGAGTCCCCAAACTCTCTTGCAGGCTGTGCCAAAAGTACGACGTAAATCTTGAATCTCTGTCCGAAGTGATACTGACTGGAATACCGTAAAATCTTACAATCTGCCTGAGGTACATCTCTGCTAGCTGAGCCGTCGACTGACCAACTCTGAACGGGAGAAAGTGAGCCACCTTCGTGAGCCTATCTATAATAGCCCAAATAACATCTCTATCGGCCGGGGACCTAGGAAATCTAGTCATAAAATCCATGGTTATATGCTCCTACTTCCATTCTGGAATCGACAAGGGCTGAAGAAATCCAGCTGGCCTCTGATGTTCAGCTTTAACTTGTTGGCAAACAAAACATCGAGAGACGAATCGGGCTATCTCCCTCTTCATGCCATTCCACCAAAAGTGCTGACGGATATCACGGTACATCTTCGTACCACCGAAATGAATGGAATACTGAGAATTGTGAGCCTCTGCTATGATCTCCTGTCTGATATTACCATTGGGTACACAAAGACGCCTTCCATGTCGAAGTGTACCGTCTTCATGAATGCATAACTCTGGTCTTCGTCCTGCCTCACACTCTGCTCAGAGCCGCTGAAGCTTGGAATCTGCTGACTGTGCCATCCGGATCCTCTCGACTAGAGTGGACTGAACTCGCATACTGGCCATCATTGCCACACTGGTTGGAAGGACAACTTCAATACCCATCTTCTGAAGATCTGCTAACAACTCTGGCTGTGTTGTTAGAAAATAAACTCCGGCTCTCCTGCTCAATGCGTCTGCAACGACGTTGGCCTTCCCTGGGTGATACTGCAGGTTGACATCATAATCTACAAGCAGCTCTAGCCAACTCCTCTGACGCATGTTAACATCCTTCTGAGTGAACACATACTTCAGGCTCTTGTGGTCGGTGAAAATATCCACCCTATCTCCGTACAAGTAGTGCCTCCACAACTTAAGTGCAAACACTACTGCTGCCAGCTCCAAATCATGGGTTGGATAATTCCTCTCATGATCACGAAGTTGGCGTGACACATAAGCTATTACCTTCCCATGCTGCATCAGAACACATCCCAAACCTCTGCCTGAAGCATCACAATATACTGAGAATCCTCCGTTTCCATCTGAAAGCGTGAGAATAGGTGGCGTCATCAAGCCTCGCTCAACTTTTCAAAAGAATTCTGATATTCTGCTGTCCAAGCAAACTGTACATCCTTGCGGGTCAACTGGATCATGGGTGCTGAAATCAGAGCAAAGTCTGAAACAAATCGTCGGTAGTAGCCGGCCAAGCCAAGAAAACTACGAACTTCTACAACTATTCTAGGTACTGGCCACGTCTCAATGGCTACTATCTTCTGGGGATCCACTTCTACTCCCCATCTGGTAATGATATGTCCTAAGTACGAAATACGATCGAGCCAGAACCCGCATTTACTGAACTTGGCATACAACTAGTGCTCTCTGAGAATCTGGAGGACAACTCTGAGATGCTGTTCATGCTCCGCTTCACTCTTGTTGTAGACCAGGATGTCGTCTATGAACACAATCATGAACTGATCCAAGTAAGGCATGAAGATACGATTCATGAGGTCCATGAATACAGCTGGCATATTGGTTGCTCCAAATGGCATAACAAGGAACTCCCAATGCCCATATTTAGATCTGAAAGCTGTCTTCGGGATGTCCTGCTCTCTGACTCTGATCTGATGGTATCCTGACCGCAAGTCGATATTCGAGAATACTACTGCCTCCTTGAGTTGATTAAACAAGTCATCTATCCTCGGGAGAGGGTATCTGTTCTTGATTGTCACTGAGTTCAATGTACGATCATCTGGACGTACCATCCTTCCTTTTTACAAGAAGCATCGGGGCTCTCTAAGGCGATCCACTAGCTCGAATAAATTCCTTGGTTCTAAGTTCTTCAATTATCTTGTACAATATCTCTAACTCTGATGGCGCCATCCTGTAGACTCTCTCCGACACTGGGGCTGTCCCTGGGATCAAGTCTATGGTGAACTCGATCTCTCGCTCTGGCGGCATCCCTGGAAGCTCTTCTGGGAAAATATCTGGAAACTCTTCAACTATCCGGGATAAATGCACTGCTGCTACCGCTATCCGCAATACTGGAGGAGAAGGTTCAACTTCGCCTCGAGAAAAGGAAAACTCTGGCTCGCCTGGAATACTAAAAACAACCCTGCCAATGTGGCAGTCTATCCTAGCATACTGGTCTCTCAACCAATCCATCCCTAAGACCACATCATAATCGGCCATCAGAAACTCTATCAATCTAGCAAAGAATTCTCTACCGCTAACTGCGATCCGACACGAGGATAAACCTCTATCTACTCCCACAAGTCCATTACCAGTAAGTATATTGAGCCTTATTGATAATGACTCGGGCTCCAGTCCTATCCGTGTCGCGAATCGTGCAGACATAAATGAATACGATGCACCAGAATCAAATAACACTGAAGCCGGAAAGGTGTTGACGAGAATAGTACCTGCCACCACCTCACCTGGTGCCAATCCTTCTTCTCCCATGGTCAAAGCCAGCACTTGACCATGTCCTCTGGGTGCAAGTCCCTTCTGCTGAAAACTTCCCTGTCTGCTCTGGAGCAGGGCTTGGGCTTGTGTATACTTCTGCGATCTCTGCTGGAATGCCTGGGCCTTTGGCGGCAACGGCCTCGGGAAGGGGTACTGCTGCTGCTGCTGGACTGGTACTGCGGCTGGTCCCCTAACTGAAGGACTAGAGAAGGCTAATGAATAGGAACTCCTCCTGTTCGGACAGTTCCCAACCCTGTGGTCTGGGGCACCACAAACCAAGCACAAACCCTATGCTCTGTGACACTCTGATACCACATGCACTGGCTTTCCGTAGTGTGAACATCCTACTGCAGAAAAGTGCTTCTGCTTCTGCTGCTGAGGGTTCGTCGGGATTGAATATTGAATCGACGTCACTGAGGCCGCCCGCCCAGGAGCTCCAATGGTCAAAGCCCTAGCTGCCGGGGCTGGGGCTGAAAACTAATTCATCTGGCTGTAGGATCGCTTTCGACCCCCGATCCTGTCCACAATTCTCTGGGAGGTATACTCATGCTTCCTAACTGCTCTCAACACTGCATCAAAAGTCTGATGCTCAAACTGCTTCACTGCCAATAAAATCTCTAGATGGAGCCCCAGTTGGAACCGCTGGGCTCTGTCGAATTCGATCGCTTCTAAGGTGGGAGCAAACCGACTAAGTCTCGAAAACTCGGCCGTATATCCGTCGACCGTCCTGCCCATCTGCTTCAAATTTGTGAACCTCGCCTGTAGGTCGTACCGAGATATAACATCAAAGTACTTGGTCTGGAATCTCTCACAGAATACCGCCCAAGCAATTGGTGCCACTAATCCAACGGCCTGCATCGCCCACCAACTGCGGGCAAGATCTAATAACTGCAGGCGCACCACGGCCACCTTCTCGCCTTCTGGAGTCCTGGCTGCTTCTAGAATCATCTCTGTGTCTTGAAGCCACGCATCTGCGACAATAGCAACTTTGCTACCATCGAAGAATGGAGGGTTCAGGTGCTTGAAGCTGTTGGCCGCGTTGTTACCCTGATGACCACCTCTGGTCAGGGCATCTGCCTCTGCCTAGTGCAAGGCATCTCCTCGACAGTCTTGGAAAGCTAACAATGTCCTGATGAGACCCACCAAGGTGCCAACATCAGGCTCTGCAGGCTGGACGGATTGAACTGGAGGCTCTTGACCCCCAGTAGGCATGACTCTGGAGGCTACTCCTGAATGTCGGGCTTGATCTTCGGGTTGCTGCTGGTCAACGGAAGGTGCTCCGCCTTGTCGATTTGTAGGACCAGGAACAATGCCGCTGAAGAAGACGACATAGGGAACAATAAGGAAGGACCAGAACAGATCAAAGATACAAGCATGTGATCAGGTCAAGAATTCAGGGATTAAGAGGATACGAGCAGAGATCAAGGGCGAGTACTGATTGAGCATCTATTCGGTAATTCCTCACATATCTTGATTTACAAGAGCTGCATGGGCCACCACTTAAACCATGTAACGCCCCAAAACCAGAATACTGGAGAGCGGGGGCGTACATAGCCAGCTATGAATTTTGAAGTGCAATCCACCTCGTTATACGGTCACGGCTGTCTAGATACATGAGGGTTTAACTACAAGCCATCAGTCTCCTATGGTCATGAACAAGCCTATTGTCTCAATCTCAAGCAAGCAATAACAGTTTACAAGATGTCAGAACACCAAATATACAATAGTAAGACGTCCCATACATTACATACTTGGATGATCATGAAGCTAGTCGTACGAAACGTCAAGACTAGCAAGAGTTTCAGTCATACACGATCAACCCTAGGATTTGTCAATCATGTTACAGCCCATAGGCAGACAGTAAATAAAGGTACAATCAAGCTAAACAAGTGCTCGTCGGCTAAACGTCTCAAAAGAATAATTATACAATAGAGTAGGAGAGTCAAAAATAAACCTACTCGTTGCTAGGGTTACGTCTGGTGGTCACCATCTGGCTGAAAGGTAGGTAGATCCTCTGGAGCTGCTCCGATATCTGGCCATACAAAACCAGCTGGGTCAGACCCCAGAAAGAGCAAGTGCCACAAAGGAAGCTTCACTTAGGAACTAAAAGCAACATATAATAAATGAATATTAAAGGTAATAATAAAAGAAACTGATAATAACAGGGACAACAACAGTGAATTGAGTACGAGGAAACCATTCAAGTAGCCAGGTCACAACCCTTAAAACAAACAAGGACCGGGGTTGTAACCCTTCACCTGAATAAAAACTCGTCTCAAATACTGTTGGTGAAGGTAAAACATGATGAGCTTGACATAGGGTGAAATAAGACAATAAATGAAGAGAGGACACAGAACTGCTCCGGGAGCCAGGTTACAACCCTTAAACCAAACAAGGACCGGGGTTGTAACCCTTCACCTGAACAGAACCTTGTCTCTGATCTTTATTATTAAGGTAAGCATAAATAATCTTGCTGTTGAAGTAAGGTAAGACTTGAAGAGCATGACATGGGATACAATAAGACAATAAACGAAGAGATGACACAGAACTGCTCCGGGAGCCAGGTTACAACCCTTAAACCAAACAAGGACCGGGATTGTAACCTTTCGCCTGAATAGAACTGGTCCCCTGATCATTATTGTTAAGGCAAGCATAAGTAATCATGTCATGTCATAATCTTGTACAGGATCAGGACGAGACGAAGCTGGGTTAGACTCCATCCAATCAATCACGGCCAAGCAAGGAGTACGGCTTGATACTTTAACTAACTAGGGTTATCACAAACCTATTTACTAACAAGATATAATGAGATTATTCCAACAACCACAAGCCCTACAGACCATCCAAGTTATCCAGACGCAATTAGGGGATAGAATTCAAGCGGGTACACCTTCCAAGAAACGCATGTACCCTTAAGTAGTTTGGTGGTTGCAACACATGTCAGTGTGCTGAAAATGTGCCATACTCGACGGTAGGCTACAAATCCCATGATGGGGCACCCAGATAATAGGATTGCCTGTAGCTGGGAAATCTCTCCATGACTACTGGATTTTCTAGTTATTAGCCTTAGTCAATTCCCGTAGGTACCCCTGACCGTGGCATTCAGGGGTCCATGTCCTAGACATGATGCAAGATAATACTGGTTTATTTGTACAAACACAATCGTTCACGGTGTCCAAGCCATTTATTATAGTTATGTTATGCAAGCCGTCGCAACAACTTTCAATAGTTACCATGGTGCGTACTTGTCATATCTTGTTATATCATGCTATGTTATGCCATGTCATGTCATGCACCATTATTAGTCCGGTCATATCACTCAGTCCGTACTTGTCAATTCATGAATAGTACAAGGCATAAAAGATAATCGGGTACACAAGGGCTCATGGCTCTACGCGAGTGAGCCTCTACGCTAGGCCGAGGGCCTCAAGCGTAAAGCGGCTCTAAGCTAGCAAGAGCAAGGGAGATATAGCTCTATGCGAGTGAAGATGCACGTGGGTGGGGTTCTACGCTAGCCGGGTTATACTCAAGTGAAATTACACGCGCGTAAGAATTTTACGCGAGTAGAATTCTACGCGGGCAAACACCCGAGCGAAACTCTACGCAGGCGAGAGTCTACTCGAGCCAAAGTCTACGCGAGTACGACTCTACGTGAGCAGAAGGGTCCCGGCGTAGAGTTCAAATACGCTAGCACGCAATTGCGTGTGCGTAAAAGGGGCACTACGCAGGCACGTTAAGACGTGAGCGTAAAAAGGGTGAATAATACGCTGGCACGCAATACGTGGGTGTAAAAGGGCCAAACACCACTCTAATATGTTAGAACGTGTGCGTAAAACTCCGCCTTCTCCCTTTGGCCAAGACAAGCATACATAAAAGCTCAGGAACTCGAGGAACTCCATCTCGGCCAAGACTTGGTGAAGTCCGGCCATCTCAAAACCAAACTTGTGTAAAGTTGAAATCCCAACTACATGGGACTCTCCAATTCGGATACAACCAAGTTTAGAAGATCAAAACCGAGAAGATCAAAACCGAGAAGATCAAAATACTAAAAACTTAGATCACATGAAATGAGCATGGAATTCGAAAATGCTAAGTAATAAAGTGACTTAGAATCATGTGGAGAAGAAAATAGAACAATAAAACTTGAGTTCCTCCATGAAGCAAGTTACACTTTCCGAGACCTCTCTCTCTGGTAGGTGGAGAGTAATGGTGAGGAAGAAGAAGAGTTAATGAAAAGTAAATGAGGAGAGAGAAGGGGGATGCGGCTAATAAAGGAAGATAGGAGTGGTAGGTAGGGTTGGTCCACATGAAAAACCAATCCAAACCGAACCAAGCCAACCAAGCCGAACCAAACAAGGAAAATGCCAAGATAAACCTTGCAATGAGACATAAAATATATGTACACGTATACCAAAACACGTAATACGAACCATGGTCGTTACACTAACCGCACACATGAGAGCAACCGTGCTTTCCATATCAATATAACCTTCTCCTTCCCAAGACCTCACCCCTGCCCACACACAACCACCAGGATACACCACCACAACACAACCATTAGAAGCCAACACAAATTTCGTGTCCAAGTGTCTGTGTCCACCACATAAATCACCGTGTACAGACCCGTGCATCCGTGTCCAACCCATCTTATTCCACAGAGTTACAAGATACAAACCGAACCCCATCATCAAAATCTGGCCAGCACCGGCGAGCCACGTCTTCCCGGCAAAATTGATTCACCTCGTCAAGCAGCAGACCCAGAACTCGAGTCGCTGCCGCGTCTCCGTACAGGAATGCCGCCTGATGGCCGTCTACCCCTCTCGCTGCCATCGCCTACAACATCACACCACCACCGCAGACCACTGCCATCCACGCCGTCCATCCCTGCCCGACAGCACCGACCCTTGCTCTTCTACATCCGCAGCAACCGCCCGCACCACCATCTAACATCCAACCACCACCGCCAAAAACTTATACCGGACCGACGTTGTCAACCCCGACGATACCTCCCGAAGAACTATTTGTCGTACCAGACGTCCGTGCACCACCGCCGTGGCTGGGACGACGTCCACCGGAAGCTCCTCAAGACGGTACGGCTGATACGGCACCCCGCCACAGCTCCGCACACACCGAGCCCACGTCCACCGCACCAGGCCGCATCCGCCGATGCCCCTCATTCGGACCCACACGGCGATCCTGAAATCCCCTCGACTCCGCCTCCAGACGAGCAGCGTCTGTGCTACGGGCCACGAGCGCTACGAGCTGGAGTCCCAAGCCACTGCAGCCTCACGCCGGCAGGATCAATTCTGCCACCGCTAGCACTATGCCCTTCCCGTTGAGCATCGCGCCGACGACCCCCTTCCAGGTTGCGCCCACGCCCGCTACCGCATCTGCACATGAGCTGTGGTCAGCTCCTCCACTCCAGCCGGTAAGCTACTCCCCGACCCCTCTCTCTCCATCTCTCCTCTCTCTCTAAAACCTCCGTTTGCCCTCCTCTTCCTCTCAATCCCACTCTCTTAATCTCTCTCGATGTCCTTGGGATTTGGGGGAATAAAATTCTCTCTCTCTGTCATTAGATGGGTATTGACGAGAATGGGCTGAGCTCAGTCCCTGGGCCAAGATGTTAATAAGTTGTTATATTTTGACATTATTTGGGCCGAGCCAATCCTTTGGGTACTGGGCCGATTATAAGAGTTATATAATTTTATTATTTAGTGGTTTTAATTACATAGCTAATTTGGGCCAGACTCGGGCTGTTCTGAAAAGGAATTTTAGAATGAAGGGCCTTGGTGTATAATACCCCTAAATAGATTTCTAAAATAAGTTTGAGTTTATAATGAACCAATGGGCTATAGTTATTATATATGTAGGATTAGTACACCTTGGGCTTTCAAAGGTATATATTGTGGACTTGTATATATATATATATATATATATTTTTATATATATATATATATATATATATATATATATATATATATATATATATATATATATATATTCTAATAAGTTTACTAATTTGATTTTTATAAATCTCTCTAAAATTATACATTTGTTTTGATTAATAATCAATGTATTACTTTCTTAAAAGTATAAGTTATAAATATCTAATAGGCTTCTAGATATTATGTATATTTTTGTGATCTTGAAAACATGTATATATATATATATATATATATATATATATATATATATATATATATATATATATATATATATATATATATATATATATATATATATATTTTATATATATATATATATATATATATATATATATATATATATATATATATATATATATATATTAAATCTAAATAAAGAATATTTATATATACGCTCTTCTCAAATATGACTTTAATAGTAATGGGTTTAAATATATAATTTATATGTTCTAAATTATTTATATCTTTAGAGAAATCTTTCTAAATATGTAATTTAAAAGGTTGAGCCTAAATAATCCTTTAGGACTTCTATAATCTCTAATAAATTCTAAATAAAAATATATTTTTTTAATTAAACATTTACCTTTCCTCTAAGTTAGAAAATCTCCTTTATATTAGAAACCGTGATCATGGCTAATCATGTTCATATATTTGATTTGCCACTTTGGGACTTCTTCATGCCTACCCTAGACAAACGAACTACTCTGGACCCAATGGGAGTATCAGTTTCACCAGCAGAGGACCTCAAGCGAGTACATCTCTGATAGTTTTCATATTTGATTATCTCTATAAATCATGTGCGTAGTAGTGTTTTACATGGATACTTTATTGGTTCTTGACACGATATTACACGAGATAATAGTTATGGATTCTTTACATGTTGTTCGTGACCAATCTATTACCGTGTTCATGACCTGTTTGGATCCATGAGTACTGGTCGGGCGAAGAAATAATCTAGACATGTAAACAAACTCAAAATTATTCATGTCAAATAGCAGTCGCACACTTCACGTGCGGGGTGCCAGATCTTATTCATGCCTAATAGCAGTTGCACATTTCATGTACGGGGTGTCGGATTTACCCTTAGTCGTTTATATGTCGAAGTAGTATTTCAACTCACTAGATAAATGCAGTTTCTGGTTCTACAGTATACGTTGCCAGCTACATGTCTTCTCTGTTTTAGTACTCACTTGTCATTTTGTAACGCCCCAGTCCCAAAATACATAGGACTAGGAACGTAGACATGCCAGCTGTATTCATACGAAGTATACTCCAATATACGGAAGCCTCGTATAAATACATAAGCTGTAAAATGCAGTAGAACCATAACTAATCTCATCCACACAAAATAAATGAATAAAAGTATCATAAAATGATAATGAATTGTCTTGATACAATATGTTGGGCGGAGACAAATCCACTACCAACAAGATAAGGAAAAAAAGTACATGAGAAAGAAATAAATTTGGCGAGCGAAGCGAAGACGATCCAAGTACAATCATCCTCGAAGAAATAGCAATGGTCACGGCTAAAGCTAGGACACATGCAAAAGACAATAGCACACACCTGGAGAGATAACCAGGTCCTCAGAGGGACGTAACAAGACACATAATATCATGCCATATAAACTGAATAAATATTGCTCAAATAAATAAGTCAATCGAATTATAACATGGTCCAATACGCACCTACTGAACGAGCGTACCATCCCCCCAACCAAACAAGGACAGAAGATGGTAAACTGATTCACGGCGACGTATCTTTCCATGCTATGAATCCAATATGGTATTCGGACCCCAACAAGGTTCAATACCTTCTCATCGAAGTAGTAAGTCACACCTACAACCAAATAAGGACAAGATGTGACAAACTAATCCGCGATAAGTTATTGTTCCAAGCCACGGTCAGATACAAGTACTCAAACCAAAAGTACTCGTACCTAACGGATAAAGGTAGCCTACCGTTCTAAGTGATATGTAGTTAAGAACAATCCTTCCTACGCATGGGCCCTAGCTGAATAGGATCGACATAGTCCCCTTTGGGCACCAGAGGCCCCATCAGTAAGAGCATGACGTTCCGCAGAATCGTCAGTGGCCGTCAGTAATCATGGGTCATCAACCCCGTATCTCCAGCGGAGAGTCCGGGTCACAAGGGAAGTGCATCGAAGCCCATACGCTAAGGAATTGTCCTCCCCGTCTAATGCCTACTGTGTTGTATCCACAACACAAAACCACTATAACCGCTAAGTAAAACTATTATGCAATCCCTATTAGCGGTTATTCCTATCGCACGGCTTGTACGTACTGGTGGCCAGCCAATCACGCACTTCCGTGTTCTACATACGACACACAACTTCGTGGTACAACGTGTCAAGGCCATGAATGCAATACACAAAGGTGGTCCCTTAAATCTAGGTTTAATTTGTAAGAAAATAATACACAGCAGGAAATATAAATGAACAGTAAGTTCTAACAGGTTATGCCATGTATCACAGTTTATATTGCATAAAGAAAATAAATAATGTATGAATTATGAGCTAAGATAAATAAACAGCAAATGGCAAGGTGTCTTGCCTGATAGTACGCCTGGTGTGCTGCGATAATTACGATGGCACGAACTGCAACTTCGGTACAACAACTATGCAAGGTGACCTCAGACGATGGCACGAACGGTTCCATTGGGTCCAGGACACGCAAATTAGTTAGGGTGGACATAAGGTAGACCAAAATTGGTCGAGGGTATGAGAAAAAAGGATAGTCATTGGCAAAAGGATTAATGAAAGAAAAATTGGATAATAATAATATATATGATTTTAGAAACTATTTATAATCTTTGAAAATATAGAGTTTTATTTGGTTAAAAATAATTTAATGAAATATTTAAAATCTAGAATCTTTAAGAACAAAATTCCAAGTTTTGTAAAAAAAAAAATCTTTATGTTTGAATCTAGTTTTATTTAAAAAAAATGCTTTTAGGCATACATACTTGAAAGTTCCAAAAATATCTTAATTAGGAAAATACTATCATAATATTTTAGATAAAAAAAATCTTTATTTAAATTATGACCTCGATAAAATATAGGCTTGCGAAATTTAGTTAAAATTATATATAGGGTCAAGTCCCTTAATTTATTCTGTTACCAAAATAGTTATTAAAATAATAATACTAATGGTGTACTAAAAATAGTACTAGTTTTAGTGATATATATAATAGTAAGAATATATTTAGGTAGTAAAATAAAGTGACACTACTTGATAGAAGTAATATGTAAAACAAGACAGTAATAATTTTAATGATAATTATAATAAAAATAGTAATAATAATAAGATAATAATAATAATAATAATAATAATAATAATAATAATAATAATAATAATAATAATAATAATAACAATAATAATAATGATAATAATAATAATGATAATAAAGAACAAAACATAAAAATCTTCTCGAATGCTGCTCTCCCACAGCACGAATAGTTGTAAAAGTAAGGAAATTTAAGAGAGAGAAACTGAGGGGAGAGAGAAAAAGCGAGAGAGAAAAGAGGCAGAACGGCAGGGGAGTGGCGGACGGCCGGGCGGCGGATGTGCGCGGAGGTGGCGCAGGCGACGATGGGTCGTAGTAGCGGGCGGAGGAAAAGGAGAAAGGGGGCGGACGAGCAGAAAGGAAGGCGGAGCTTGGGCGGCGCGGATGGCGGTGGCTAGGTCGGGGGTTCGTCAGGCTGAGGCCAGGCTGGCGCGGAGGCTAGGGTTCGGCACCGGCGCGAGTGCTCGAGCGCTGAGTTCGACCGATGGCAGGGCGGATCTGAGGTCGTCGGGTCTCGTCGGTGGAGGCCCGTACGGCGGCGCTGGTGGCGCTCACGCGGGGCGGGGGACGCCAGCGGAAGGAGGCTGCGGAGGATCGGGGTGAGGAGCCGAAAGGGACGCTCGGGTTGTTCGACGAGCGGCAGTGCCAGGGTGGAAGGTCGACGCGGCCGTTCGCCGGTGAGGCGGCGCTCGCCTGGGTCAAGGTAAGGGCGGTGGTGTTTGTTTTTATTTCCTCGATTTTTGGGGGTTTGCCGAGGGTCGACTACGGTGGTGGCTAGGACCGGGGTGACAGGGCAGCGGACGGCCGGGGATGGTCGATTGCCATGGGTGGTGGTGATCGTGTGGGTGATGGGGCTGCCATGGCAGTAGCCGCGGTGGTGGTGGTGAGGGATGTTGTTGGTGGTGATGGTGGTAGCATTGGTCGGGGGATGGGCGATGCTGCGGCGGAGGTGGTTTAGGTTCGGCAAGATGGTGGCGATAATGGCGACGGCGATGGTTGTATGGAGGAGAAGGGTGTTAGGGGTTCTAGTTGCAACGATAGTGGGGGTCGGGACGAGCCGCGGTGATGACGATGGGGTTGGGAAGATGACGACGGTCGGGGTATTTCTGTGGTGGAACTCCGGTGGACGTGGTATTTTGACCTTGGCCGTGGTGGTTTGGCGGGAGGACGGGGTTACTGGTGGAGGTTCGGTGTGGTAGGGATGAGAGGTTTAGGATTTCGGTTGTATTGGGTATGTCCGACACGGAGAGGTTAATGTATTTATAAAAATGGAATAAGAATCTGGATGGACACTGACAAGGTGCACGGCACGTTTGTGGAGAAAATTGTGGATGAAAAATGTGGAGGAGTACCTATCTATTTATAGGATGTAGGAATTCCAACTTAGATATGGACTAGGAATATTTAAAATCCAAGTAGATAAATCATCTATTTAATTAAAATCAATCAAATCAAATCCAATCCAAATCCAATTAAATCTAATTTAATTCTCTTAGTTTAAAATCAAATAAATAAATCAAATTTCAATTATTTAACTATTTAAATAAATGCATAAATTTAAATCAAGATTTAAATGGCCACAATAACTTCTAAATATATTTTTCAAAATACAAATAATAATAACTTCAAAAATAATAAATAGTTTTAAATATCTTTTTGAACAATAAAATATTAATATTAATAAATCTCGAAAATTTTACTTTTATTTAAAATAGACCAATAAATAATTACGAAATATATGTATGCAAAAAATATTCTTTACATAATTAGGCTTTTCTAGTATACAAAAATATTATTTATTATTAATAACTTTTAGAAACAAAAGGCTTTTTATAGCAAGAATATTTATATAATATTTTGAAAGTGTATAATAAAATAGAGAAAAATATTTTTCTAAAATATGTACGCTCGCACATATTCGCACTCGTCGAACAATTACGAAAAATAAAACGTCGTGCACGACGTACAATACGACTACGCGACGTACAATACAAAATTTTAAATCGATACCAAATTTAATAATAATAAAAATAGTAGCAATTTAGGGGTTTTACACATTTTCATCATGCTCAGTTTTTGCCATGATTCTATGCTTCTCTTTTCGTCATATATTTCATTATTATTTACAGATTTATGAATTTTGTTATTTATTGAAACTGTTGTGAGAATGTACTCGTTCTATTCCTGGCTGGAAACCAATATTTTTCAGGTTTAGCCACTATCACTCTTAGCACTGGGAAGGCATGGGTATGCTAAGGTCAACCTAGATAGTTGAATTAGTTGTCTTTTCTATTTTGTGAGACATTGTATTTTCTAGCAAATGTGAAGTTGTGAAACCTTGTAATTTGTAAAATTGATTAAGTAATGTGAATGAGTAATATATGTTACATTTTTTGATTTTGCGCATCTTGGTCGTGACAGCGTTTCTACCGCCGACTCTGCGGCGTAGGCTGGCTTGGACACGTCTCGTATCCAAAAAGCGGGTACGGGTCGTGACAGACCCCAACCATATCTGTCCGGAGGATTTTTTGCATTGCTGCGAGTGGTCCTCCGTACAGATAGTGGTGTGGGAGGAGTAGGAGGAATGATATCACCTGAAGGGGGTGGTGGTGTAGGTGTCTCAGGAGTTGGGACGAACGCAGGCAAGGGACTTGGCATTGGCATTGTAGGTACTGGTCATGCAGTTTGCTTATCTCTTTTGTTGTAGGTAAGTAACTCCCCCTAAGTCGTAGGCCTAACAATTCTAATCTCCTCCCATGTTCTGTTTCACCTTCATGTTCCTTCTCAACCATGCCTCTATGCCAAACTACTAAATCGATCACCACCAAGTTCTCCATCTCCCCCTCTCGCCTCATACTGGTAGTATTAGACGTGTTGTGTGAAGTTTCTTCCTGCGGTAGTATTGCTCATGCTCCCGGAAGTGGACATCCATACTGATGAACTTCTTCTCTACTGGACTCCAGCACACATACCCCTTCTGAGTCGTTGAGTATCCCACGAAGATGCACTTGACCGCTCTAGGGTGAAGTTTTTCAACTGATGGCATGTTGTCCTTCACAAAACACACACACCCGAACACCTTTATTGGGAGTATCCCACTATTATTGCCTTGTAATACTTCACATAGGAATTTCTATCCCAGGACTTGTGAAGGCATCTTGTTGATGAGTTGAGCTGCTGTCAATACTGCATGTCCCTACAGACTTTGTGCGACATTCATGTCGATCATCATACTTCTTATTGTCTCCAGAATGTGTCTATTATTTCTTTCTACTACTCCATTTTGTGTTGGTGTGTATACAAGTTGTCTGATGTTATATCCAGTGTGCTGATAAGTATTCTGCAAGTGTCCTGTTGGTATACTTTGTTCCATTGTCAGACCTTAGTACCTTTATAACTGCGTTGTATTGATTTTGGAAATGCTTATGAATATCTCGAAAATAAGCAGGTACATCACCCTTATTTTTCATCAAATATAGCCAGGTGACACGAGAGGCACAATCAATAAAGAAAATAAAGTACTTATACCCATTCATAGTTTTAATAGCACATGGACCCCAAACATTAGAATGTACTACCTCAAAAGCAAAAGAGCTCATATGACCTATACTAACATACAAGCTTCTAGTAAGTTTTTCTAACTCGCATGCATCACATACTAATTTATTTTTATTTGCTTTTGAATAAACCTCTGGATAAAACTTACTTAAAGTATCAAAGGAAGAATGTCCCATCCTCCTATGATGGATCATCAAAGTATCTTCAGTCTTCTGTTGCAGTCCTTCCATTCCAGCCTTCTCTGCCATAGATACCAATGTTGAGTCCAGTCCTTCTCGATCTAGGTACCATAATCCCTCATGCCTAGTGCCAGTCCCAAGTCTTCGCTCCGTCCCTTTCTTCTGGAATGTCACCTTAGGAATATCAAAAGAAATAATACATTTAAGTTGGAGAATTATAAAACTAGTGGACAAAAGACTGACTGGAAAGGATGGAGCATGTAAAATATTGGATAATCTTACTGAGCATGTACAATTAACAGTACCCTTACCAACCACTGGCTGGAAAGTGTCATCCGTTGTCTGAATGGTGTCTGCTAATGCTAGGTGAGTGTAAGAAGAAAACTCACTAGGATTCTCCGTCACATGTCGAAATACTTCCGAGTCTATAATCTAGTTTGATGATTTAAGAAAAGAGATAGATGCAAGAGCAAGTGTGATCAGTAGGGTAACATGTAATAACCCTGGAATATTTGTCACATAGGCTAGTAGCTAACAAGATGGAATGATTCATGGCGATGTTCTGATACATTATGTCATGTATATGGTGCTCCAGCTCCTTGCAACGCTCCAAGGCTCCAGAGTAAGCTCCGCATCTTAGCACGTTCGAGGGAAGCTCCGCACCCGCCGACGTCTCCTGCTTCCTACAATCAATCTGTGGGGTTATCAGTACATTGTTATGCACTGGTGGGGAGGCTAGCTCGCCCACAATGCTATCATTACCAAACACGTTCTATTTACTTTTGTGCATCTCTATAATTCATTGTCTTTCTAATCTTGCCTTAAGATCAATTTCATGGCATATTTCATAGCCTATCTCGTGTTGCCAAATTCAAGTGTGTGCATGAAAATACATGCACGACTTACCCATACTTACCGTCCGGCCTTTCCTGTTCAAAGTAAACCAAGTTAGTCAATAATTCATATGTAATAACTTATCGTGATTTACGTAAGCATTCAATGTCAAGGGCGTGTCCCTGCCTCAGGCCTAGCGCGTCGTAGGCATGGTTTCTAACTCATTTGTACGAAGTACTCTTTATCATTTTGGTGGGTTATATTCAAGCCTGTTTCAGAAGGCGCTTTGTTCAGTTAACTTAGACTACTTTGATTTCAATACAAGGACTTGCATGTGGATTGCCACCAGCAAAGTCCACTTAATCTATATGCACCAGTCGCTGGCACCACAAGCCAATTTGGACCCTTTTCCCCCTTGGTAATTTTTTACCTATCATAGCGTGCGGCTGGTACACCCTGATAGTCTTTTGAAATGCCCGGCCTTACGTCTCCTGGGTGGCCAAGCCCACACCCAGCCCTGGACATAAGACATTTTGATTTCGGTCCGGACCGGCACGTCCCCCCTTTGACCGTGCCGCTGGAAATCCCTTATGCCGCCTCTCTCCCGTATACAATAGGAGTGTCCACGATCATTTCGTATTGTTTTTTATTATTTTAACTTAACGGCTGTCTCTGAGCCGTAGGCTAACCCTTAGCCATAATACGTTATCGACTACGTTGGCGGCGGCGTCCGTGCAGCGCGGGTAGCGAGTCCCGATGCACGTCCCCCGTCATACCTGTCGCTAACTGGGATTCGAACTCCTGACCACTCGGGCAACATTCATCTTTCTTAGCCACTAGGCTAGAGGTCATTTGCAATATATATATATATATATATATATATATATATATATATATATATATATATATATATATATATATTCATTTGCAATATATATATATATATATATATATATATATATATATATATATATATATATATATATATATATATATATGACCTCTAGCCTAGTGGCTAAGAGAGATGAATGTGGCCCGAGTGGTCAGGAGTTCATCTCTCTTAGCCACTAGGCTAGAGGTCATATATATATATATATATATATACATATATATATATATATATATATATATATACATATATATATATATATATATACATATATATATATATATGTATATATATATATATATATATATATATATATATATATAAACAATGGATAATTATGTCGAACTCGCCTCCACTAGGACTAGAACTCTGACCACTTGGACCGCATGCATCTCTCTTCATGTCTCAGAGTTCTAGTCCCAGTGGAGGCAAGTTCGACATAATTATCCATTGTTTATATATATATATATATATATATATATATATATATATATATATATATATATATATATATATATATGTGTGTGTGTGTGTGTGTGTGTGTGTGTGTGTGTGTGTGTGTGTGGAAGCGGATCAAAAGCCCCCCTCAGAAAACTCCCTTACGGCCGTAATTTAATGTTAATATTAATGTTAATATTAACATTAAATACTAAAATTAACATTAAAATTAACATTAAAATTAATATTAACATTAAAATTAATATTAACATTAACATTAACATTAATATAAAAATTAAAATAAAAATAAATATTAACATTAACATTAATATTAATATTAATATTAATGTTAATATTAACATTAAAATTAATATTAACATTAATATTAACATTAAATTACGACCGAGAGTGAGGGAGATTTTTGGGAGATTTTCTAAGGGGGGCTTTTGATCCGCTCCCTATATATATATATATATATATATATATATATATATATATATGGAAGCGGATCAAAAGCCTCCTTAGAAAACCCCCTAAAAATTCTCTCACTCTCAGCCGTCCATTTAATGTTAATATTAATTTTAATATTAATGTTAATTAATGTTAATGTTCTTGTTAATATTAATGTTAAATACTAAAATTAACGTTAAACTTAACATTAAAATTAATATTAACATTAACATTAACATTAACATTAATATTAACATTAAGATTAACATTAATATAAAAATAAAAATAAAAATTAATATTAACATTAACATTAATATTAACATTAATATTAATATTTATATTAACATTAATATTAACATTAATATTAAAATTAATATTAACATTAAATGGACGGCTGAGAGTGAGGGAGTTTTTAGGAAGTTTTCTAAGAAAAACTTTTGATCCGCTCCCTATATATATATATATATATATATATATATATATATATATATATATATATATATATATATATATATATATATATATATATATATATAGCAAATGATCTCTAGCCTAGTGGTTAAGAGAGATGCACGCGATCCGAGTGGTCAGGAGATCGATTCCCGGTGGGAGCGTTCGCCACAATTACCTTCTTTCAAAATATATATATATATATATATATATATATATATATATAGCAAATGATCTCTAGCCTAGTGGTTAAGAGAGATGCACGCGATCCGAGTGGTCAGGAGGTCGATTCCCGGTGGGAGCGTTCGCCACAATTACCTTCTTTCAATATATATATATATATATATATATATATATATATATGAATTTGAATGAGGTCCATGGAGTGTTATTATGATGCATGTGCTTCTTCTTCTTTTCTCTCTCTCAAACACACACCCCATCTTCATCTTGAACTGAGCTGTATCCTCTTTTATCTTTTCCAGTTGATAGATGACATGACTCATAGCTTACCTGTTACTTCAATTCTTGCTAGGAAGCACATTTATTCCGTATCAAAAGTTGCTCTGTTAGCTGGATTGCAGGGTTTTGTATGTGGCAAAGATAAATAAGTCCCACAACTGCAATTGCATGTGAGGTCTTCCTTATAGATAGAAATTAGAATGTTCTCCCACATATTGATAGAGATGTATTTACTGTATATCTTACGTATGTGACAGTGCAGTTAATACGTAGGGTATACTTCCAACGTATCTTCATATTGATGAACCCTATAATCGGAGTGACCCTAGTGGTCTAGTAGGAAGAGACATAAAAGTTATGGTTGGATAACGAAAAATTAGTAGATTGAGCCATGGAAACTTATTATTCCTTCCATTTATGATAAAAATTGGAAGACAGTGAATTCGAAAGACATAATACAATATGCACAAAAAATCCACGATCAAAAAAAAAACTTAAAAGAGTTTTGTCGAAAGGTTTGGTACGAAAAGTTAAGATCGAGGAATGAAGTTAAGACCTCTTGGTTAAAGTTTGCACACTTATCAATTGAACTACCACTTAGGTTTGATCTCACATTGTTGTAGCTCATCAAAAGTTGCTGACAAAAGCTGTAGAGCATAAGTTGCTTCCAAAAGATGATGTAAAAGTTGTTTGGTGAGCATATGATGAAAGTTGCTGTGGAAAATGGTAAGTTATAAAATTATTGGGATGGTCCAAAACTCTACATATATTAGCATAGATGCTAGGGATTTCAATAAATAATAATAGACATTTATGTAAATTGGATTTCATAAGCTATAACTTTTGGAAGTATCTTTTTTATTGATTTCAAAATCAGTTTGGTAAGTTGTTATTGTTAACAACAGATAATGGAATAATTTTTTGTGTCCTTATTCATTAGAGGAAAACCTTAATTTATAGAACTTACAAAGAAAACAAATATAGAATGTACAACAGTAATATTCTAAAGAAGGAAAATACAAAAAAAGAAGGCTAATTCTAAGGGCTCCCCAACTTTTGCTTGAGGCTAGCCCTTACAAGGGGACATCCCAATTTAGTGAAAATTTTAGGCCTCGTTTGATTCGCGGAATGGAAAGGAAAGGAAACTGAATCCTTGGTATTTTCTTTCCTTTAGAAAATTATAATTCCTATAAACTTTCCTTTCCGGTGTTTGGAAAGATCGGGATTATAGCCGGAATATATCTTTAATTTTCATTATAGTGTTTGGTGTTTGTAAGGAAAGAAAACAAAATCAAGTCAATTTTCCAAAAATACCCTCGTGCTAATAAAAATAATTATTACTTAGAAATATTTTTGTCTAAAAGATATTATGGATAAAAATGGTAAATAATATTATGAACATGGATATTTTGGTCAAAACTTTTTGTAATAAATGCGGAAAAGTTGGAGGGAAAGTGATTCCTTAGATAAATGGGAGGAACCACTTTCTTCCCTATTTTCCTACCTCTTGGGAATCATTTTTCCTTTCCAACAACTTTCCTTTGGCTCCCAAACATAGGAAATGAATCACTTTCCTTTCCCAAGCTCAAATTCCGGTAACCAAACGAGGCCTTAATGGGGAAAACTCCAATTTTACTTGAGGCTAGTCCAACCCCTAAAGAATTAGGCTTTTTCTAGAGGCGGAAGTTGTGTCTACGCAGGCGGGAGGCGTGGACGCCGGCGGGGGCGCGGGTGCTAGGACGTCCGCGGGGGGGCGGGAAGTGGACACCGACGAGGGGCGCGGGGGCGCAGTCGAACTCTGGTAGGGGAGGGGGAGGAGGGGGAGAAGGAGGAGGGGAAGGCAGTGGAGGGCTGGTGTTGCTCGTGGCGCCCGAGCTCTTCAGTGGCTCGACGATGTGCGAGGAGAGTCCGGTGGCCGGCCATTGGCGTGCGGCGGCGGCTGCAAACGCGGCAGCAGCAGTAGCAAATGCACGACAACGCAGTAAGCGCGCGGCCACAGCAGCTCCTGCGCGCTGCTTGGTAGGGTTAGCAGCCTCCGACGGCGAGGTGCTACCCCTGGGGTCGCCGGAGTGCGGGGTGATAGCGGCGGCCGGCCTAGGAGTAGGGGAGGAGGAGACATAGAGGAGGAGGAGGAACCCTAACCCTAACTCTAACCCTGAAAAAAAATTGGGCTAGCCCCAAGCAAAAGTTGGGGTGCTCTTAGAATTAGCCATAAAGAAATCAAGCAATTAGCAATAAAGCTACGAATAGCTGGCTCTTTCCTTAACATCCCTCCTCAAACTCAAGATGGTTTAGAAAACATGTTGAGTTTGGATACGAGAAAGTTGAACCGAGCTAAGGGGTGTGTCTTTCTAAAAAAAAATTTGTAACTTGAGCTTCTGAAGCAATGTAGGATAGGTGGATTGTTCTTTTGTAAAAGGATCCCTGACGAAATGGAAGTCAACTTCAATATGTTTGATTCGCTCATGGAAGATATCACATTATGAGCTATTTGAATAGCACTCTTAATGTCACAAAACAGAGGAGTAGACGATAAAAGTTCAACGTCCATATCATGAAGTAGCCAGCGTAATCAGATAATTTCAGACATAATGTGAGCAAGGGCCCTGTATTCAGCTTCAGCACTTGAGCGGACAACTGTTGTTTGCTTCTTACTTTTCCAAGAAATGAGATAATCGCCAATAAAGATGCAGAAGCCAGTAGTAGAGCGACGATCTATGACATCTTTCGCCCAATCAGAATAAGCACAGAGAGAAATGTAAGCCCCCTAAATTTTGGAGATTTATTTTTGAATTTTCTAAATAATTTATTCTCGATAATTTATTTTATTTAATTAATTTTGATCATTAAATGCTCTTTACCGTGACTTGAATTTCTACAGCATCAGGGATGCCAGTCTCCAGAAACTTTCTTCTTGAAGTTTGTAGTAGACGAGATTATCTTCATGTTGATATATCATGTCCCACTCGAACTTGTTCCCTTGTGCTCCAATTGCTTCGTGCAACTTTCGGGTCAATTTAGACCAATTTATCGTTTGTCGTAATTCGTGACTTAACTTCCAACTTAATTTTCGGTCCCGACATCGGTCTAATCCAGTCGACCCAATATATGGTCCTAGCCTGTTTTGAGTCTACTATGCACGTACCACTTGCGTGCCACCGATTTGATCTCCCTTTTGCTCCAATTTCATCCATAATTTAATTTGGTTTAAAATTATTATTTTAATTAAATCTTGGTCCCAAGCTTGTCCAAACTTGACCCAACACCCAACCCAATTTGGTGTAACCCCTGTCATGACTACCCATACATCTCACTATTGTATTTGCCTTCTTCCCTACTCAAAATATCTACTTTCTCTCTCCTTGTATATATATATATATAAATAAATAAATAAATATATATATATATATATATATATTTTATATATATATATATATATATATATATATATATATATATATATATATATATATATATATATATATATATTTTGGAAGAAGGTAATTCCATTGATAAAAGAAATATTTACAAGTACAAAATAACTAATCCCCCATCAACATTTTGACATCAGAATCAATGTTGTGGCTAACACCAATCTCGGACGTGGTAATGTTTTCAAATATGCGCCGATTACGTTCTTTCCAGATATGCCATACAGCTGAGGCCAGTCTGAGTCTAGCTTCTTTGAACCATCGGCTACTATTATTGCGAAGCCTCTGGATAATCTCAATATTATCCTCAATACTCCTTGCTTGTCCATTTGTAATTAATAGCTTTTGAGACTGAATCGTCTAGATTCTCCATGCCACCGAACACTGAAAGAACAAATGCTTAATGCTTTCTAACCCATGATGGCATAACACACATTCAGTACTCGGAATGTTAACCCCAAAGCGTATCAGCCGATCTCTAGTGGCCAACCGACCCCTCAAAGCTTTATACATGCAGTATTGAATCTTCCGGGAAGCACCTGTCACCCAAATGTACTCAAAGTGATCTGCTTTGGGGTGATTAGCTCGGGAAATATTATAGGCCAAGCGGTGTTAGAACTCGCCAGTAGGAGAGCCCTGCCACTTCCATCTGTCCTTCGCAATCGTGGCGTCGATTGTAGTGTGCTTAATATCCATACTAAATCGCCTAGCAACTGCAAGCTTTTCCGGTCTCCAGTGTCCATCCTCAATGATGGAGCTAACAGGAATACCAACCCGCGCCCTATTCAGGACTGTATTACCACCCAGGTCTGCAAGACACTTGCGATCGATCCAATGATCAAACAATAAATCCGTAGAATTCCTATCTTTCATAATCCGCTGAATGTGAGGTAACACCTTCGCCCGATATAACAGGATAGTCTTGAATGTCACAGAGGCATTGCTTTTGGATTATAAAGCCCATAAATTTATATCCTTGACATATTTGGCCGCTGTCCATCTAGCCCAAAGCGAGTTGCCAGTAATGAACTTCCAGACAAGTCTCATGGCCGCACCTTCTCTAAGTGTCCAAATAGAGTATAAACCTACTCCTCCTTCCTCTTTAGGACGGCATAAAATTTCTATTTTAATGCCATGAATTCCCCTATGCCAAATAAAATCAGCACAAATTTTTCCAGCTTCCTGATAGTGGAGTTCGGCAAAAGAATAGCTTGAAGCCAAAAAGAAGCAATTACAAGAACAACGGAGCGAACCAGCTCTATACGGCCGCCAAAAGATAAATTTTGTGCATGCCAACCTTCCGTGCGTCTCTGGACGTACTCAATCATACTCTGACAGGTTGAATCTCTGGCGTAATTGATGCTGAGTGGTAGTCCCAAGTAGCGCACCGGCAGTTCTCCTCTGTCCACCCCAATAATGGCAGCTTTAGCTTCTTTGTGAGGACAATTTTTTTTTGAAATATATTCTACTTTTTCCTTTATTAATCTCGAGTCCAGATAAATTCCCGAACTCAATCATCAGCTGCTCTAGCGTCGCCAGTCCTTTAGTTGAAGGCTCAATGAATAAAAGCAAATCATCAGCATATATTAGACGAGTGATACTAGGTTTGATATGCTTCTGAAATAGGGGTGATCTTCCCTTGTACTTCCGCAATCTCCAGCTGTTGAGAAAAGTACTCCATAACTATAGTAAAGAAATAAGGGGAAAGCGGGTCCCCTTGTCTAATCCCTCGGTTGCTATGAAAGAAACCGTAAGGAATGCCTTTGACAAGAACCAAGAATGTTGGGGTCGAGATACATTCATGAACCATTGCCACCCAGGATTCGGCGAATCCCATTTCCAACATAATATGACATAAGAAATCCCGATTAATAGAGTCATAGGCTTTCCGAAGGTCCAATTTGATGCACGAGCGATTGCTACCAGGCTTATTGAAATCCCGTACAAGCTCATGAGCTAATAAGTTATGATCAGCAATGGATTGGCCTTTTATAAAAGCAGCTTGATTGAAAGAAATAAGATCCTGCATAACTTTCTCCATCCTCCGACACATGAGATGTGTGATAATCTTGTACAAGAAGTTGCAGCAGGCAATCGGCCTGTAATCCGCCATTGACGAAGCACCTTCCTTCTTAGGAATAATGGTAAAGAATGTATTGTTTAATTCCTTCAAGAGGCGCCGATGGTCAAAGAAATCTCTCACCATCTCCAGAACTTGATGTTTGATGTCACCCCAATGAGTTTTGTAGAACAAACTACTAAATCCATCTAGACCCGGTGCTTTGTCGGGAGCTGCCTGCTTGATGATATCATCTAGTTCTGCCATTTCAACCCTCGCACCCATTAACTTATTTCCCTCAAGAGACACGAGTTTCTTGCATATGATAGCAGGAAACGAGGTTAGATAATCAACTTGATTGAAAAGTTTAGAATAATACCTAACTGCCTCATGTTGGATATCTTCATTTGAAGTCAGCTCACTACCCGATGGCCCAATAAGCCGAGAAATACCATTACGATGTTGCCGCATTCGCACAATGTCGTAGAAGAATTTTGTACATTGGTCGCCCTGCTGTAGCCATTGGCACTTGGCACGTTGCGCCATCTCAATTTCCTGGAGCATCCTGAGTCGTCCAACCTTTTCAACGAGAGCCTGCTCCTCTCGGGCCAAATCCACGTTAGTCACATTAATTTGGAGTCTATTTTGGATATCAATTAGCTTCTTTTCCTCCACCTGAAGGTCTGACTGAGATGCTTGCATATTCCAAGCTTTAAGAGCTTTCTTGATCGTCTTCAACTTGGACACAAGCTGAAATTGTATGTTCCCAGGAACTGCAGTTTTGAGACTATTTTGAACCACCTCCATGTATCCATCCATCCGAGGCCATTTATTATTATATATAAATGGCCTCGGCCGGTTGCGAGAAGCTTGGCATAGGCGAACACAAATCGGAGAATGGTCACTAGTTCCTGCAGGCATCCCCTCTACATTAGCATCCAGAAAAATCTGGAACCAGAGTTGATTTCCCAATGCTCTATCAAGTTGGCAGGAAATTTGCTTGTGAACTGCTTTATTATTCCACGTCCATACATGTCCCGATCGCTCTAGTGGTTGAAGCCCAGACTGAAGAAGACAAGTTTGGAAGTCCTGCAAAATGCCTTTAGGTACCACCCTTCCACCTACTTTCTCATGCCGATATAGTAGGGCGTTAAAATCACCCGTGAGAATGAGAGGCAAGTTGTGTTGAGATTTCGCAAGGATGCTGAAGTGCGTAATCTCTTTCCACAATTCCTCTCTGCGTCTTCTATCATTATGGCCATAAACGGCCCCATATAACATCTGAAAACCTCCTTTGTTTTTGAATAATAGTAATATCATCTGTTCGGATACATGAATAATATCCCCTTCCCATTGTCGACTGTCCCATCTTACCCAAATACGAGCCATATTACATAGGTGAAGATTGTTTACCTGGTGCCAGTGGGTTGCCGTCCTTCGTTGAAGCATCCTATCGGTCTTGATTTTGGTCTCGAGAAGAGCACAAATATCATATTGCCTCTACGAATCACATCACAAATTTCCTTCCATCGCCCTAGAGAGCAGGCGCCTCGAACATTCCATGTAATCATGGACATTTTAATCTGATTGGTTATTCCCAGTAATCTCGAGAACCTTATCCGCTGGAAACGGATCAGGTTCTTCAATCCTCTGATCTATTTCGAGAATCTCGCTGGGATCCTCGTCTGGGTTATTTGAGACCGCGAGCTTGTTCACCCATTCCCTCCATCGAGGGTTGTCTAAACACAAAGTTGATCTCTCCTCAGTCTGACTTACTACAGGCTTGTTAATGTCTTCAACTGAAATACCTGCATGCCTCTTTCGACTGATTCCTACTTCAGTTTGCACCACCAATGATTCTTTTGGTCTCCACCTTTGTGAGTTATGCCGAACAGTTGTAATTGCCTTTGTGACTTTGCTTTTGCCCACCCCCGGATTTTTATCTGTCGCACTCTTTGATGCTGTGAATATTATGGAAGGACTCGTCTTCTCAATTTGATCTTCCTTCCCTTCCCTCTGAATTGGATCTTGAGTTGCAGGAGTTTTCCTTTGAGATATAATATTTTCCAAACCTATATCGATCTCAAGTTCCATGCCATCATCATGATTGACAATCCGAGTGCTTGCGCCTTCCGGTGATTGAGCTGGTTGAGAACTTTCTCCCTTCCGATGGATATTCGGTCTCAAATCATCATTGGTTCCCTCCTGAGTGGTATTTTGTGCAGCTTTGCATTCTTTCGATGGATGTCCGAATTGCAGACAATGGTTACAAGTGGGGGGAACCCACTCATATTCTACTTTCTGAACAAGCACCTCTTCTGACGGGACTTCGAATTCAACATGAGATGGAAGAGATTGACCAGCCTCTATTTCTACAAATACTCTGGCAAAACCCATGATCGCTCCAGCCGTCGTTCGCTCATCTGCTTTAATTGGGACTCCAATCAAACTAGCCAGTTTCATAATCATCAGATTACTCCAATATAGTAATGGTAATTCGGGAAATCGAATCCAGATAGGTACCGAGCACAGAACTTCCCGTTCACATCTCGTTTCCGGGGTCCACTCCTTCATTATTATCAGTCGTCCGTCAAAAGTCCACGGACCTCCTTGGATTATCCTCTCCATATCTTCCACCATACCGAATCTGACAAAGTAAAATCCGTTACTGCGGGAGAAGAATTCCATGCTGCCCTTAGGGCGCCAGACCCGTTCGGCGTACGCCCTAATATGGTTGTAGAACGGCCGATTGCCCAATACATACAAGATAATTGTGTTTCTCCAGTATTCCTTCGTTTCCTTAAGGTCGTCCTCTGTGAACGAAGCTCTGGTTCCTGAACCAACCACTTTAGGCGCAATGTATTTCCTTAAGGTCGTCTCACCACACCAACTCACCCTCTTACATCAACACACCCCCCTCATGTGGCCGAACACCCCTCCCTCTTTCTATTTTTTCTCTTAATATCTCTCTCTCTCTCCCTCTTTATATAATACACACACACACACACACACACACACACACACACACACACACACACACACACACACACATATATATATATATATAATCTCTCTCTCTCCTCTTCCATCACTCTCTCTCTCTCCCATTATTACACAACCCCCCTTGTTGTACACGAGCAGCCCCCCTCTCCTATTCTTTTTCTTTTTTTTACTCTTCTTCTTCATCTTCTTTTTCATGTTCTTCTTCATCTCTCCTTCTCCTTCTTCTTTAACATCAAACCACCATCACCACCCTCACCAACATCAAACCACCATCACCATCACTACATCACCAACACCATCACCTCCACCACCACCTTTACTCCTCTCCTCCTCCTCCTCCTTCCCCCGCTGGGTCACCATCGAGCTGCGCCACCGCCGCCGCCATCACGCGCGCAGCTGCAGCGAGCACCATGCGCAGCAGCAGCCGCGACCGCACGGCGCTGTCGCCGGCCACCGCCGCCACGGCCGGCCACCCCTGGCCCGACACCCCTCACTGTCTACACGCCTCTCCAACGTGTATCGGAGTCGATTCGTGCGTTTGGCACGGGACCCCGTCGGCGCGTACTCGGAAACGAAGTCAGAAGTTCGTTTCGAAGCAGCAACTTCACGCACATTTTTCAGGAAATCCGACCGTTGGATCGACGAAATCTTTACTTCGTCACATTTTCGATATATCCTTCTTCACTCCCCTCAATTTTTGTCCGTTAATTTTATCGTTTGATACGTCAAAACCGGCCACCAACTTGACACTTTAAATTGTGTTATTTTTGTACAGTTTTGTGGAGCCAACTTCGTCGGTTCGTATCTCCTCCATCGCAGCTCCGTCTGGCATGCCACTGGTTCCTATACGCAGCTGGTATAACCCTTTTCCTATTCTTTAAGTTTTGTTTCATTGTGAGCATGTTTGATTGGTTGAATTCGACGTCAAAGTTGGTCGTCCGAATTCGTAATTTTCAACTTGTTAAATTCTATTTTTGAACTCGGGACTCTGAATTCAATTTTTGACACCACCAGTAGACTTGTGGCGTCGTTTTAGCATGTTTTATATAAAGTTTGTTAGATTTGGAGGACGTGGGCCCTGGCACGCATTTCAGTGCAAAGCGGGCCCCGCAGTCCGGGTCAACGGGACTTTTTGATGTCGGCTCATCGAAATCCAATTCCGAATATACTGTTGAGTTTGTATCGTCATTCTGGACTCGTTGAAATATAATTTGCTAGATTTTAGTGGACATTGGTTCCGACACGCATTTCGGTGTAAGTCGGATACTAATATCCGGATCAATGGGTCATTTTGAGATCGGCTCATCGAAATCCAATTTCGGATATACCGTTGATTTCGTATCGTCATTCTGGACTCGTTGACATATAATTTGCTGAGTTTTGAGGACATTGGCTCCGACATACTTTTCCGTGCAAATCAGATTCCAATATCCGGGTCAACGGACCAATCTGAGATCGGGTCATCGAAATCCAGTTTCAGATATACCGTTGAGTTCGTATCGTCATTCTGGATTCATGGACATATAATTTGTTAGGTTTAGTGTACTTTTATTTTGAAACATTTTTCGGTACAAAGTGGGTCCGACACGGACATTATTTTGACCCAAAATTATATTTTTGCCTCTGTGTCCAAATTGGACTTATGAATAGGCTATTCTAGCTAATTTGAGCATTCTAGACACGTTGGTGATGGTTGTTTCACAATCCGACAACATCTGTAGGTTTTTACCCTATTATTATATCTTTCTCCTTTTGTTGTATTTTGAGATCCATCGATTCCAGTGATTTCACAACCACTGAAATTGAATGTGTTAGCCCTGTAGATGTTTATAGAGACTAGCCTTGACCCTGTTTGACCATGGTTGACTGCTTTGACTGAACATCGAAGTAGAGGCAACATTTGACCTAGTTTAGCCTAGAAGTTGACCAGAGTTGACTAGAGTTGACCAGTTAACTAAAAGTCAACTGTAAGTCAACCATTGACCCAATATGACCTAGTTTGACTAGGTGTGACTCAATGTGACCTAGTTTGACTTAGTTGACTGAGTCTGACCTAGATTACATAGCTTATACTATAGAATCAAGCCTAACACTGTTGAACCCTAATTAGCTTATGTATATCTTATCTTTAGGTCTGTGGCATCACTCTGAGCATCGACCCCATTTGACAGCTCAAGACCGCAGGCGAGTACATTCTCTGATAGTAGTTCCTTGTCTTGATATTTTCTGTATCCGATTCAGTTATAGTATTTTACTTGATTCTCGACACGATGGTGCACGGACTAATATATACGGGATTCCTGTCATGAGATGTCATTCTTGGATTTTCTTGGAATACTGGTACTTGCTTGATCTTGTTCTTGTACTTGTATTGACACCGATTTCTGAGAAGAAGTAGCTACCTTCTTAGGGAATCTCGTGCCATGACGTGCTATGTCCGAATCCGTATACTATTCGGGGAATGAGGAATTTTATAGATAGTGTGATCAATGCCCATCTTAAGTTATTACTTGTATCATAGCTATACCCTCACCTCACGATGGGTATAGCCTGACCTGTGCTACTACTTGTTCCATAGCTTGCCATCCCGGCCAGACCGAGTCCACGTACTTGTAGCCGTTCGGCTGGAAGCCTGATCTTGACCCTTACCGATCACATTATGCTATAATATTCGAGGCACATTCTATATTTATTACATCAGTTACATATTACAGTTCAGCTTACTTTTCCTGCATGATTCACTTTGACATGATTTCCAGTTTATATATCCTGTTTTACTTACAGTCTTGATATATCATCTTGTATTCCATTATGATTGTCTCTTACAGCATTTGTCAATACTATAAAACTGTTGTTAGTTTATGTTCTCGTTCCCATCCTGACTGGATACGTTGATAATATTTTAGGAGTTGTTATGCCATTATTGGACTTCATGATGTTGCTAGCTGAGGTGGATCTCACTATTCTTCTATGTGAGTTGTCTGGTAGTTATCCTTAGTTTGTCTTATTTTTTCTTCTTTATTTTCCTGTCTTATGATTCCTTCTAGTAGTTTCTATTTGTTCTTGTGCCTTAGTTATCTTTCCTGTCTTATCTTCTTTAGATGTTGGGTTGTGATTGAGTACATTTGTAGTTCATGGACCTTCTAGATGTAGTGTATATTTATTGGGTACTAGACATCGTTCTACTGCCGATACTGCGACGTAGGCTAGGCGTGGCCAACGTATTTGTATCCATATATCCGGGTGCGGGTCGTGACAAGTAAGCATGGTGGTAGAACATAAGTATAGTCCTTGATATAAAGTGCCCTTCAAATAGCGTAAGATTCGAAGAACGGCTGCATAATGAACAGAGCAAGGTGAAGACATGAATTGACTTACAATATGAACCTCATAACTGATATCGAGTTTAGTAATAGTGAGGTAATGAGAGAAGTGAAACCCTTTTTTTGTAAGGCTTAAGAGTGATGTAAAGGTTGTCAGGTCCACGTGAGTGGCTAAAGACTTTTGCAAGAGAAAAGAATGAAACAGTTATCTTCTTTCTTCTTCTTGTAGCCAACAGTTCTTGCTTTCTTAGTCTTTGCAATAAATGGAGGAAAAAAAACAAGTTTTTTTTAACAAGCAGTAGAAATCACCTTTGTAGCGGTTGTGACGGAAGATGGAGCTCGCACAAGAGAGAAAGCGCTACAGGAAACATATGGAGAGGTAGCTGAACGTGTTGCTACTGCTACTTGCTCTTCTGGGTCCTTCCGTGAAGATCTGGCGGCAGCAAAGTGAACTCGGTCGACCGTGGATCGGAGGAGGGAGGAGGGCTGTGAAACCCAGATTTTAGGATTTTTGGATTTATAGTATGATAATTAGTTTAGTTATTATTAATTATTATTATTACTATATATTATTATTACTATTATTATTATTATATATTATTTATTAGTCGGATTTAGAAAAAATATTATTTTTAAAATTATTATTAATTTTTGATTGCGGCCCTGCCCCGATCCCGAGTCCGAACTCCGACCCTGAGTCCGAACGCCAGTTTCCGTTTCCCGAACCCAATTTTCATTTCTAGTTTCGAATCCGTTTAAAACCCTTTTAATTAAATTTTTGATTTTAGATAAATAGTTAAAACTATTTTATGTTTGGTTTGGTAAAATAAAAAAAATAATGATAATATTTAGCCCTATGGCTTGGTCACCCACGACCAAGCCAGCAACTTTCTTCTCTCCCTATTCTCCAGCACACTAATTCCTCTCCTCTACATATTTAATCTCCCTCTCCCCTTATTAACACCCCACTAGCACCACTCCCCATCCAAACTTCCCTCAACTCTCCCACTCCCCATCCAAACTCCCCTCAACTCTCCCACTCCCCATCCAAACTCCCCTCATTCTCATCTCCCTCTCCAGAGCAGAGCCCTCCTCACCACTTCACCCTTCCAGAACCCCCTCGACCTCCACCCGATCCCCGCGCCCATGCGCCCTCCGGCCTCCGATCCGCCCGCGCTCCGGCGCTGTCTCCCTGGCGGCCCCGCCTCCAGCGCCCTGTCCCGGCCCCTCCGGCACCCCCTGCTGCGCGCCTCCCCGCGTGAGCACCGGCCGACCCCCTCGGCCATTTTTCCTCTTCCCGAGCTCCCGATCGCCGCCCCTCCGGTGCTGTCCCGCGCTCTGGCCGGCCCGCTCCCCTCTGCCCCGGTTTCCGTACGTCTTTCGCGCCCCCGGTGTTCCTACAGTGCTGTCCAGCGTTGTCCCATGGACTTCGAACTTGCTGTCCGTGCTTTTCGCGTTTTCGTTGCGCCGATTCCGCTGCTGACCGTGGTTTTTCTTTCTTTATTTCATCTGAGAGCTCTAGCCGAGAAACCCAAGGTATAATTTCGTATTCCCATTCTCGTTTCCGTAGTCGATGATGAGATTGGTCCCTGATTCCTTTCCGGGAATTCGGTTTTGTGGGCGTAATGGTTTCGGAGTTTCCGAAATTGTTTTTGTGATGTTCTGTGGTTATTTCGGATTTTTTCGAAATGTGGTATTCTGGATTTTAGGTGCTGTGGTGTTCCGATTTCATTTCGGGATTTCCGATTTTATTTCGGGTTTTCGATTTAGCTTCGAAAATGATTCTGTGAATTTAATTTTTATGTAAAAATGGTTTTGGAAATTAAATTTTGGGTTTTCCCTGGTTTGGGATAATTGTTGGAGTTGTCTGCGCATTTTCCCAGTTTTGGGTTGTCCCAGATATAGAGGAGATGCTGCCCAATTTTTCAGAAATATTTTAAAACGGATTTTCGTATAAATTAGGGATTTGAAAATCAGACTTTTGCAAAACATTTATATATTGGATTTCCCGGCTTTCGGATTTATGGATTTCTGTACCACCATTTAGGCGACGACCTTATAGGTCAAATGTGCCTGGCAAAGCACAAACGCTACAGGGTTCCTGTACGTTAAGGTGCTAGCCAATAATATGACATTTGGACCAAGTCTGAGACTCAAATAATTATTATCTTTAATTTATAATTATTATTTTAGTACGGGTACTGCTGTTAGTATTTTTGGTGTCGGGCTTCGGCCTGCTGAATGGACCACTTTCCGGCGTTCAGGATTCACCCAAGTTTTATTATTATTCCTAAAATTCATTTATGTAAATAAATTTAAGGACATAAGCCCAGTTTTCTATTTTCTTTGCTGCGACCATGTATTGTGTAGCGTTGCTTTTCTTGATTTTCTGAGTTATTGTTTTGGCTTTAAACGCGTAGATTATTAAAATGAGTATTTATTTTAATATAGAAAATTAATAAGATTTTCTCACAGTAAATAAATTAGTAAAATTACAAGTTTGTTATTTAAACAAATTCACGTTCTTCTCATGTAAAGAAAAGTATTAGTTTTATATATGATATTACAAAATACTAAGTTTTGCCAAATTAACCCGTAAATTGCCATTTTTTCAATTAATCAATAACCGGCTTATTTTAAATAAATAATAACGAACGTAGAATTGTGATGTTAGACGTCTTCCGGTAGAATAATTAATAAAAGAACTTAAAATCCGACTAGGACACAACTACTAGAGATTGTAACTAGCACACCTAGAATGGCTACAATATTGGTTCTAAGTCAAGGTTCTCAACTGTAGGATCTCGAAGACGAACCTGACTCCTTCCCCGGAACCGTCATCCTATTCCAGTCATACAAATCGAGGCAAGTTACGATTATGTTTTCTTGTATTTTATTTAGTAATTGTCTAGCTGCATGTTTAAACCACATTGCTACACGGATTCAGATATTGATTGATTGATTGTGGGGATTGGGGGAATAGTGTAACGTTTATGGCCAATATCCCTCATATTGCATATTGTGCGAGCTTACCCCTCTTACACACGGGGGATAAGCCGTATCGCGTCGCTAGGACGCTATTGTATAACCCAAGCCGGTCATAGAAGATTACACATTCAAATCATATTATTTTCAATTGTAGAATACTGGAAAATATTGTTTAAACTGTTTAGCCTGCACTTTTCCATTATTACTTGAAATATGAGATACATATTCGTACTTGCTCCCTCCTGACTGGAGACAACATTTTTAGGTGATATTGAGGATGCTGAGCAATTGTACAATAGCTATTATGATCCGGTTCTGCACCCTGTGGTGTTTCCAGAGTCCCCATTGGAGGACGCATGACCTGAGGCCGATGAGCCGAACGCTTAGCTAGTTATTTCCAGTTTTTTGTTTTTTGGAAATTTGTTTTGTCAGCCCTTGTTTTTCAAAATTAATTAAATAAGAATTAGTTAGTTGCTAATGACCTGTTTAGCATTAAAATAATTTATTATGATTTTTAGGAATTTTTCTAGAATTTTTAAATGATTTTTAATAGTTTTAAATCAAAATATATCAATTTACAATTAATTAAAATATTTTAATATCTTTTTGTAATATTTAGAATAGTTTTAATATCATTATGCAATTTATTAATTTGTTAATATAGTAGTTTGTAAATTATAAATTGTTATATTTCTGTTATGCAAATTCATTATTATATTTACCTAGGGGAGGGACCTACTTGTAAATGCCTAGAACCTAGGGACCTAACTCCAAAAGCTACTTTCACCCACCCACGATGACCAGCCACCTCCCCGATGACCGACCCCGATCTTTTTCGCCTTCTCAGGCCAGCTCGACGCCCCAACCGACCTCTAACCCTATAAATATGACCCTCCCGGACTAAACCCTAATCCTAGCATAACCCCACGACCACCCCAACCCCCCTTTCTTCCCTGACGAGCAAAGACCCTAACCCTAACTCCGGCTAACCCCCAAAGCCACCTCCCCGACGACGATCACCCCCATCCACCACCACCAATCGATTCACCGCGACGAGCTGCGCCCAGCGCCGCCCGAGCGCCACCGCCACCCGCCACGTCAACTCCTCTGCTGTCCAGCACCCTCGAACCCCATCAAGTCGTCGGACACGTACGTGTCAACTTTACTTTCGTGTCGTGCGTGTCTCATACACACGTATGCTGTTCGCCTGGACACGACAACCCTAACCCAGTGCTCGGACACGCGAGACTAGACTCATACGTGTCGTGCTAACCTAGGACACGAGACTCATGTGTCCCTAACTGTCAGGACACAGGGTTTGATTTATCAGGTTTAATAATATTAACTTAAAACCTAAATAAATCTAATCAAAACCCTATCCCTAACACCCAGAGCGGGCTGACCCCCTGGCCAGCCCGACCGAACCCGAGAACTCGACCCACTGGGCCGAGTTCAACCCCCCCCCCGATGTGTTCTTTTACTTTTCTTTTTCTTTTCTATTTTCTTTTTAGTTTTGTTATATATATATATATATATTAAAATATATATATATATATATATATATATATATATATATATATATATATATATATGTGTGTGTGTGTGTGTGTGTGTGTGTGTGTGTGTGTGTGTGTGTATGCATTTTTGTATATATATATTATATATATATATATATACTGTTATATGTATATATATACAGTAATTGTATATGTGTATATATATTTATAATTAGTATTTTATTATATATATGTGTTTATGTAAATATAGGTATATAATTACATATATGTATATATGTATATCTTTATGTATATATATATATATATATATATATATATATATATATATATATATATATATATATATATATATATATATATATATATATATATATATATATACATAAAGATATACATATATACAT
Organism: Iris pallida; assembly: GCA_029216955.1. Lineage (NCBI taxonomy): Eukaryota > Viridiplantae > Streptophyta > Magnoliopsida > Asparagales > Iridaceae > Iris > Iris pallida. Next base: position 1,900,444 of record JANAVB010031614.1, on the reverse strand, counting down.
ATATGTAAATATATACCTATATTTACATAAACACATATATATAATAAAATACTAATTATAAATATATATACACATATACAATTACTGTATATATATACATATAACAGTATATATATATAATATATATATACAAAAATGCATACACACACACACACACACACACACACACACACACACACACACACATATATATATATATATATATATATATATATATATATAAAATATATATATATACATTTTATATATATATATATATATATATATATATATATATATATATATATATATAATATATATATATATATATATATATATATATATATATATATATATATATATATATATATAAAACAAAACTAAAAAGAAAGTAGAAAAGAAAAAGAAAAGTAAAAGAACACATCAGGGGGGGGGGGGGGGTTGAACTCGGCCCAGTGGATCGAGTTCTCGGGTTCGGTCGGGCTGGCCAGGGGGTCAGCCCGCTCTGGGTGTTAGGGATAGGGTTTTGATTAGATTTATTTAGGTTTTAAGTTAATATTATTAAACCTGATAAATCAAACCCTGTGTCCTGACAGTTAGGGACACATGAGTCTCGTGTCTTAGGTTAGCACGACACGCATGAGTCTAGTCTCGCGTGTCCGAGCACTGGGTTAGGGTTGTCGTGTCCAGGCGAACAGCATACGTCTGTATAGTGTTCTTTTACTTTTCTTTTTCTTTTCTATTTTCTTTTTAGTTTTGTTTTATATATATATATGTGTGTGTGTGTGTGTGTGTGTGTGTGTGTGTGTGTGTATGCATTTTTGTATATATATTATATATATATATATATATATACTGTTATATGTATATATACAGTAATTGTATATGTGTATATATATTTTATAATTAGTATTTATTATATATATGTGTTTATGTAAATATAGGTATATATTTACATATATGTATATTTGTATATCTTTATATATATATATATATATATATATATATATATATATATATATATATATATATATATATATATATATATATATATATATATATATATATATATATATATATATATATATATATATATATATATATATATGTATATTTATATTAAAAAAAAAAAAAAAAAAAATATATATATATATATATATATATATGTATATTTATTATATGTATATATATATATATATATATATATATATATATATATCCATTATATATTTTTTTTATATATATATACATATAATAAATATACATATATATATATATATATATATATATATATATATATATATATTTATATATATATATATATATATATATATATATATATATATATATATATATATATATATATATATATAACATGTTGTTGATTATATTTTATATATGTATTTCACTCTACCTAGTGTATATTATTATTTTGTAAATTTCACAAGATTATTTTATTTCATATTTTGTGACTTGTGTATTTTTACCACTTTGAAAATATATTAATATTATTTAAAATCCTGTATTTTATTACTGCACCCATTTGGTGTCCAAGTCTAGCATGGGTTTTTGGGCTCCAATATGTTTTCACACATTCAAGACCTGTACAAGTCATATTGGACTTGATTCATGGCCTTGGGTCCTGTATTTGAACTCTGGTTCAAATTATGTACATGGACAAAATACGCAGATAATTAATTATTTAAATTCAGATTATGTACCATGCTGTTTTTAAATTTCTAAAAATATTTTAATTTCTGTTAAAATTTTGGAAAAATAGTATTTAGATACTATGTTAATTTAGCTAATTTATCATAATTTTTACAGTATTTAATTTACAGTTTTGTCACTGTTTTGGCATATGAAACCAGAACTCACTTTCTGTGTACTTATGAAAACTGATTTTTATAAAATACATGTACTGGTTAATAAATTCCAAAAAAATAATAATAAATTTCTATAATTAACAAGTATCATTTTGGTACTTTATTTTATGTAAATTGAGCTTTTGTCTATCTCAAAAATTGTTGGAACACAATGTACATTTGATTTATTTATTGAATAATTACGACTTACAACTTTTTGTGTTGTTTTGTGTTTTAGTCGTATTGGACCTCACCCCGCACTAGTGTAAAGATCCTAGAAAGTTAGTTTGAGTATTGTGTCACCCCATATTAGGTCTCCTATGCTAAAGTCATCATTTTGGCTAGGTGTCCAATCAGAAAGTCGTATTGCACCACTAGTGTCGTAGTGTTTAACTTGGTACAAAAACTAAGTTTATGTATTTATTTCTACAGTGACGAGTCACCAGGCATCTATAGCATCTATATCGCTGCTTTGCTTTGCTAGAGACAAGTACTTTCTATAAACTTTACATACTATTACATCAATGAACTGCGAATCCAACCATGTTAAATGCTGATCCTTGGGGTAGCAAGTTAAATCTTCACATGTTGTACTTTCAGTCACTACCATGCTTAAACCAGTCTTTATGTATCTCTCACATGATTAGAATATTGGTTATGGGGAAACTGATAGTAGAGTACGTGATCATGCCCCCTTTTTCGTACCGAGCAAAGTTTTATTTTATATGTTACTGCGCCGTAGGCCATTATCCTGCATTTCTGTACGGAGGTATACCTATGCTTGTACACTTGTACGTATGTACATTTCATTTACATGTGCCCCTGTACATTGTACACCTATTGACGATCACGTAACTGCTACAGTTTTAAACATTACATATACATCTGTCTCTATGACATATGTGTCCTTTCCATGATAGAATATGTGATGCCATGCTTCCAGTTATTCCTTTATGTTCATTTCCATGTTTCATATGCTAGTTTGTTAGAATCAGTACTTGCTCCCGTCCTAACAGGATAACGTTGTAGGTATCCTTACTGAGGAGGAGTTACTCTGCGACTCGTATTATAGAGATACTGCCGAGGACCAGGCTTTGCCTTACGAGGATGTACCTGCGGGGAAACTCGTCTAGTTTGTGTAGTTGCTTAGGATATTTAGTGTACTCATGTATTAGACTACGTATTTTGTAACTGGACATGTATCCAGTTTTACATTTCAGACTTGTACTTGGACTTATTACTATATGAGACGACTTTTGTGTTTGGAGCATTTATGACTCTTATTTTACTTATAGAACTATTAGCGCATTTAGTCTTATCTTGTTATCTCTAGAACAGCTTACTACGTTTTATCTCAAACGCAGGCTGGATATGACTCGGCCCGGCCCAACAATTTGGGTAGCGGGTCGTGACATGTTTTTAGTGGTGTCCCATGCAGGTCGACTAAAATGTTTGGTTACGTTATTGTACCAAGCATGCCTGCAATAAGTAACTTAAGGTAATTAGACAACATTAGGAATGACGCTTAGAACACCTAGAGGAATACTAGGATTACAATATAGGAAATACATCACATGCTTGTTATTATAATTAGATTTTCTTGTCTATGATTGCTTACTTTAACAAACCCTTATAAGTCCTTTTTATTTTAATTAGATGGTGCTTACTCGTTCATCCCAGTATGTCACACCTGAGAATGGCACACTCCCCATCCAGTCAGCTGACCAGTTGACTGATCCACCTCCACCTACCATATTTCCCCACTCTACAAATCCACAAACCCAGATGCCTCCACCACCTTCCACATCACAGTCCCAGCAGGACCCGATACTTCCACCACCCCTATCACTATACCTACCCAGGCTTCCGTCACACTCGACGGGAACCAACTGCTCACTCTGATCCAGGGGTTCCTAACAACCCATCAGGAGCAGACCACCCTACTCCGCCAAAGCATCGAGCATTCTGAGGAACGTACCGTGGTCCCACCACCTGTAGAGCCACGACAGAGAGCAGGGACGATCAAGAACTTCATGGGTCTGAACCCCAAGGAGTTCTCCAGGACTGAGGGCATAGTAAGTAGCAGATGACTGGCTAGACTCGGTAGAGAGGAAGCTCCTTGGAGTTAGGATGCCGGATGACCTCCAGGTCGAGGCAGCGGGATTTCTGCTGATAGACTTCGCAGGAGTTTGGTTCCGAAATGAGCCGTTATTTGCGAGAGGGAGGGCCACTCGGGATCAGTTCAAGACCCAGTTCAAGAAGAAATTCTTCTCGACCACCGCTAGAGTAGCCATGGGGCTACAATTCCAGAACATCCAGTAGGGGAACCGTTCTGTCGATGAGTATGCGGCAGAGTTTAGTCGCCTGAGCCATTTCGCTCCTAGTCTGGTTGTAGACCCAGAGGAGATAACGCGTAGGTTTTGCCATGGTCTAGTTCCAGACATCGGTATTCTTATAGTGGCAAACGGTACGACTGACTACTACCAGAGCTTAGAGTTGGCCCGGAGCATTGAGGAGCGTCTTCTGTCTTACAAGAGGCCGGCTTCTGTACACCTCGAGGGACAGTCCAAGCGTCAGGCTTTCCAGCAGAAAGCACCGACGCCGCACCAGCAGACATATCGTCCTCCCATACCACATCATCCGACCCTGCCAGTTAGAGCCCCAGGACCTCAGCAGCAGATGGGGACTATGTGTTCTTTCTGTAGAAGACCAGGGCATGACTTCACCATCTACAGGAAGAGGTTGGGGCAGTGCTTAGTTTGTGGGTCTGTCACCCATCAGCTTCGGAACTGCCCAGCAGCCAAGGGACCTAGAGGGCCGCTCTCGACTCAGCAGCAGAGATTTGGTTAACATCTGCAGCAGCATAAGGGACCCCAGGGAAAATCATATAGTCTAGCCCTTGAGCCGGAGCCGGAGTAGGTTTCGGAGCCAGATTACTTAGCTGACGTCATCACAGGTCATGTTTATTTGTATATTTTTCTAGCTCTATGCTGTTTGATTCTGGTACATCTCATAGCTTCCGGTCATTATAGTTTTTGCATAAACACCATCTAGTAGCTACACCTACTGAGGAGATTAGTAGAGTAACGACAGGAGGCGGACCAGTGCCTATTAGAGCTATCTATAGATGCTCTATTACTATAGCCGGGAGAGAGTTCAGGGGACGATTCTTTGTGATGCCACTCCCCGGTTATGATATCATTTTGTGGATGGACTGGCTTAGCTATGCCCATGCAGCTATAAACTGTCATGAGGGTAGTATTCTGTTCAGTCCCCCAGGCACAGCACCATTCAGTGTCAGGAGGACAAGGCCGGAGATCAGCCTAGAACCGAACTGTTGTGCGACAGTTGGGGTGTTAGCACTGCCACACCCTATCATTAGAGAGTTTATGGATGTATTCCCAGAGGATCTTCCAGGACTTCCGTCTGACAGAGATGTGGAGTTCACTATAGATTTAGTACCGGGTTCATCACCAGTATCCCGGACTTGCTATAGAGTGAACCCCAAGGAGGCCGTAGAGATGAAAGAGCAGATTGATGACCTGTCAAAAAAGGGTTTCATTCGATCTAGTGCTTCTCCATGGGGAGCGCCAGTGCTCTTTGTACCTAAGAAGGATGGTACAGTTCGGTTGTGTATTGACTACCCGGCCTTGAATGCCATCACCATCAAGAACAAATATCCTCTGCCCAGGAAAGATGATTTGTTCGACCAGTTGAGTGGGGCAAAAGTGTTTTCCAGGATAGACTTGAGATCCGGGTACCACCAGGTGAAGGTCGGGGCAGCAAACATCCAGAAGACGGCGTTCAACACGAAGTACGGGCAGTACGAGTTTCTGGTGATGCCATTTGGTCTCACAAATACGCCAGCTGTCTTTATGAATTTGATGAATAAGAAATTTCACCAGTATCTGGATAAGTTCGTCGTAGTGTTCATCGACGACATTCTGATATACTCGAAGATGCCGGAGGAGCATGCAGAGCACTTGCGGACAGTTTTGGGAATTCTGAGGCAGGAGAGATTGTTTGCCAAATTGTCGAAGTACGAGTTCTTTTTAGACCGAGTGGAGTTTCTAGGCCATATAGTTACTGGAGAAAGAATCTCGATGGATCCCAGGAAGATTGCTTCAGTTGAGACATGTGTTTGCCATTAAAATTCTTTGATTGTAAATTTTAATACAAACAGAACAGTGTTACAATATAGGACTTAGACGTAGTCCTAAAAGTACACTTTTGTTTAATCTGGGTCCCTTGTGCCGATGGAGTGAGTGGTAATACGTTGACTCCGTTGACGATCTGACGACGGTTATCGGTTCTCTGAAGGTCTGGATTGCTCTGGGTGCTGGAGCTTGCTGAGAGGAGGAAGACATTGAGTGTCTATATCTGCCTCTATGGTGGTACGAAGTCTCTGTCTGTTCGCTGTAGAAGTTGATATGTGTGCACGTAGGTTGGTCCGTGTGTGTAAAAGAAGAAAATGATCCCTCTATTTATAGTTTTGCAGGCTGGCTGCTCATGTGCGTATATGTAGGATGCGTCTGTACGCAGGGATGCCACGTGTTGATTGCTGATGGAGGCACATGGACGATGCGTCCTGATCGAGGGGGTTGACTTCTTCATGTTGCTGTTGTGAACCGGCACGTAGCGGAGAAGAAGATCTTTCTGTTGCTGAGATCTTGGATGAGTTGAGTCAAAGGACACGTGTCGTCGACCCATGGCTCGGAGATCTCGGATTTGGTAGGGGGAAATGATCTGGTAGGATGCGCCTAGGATTGGGCACATGAGGAGATTTTGGCTCATAATCTTTAGGAGTCACGAACCATTCTGGGCGCATGGATTTTGAGGCGCATGCAGAGCTTCAGTAGTGACTTTACTCCTGTCTTTTGGGATCAGGGAGAAGTCTGGGGCGCATAGCTTTTGAGACGTATGCAGGTTTGGACACATGACCGCGGAGGCGCATGCGAGATGGTTGGGTGGCCACGTGGCAGTAGCCGTCGGAGGGGATTAATGATGATGCTGACGTTGGTGTTGCTTCGTCTTCTGAAAAAGCTGCCGACTGTTCAGACTTTGGGAGGCGTGCTGCCAACTCTGTCAGTTCAGCATTTAATGTTTGTGATATTTGATGGACAGCTGAGTGGGCGCGTCAGTTGGCGTTCCACTAGGCGTATGGGGACGCATGGGGGCGCATCCCCTGTGATGCTCTTGGTACTGAAGAGCGCGTCTATGTGATGCGCGGTCTGGCCGGCGTATCCACTTCATGAGACGTCTTTGATGGTGCAACTGTTACGTTCTTCGAGTACTTTAAATAGCCGTTTTGACTTGGCTGAATTCGAAGCGTCCGGTTCATCCATTGAATGCAAATTCATTGCACGAAATTCAGAGAGCCATCCACTTGGAGCATAGGTTTGATATGTCCAGCCTATAAATAGTGGCATGGAGAGAGGGTTTGCTTCTCGTTCTCTCACGTCCTTCCGACATGAATTTGTTTACTCGAATGCATTCTGTTGACGAGATGCTCCCGAGGGTGAAGATGCGACGTAAGTTCTTCATTGATGCACTTGAAGGTGACTGTTACATCCAAAAGTCAGAGTCGAGGGCTTCCGAGGCAGACAGAATGTGCCTGTTGCATCCAAAGATAGGGATGCCCGGGCCTCGTCTTCGTTGTGTGGGAAGAGCCGTAGATCGAAATTGCGGTGCCCTGACTGTCTTCCTCGAGCTTTGGCGAGCTCCTTCTCTGCGTGGGTGTTGCCCATTCTGATTGGAAGCTGCTCCTTTAGCCGCGGGTCGATTGCGGTGCTCTTCTCTTCCTTTGGCTTTTGGATGGGGGGTTAATTGCCACCCTCGTCATGCTCGGCCGGGTGAGCCTGGCTGGAAGGATGGCACATAACTGGACTGCTGAAGGGATACACATAACCGAGCTGCCCAAGAGATGCACATAACTGAGGGTGCACATAACTGAGCTGCTGAAAAGGATGCACCTTTCTGAGGGCGCATGGTGGGATGCGCCTGGCTGAGGGCACATATTAGGATGTACCTGGCTGAGGGCGCATATTGATTGCTGACTGTAGACTTAGGATCTTTTCTTTGTAGAAATTCTCTTTTGTACAGTCTTTTTTAGACATGTAATAGACTTTTATATGTTAAATAAAAAGTCCTCTTTCAATGTCTATATCCGTTGCTTTTTGCTGTGAAGCACTTTGTCCAAGCTTTGGCGCATGTAGTCTGGGACTTTCTGGTTATGAAATTCCATGCTTCTACAAGACCCCCTTCAAAGTTTTCAAAACTTTTGGATAAGTTTTGGAATACTTTGAATAAAAAGCATGGTAGTGGAGGCGCATGACCATCAGGGCTCATAGATACTCCGCGCGTCAGTGCTGGGCGCATGCTCCGCTCAGTTAGTACAAATGATGACGCCTCGGTAACCTAAAAAAGATTAATGATGATCTTTTTTGGTTTTATTTGTGATTATCTCTTCACAGAACCCGAGGCGATGGCTGAGATCACACATCATCGGTTCACGCGTGCGACCATGCCCTATAAATAGGCGAGAGATGGAGAGAGAGAGTTCTTCTTCTCCTTGCTTTTGCTTTCTTTGGAGTTCTTCTTCAAAAACTCTAACTTTTCTTCTCTCAAAGAATGGCTCCCAAGACTCTTCGCGGCGGTGCTGGCAAGGGAAAGGAGTCGGTGGAGTATGCCGAGGGGGATGCCCCTATCACCATTGTGACTCCGGCCGACGTTCGCCCCGCTGTGACGGGTGGGTGTCGTCTTTTCTACTACTTTCTTTGTTCAGGCGGTGTTTGGATCATGCGACTGAGTTGACGTGCCCTAACTCTCTTCTGCCGACGCGCATGGACTTCTGTCCTCGCCGAGGTTTCATCCTGCCGACGTGTATAGGTTTAGGCCTTTATCATGCGCCGAGGTTTAACTGCAGACGTGCATGGGTTTATACCCTGAATACGCCGAAGCCTTTGCTGACGCGCATGGGTTTACACCCTGATGATGCGCCGAAGCCTTTCACTGAGGCGCATGGGTTTACACCCTGATGATGCACCGAAGCTGAGGCGCATGGGTTTACACCCTGATGATGCGCCAGGTTGCTTTGATACTCCTTGTCTTTTTGCCTGACTTTTGATTTTTGTTGTGCCAGTATCGATGACGATTCCTTTGCTGAATGAGGTCCTTCTGGATGCTTCCCTTTGTCAAATGGGAGTTAATTTTGACGAGGCGGTTGTCAACCCTGCCAAGGGTGCTATCTTACAAGATCAACCTCCTGAGAGAGTGCTGCAGATCCAGAACCAGTTGCCGATTTTCCTCCAGAGTATGATGGAGAGCGAAAAACTAAAATCTGTTGAATCCGAGGATGTGACCTTCTTAAAACCTGTCTTTTTGTTCGGTGACCGCCTGATCTCCACTGAATCAAAGATACTGAAGGTCAAAGAAGACTGGTTCTTTTCTGCAAAAGGCATGGTACTGTACATGCGACAACTTGACCGCCAGTTGCCGCTGACATCCTTCTATCGTTTAGCTTCGAAGAGAAGGATGCCCTGGGATCTTACTCCCTCTCAGGGGGAGCCCTGGGCGGTGCTCTTTCGATTGATGCTACCTCGAATCAGAGGGATACCCTGGCTGCTTCAAGAACCGGTCCCTCGTTCAGTTGCCGAACTTTGCGTCCTGGGAGCCTCTACAGTGAAGTCCCAACTGACACTTTTGCCTTCAATGCCTCAACCTTCGCGAGTCGGATGCTGACATCGAGGGTCATGTATCCGAAAAGTAGCTTTAGGGTCGAAGGTTGGTGTCATCATGTCTCGAGGTGGGACGAGTTAACTATTTGGGTGCTTTCGAAGTTCAAGGCTGAGCTTAAGGAGATTGGGCTGACAGCCGCTATCCGTGCCACACAGGCTGGTGTGGATCTCAATAAGCCTATGTTCCTTGCACTCTTGGAGTTGTTCAATACCCAGACTGGCACCTTCTACACTCCCGTGGGGGAGTTGGGGTTGGCTCTCCACGAGATGTACGAAGTGTCCAAGCTTTCCTGGGGCTCAGAACCATACGAAGAGTATTTCCCATCAAATTAAGAGATCCAGGTTCTGGAAAATAAGGACTCGGAGATGATGGCCGTTTTCAAGGAAGTGGCGAGCCATCATTATTTGATACATCGGAAGGACAAAGTCAAGACCCAGCCTCATGTGACTGCTTGGAGGGATTATGTTTTCAAGCAGGATTTGGCGGACCCCTCGAGGATCCGGTTTACGACTCCGCAAGGGCTGAAACCTGCGGAAGTGACTTCTGAGATTAGTCGGCTGGACGAGAGGACTCCTCGTTCCAATGAGGATGGCGAGAACGCGTATAGCTGCTTCTGGCACTGTGCACACCGGATGTCGTCTAAAGCGGTACTGACAGCATACTTGATGATATGGCTCCGAGATTGTGTGTTTGCGGGCGGATCTGGTGCAGTGGAGAGGGTACACCGGAACCTTATTTTGCCTGCCATAAAGTTGGCTTTTGGGCGTCCCTTAGCTCTCCTTCCCGCGATGGTGTGTAACCTATTGCAGGGTTTGAGGACTCCGTCGCTTCTACAAGAGGAAGTGGTTACACACTGTCGTCCCCGTTTGCAGGAGAGTTTTGTCCTACCTTCAGGGGTGGGAGATTGTCAAGGTCGCCCCCATCTTCAAAGATTTCGAGGCTGACCAAGATTTAGTCGACTCTGGTGAAGACGCGATTACTCTGCCGAAATAGGGTTTTCGTTGGTTGAAAAGTATTCGACCTTCTCACTTGGTCTATCGGAAGCAGAATAGGTGTTATCTGGAGCCATATCTGCCCAGCCGGTTCGCTCGCCAGTTTGGCTATACTCAGCTGATGCTACGGAATCCCAGTAACAGTCTGGGGTTCATCGGTAGGGATGAAGCCCGGGGCTGGCAATATTATAATGCCGGGTGTACTGGTGTTCAGTTTACGGCTCCCGTTCGCAACCCTCGGCCACAGATCCTGTATTCGGTCGCTAAGCTGTATTGTACAATGAATGCTGCATCTCCAGGTTATGACAGAGAGACTAGTTTCATCATTGGAACTCAGCCGGAGGCCACGACGAACATGTTGATGGTGGCTCGGTCATATCGCCCACTAGAACCGGCGGGATATTGGGCTGCTGCTGCAGCATCAGTGAGAGATCCCCTTGTTGGAAAGAGGCAGGCTGACGCGAAAGCTGGCTCGTCTGTACCAAAAAGGCCGAGAAAGGCAACGACTCCAAAGGCAACGGGAGTACCACCTATACCACCAGTGGAATCAGCTCCTGCTGAGGTAAGGAGTCCTCCGTAACTTTGGCTCATCTTGTTATTTTGGTGACTTGTACTTTTCTTCTTGTAGGAATCGTCAAAGAAAAAGACCCGGGTTTCAAAACCGGGCGTCAGTAAACCGAAGGAGGTAGCAAGCTCTTCTGATGAGCGCATCCCTCCGATGGTAATGTCTCCAATAGAGGAGAGTCTTGAAGATGTTTCCGCAGAGGTTTTACTATCTCCAGACTTTGTTGAAAGAGATGCAGAGGTTGCAACAACTTCCGGGGAGGTGCCAGCTGCCGTGAGGGCCTTGGACGTTGAGGGTCCAGCGGACACGGGGCTTCGTGATGATGATGTGGGGTGGAGTTCGTCGTCTTCGGATGACGTTGCTCCAGAGTTGCAAGAGCCTGTTGCGGGGGCAACATATGTGATTGGAACAGAGGAGAGGGTTGATTCCCCTCTTTGTTATGATGAGGGGAGGTCGGCCGCATCATTACCGAACCCTACCCCAGACTCAGCGGCGGAAGCTGAGGTGGCTGCCGATCAGGTGGTAGCGACAGATCCTGTCCCTGTAGAGGGATTTGATGAAGAGACTCGTCTGATGGTCCTGACTTCAGGGACGAGTCGGGAGGTGAGTGTTGATCTCCCCGTTCTGTCAGGGGAAGTATTGGCTGGTGATAGCATGTTGGGTATTAGAGAGGTGGCCACTGACGTCGGTGGTACTTCCAAGTTCGGGAAGGGTAAGGGTGTGATGGAACCCTCTGTTGCTCCTTCCACTTGGGGTACTATCTCGACGCCTGTCCCAGCTTCTTCTGTTCCTTTGGCTCCTCGAACTTGTAGTCAGGCCCCTGTTGATGAAGAGCCTACTGATACCGAGGTTTCAGCCTCGCAGGTTGAAGTCGGCGGGTCTTCTTTCGGTCCGCCGACTAGAGGAGCTCCTCCAACCCCTGCTATGACGCCGTAGGTGCTGGCGGACGCAGATGAATATGTGAAATTCATCGTTGAGGCAGTGTACAAAATGCTGTAGAGGGGGGTGTCGGCAGTGAAGGACGCCAAGAGGAGATTTGCGACGACAAGAACTCTTGCATTGCCTCATATCAACATGATCTGTGTTCACCCGGGCCACGATCACCTGGCCGTCATTCTGGAAGGCACGGTGGCTGAGTTGGACCAACGGCTTTCCGAATTAGAGCGCATCCAGCAAAATGACCTCTCTGTCCTGATAGATGCGGAGAAAGAGAAGCTGCTCGCCGAGACTGAGTCTTCCTACCAGGCCACAGTGAGTGTCTGGGAACGCGAAGTGGCTGAGACTGAAGCTGCAGTGGAGCAATTATCTCAGTCTACACGGGAGACAGTGGAGACGTGAGCTACGTTGGATGGTGATATCGCGGAGATTGACACGCAGATGCGGCGCCTTGAGGACCAGCGGGCCCGACTCCTATTGGACGATGAACTGTCCAGGCTGAACACGTAGCATTCAAGAAAGAGGAAGCGGCTTTCACTTTTCGAGCTCTTACCCTGGCTCAGCAGAGACAGCAGCTTGATGAGAAGCACGAGAATGAAACTTCTGCTGAGGCTGTTGAAGCGATGCGTCAAGAAGCTGAACGTCGAGTCTTGGCGACTGTGGAGACTTGGGCGGCAGATTTGAAATGCCGAATTGCAGAGCTTTCCGCCAACCCTGGAGATATTTAGGGCTTGTAGTCTCTGCTTTTTGTATTTTTTTGCAACTCCTACTGGGGATAGTGTAATCCTTTACTCTCTTTTTTTTTGAAATAAAGAAGTACACCATTTTCTGCGATGTGTTCATTTTTGCTTGTCATGAACTTTGATGATTTGTGTGGACCTACTATCTTTTGCGTACCTTGGTTTTAGATACAGATAATAAGTTTGAAGGACCTAATGTATTTGCTCAGAGGTAATGTGGACGTGGCAAATCTGGGGTTCGAATGATAGAATCTTCCTACTCAGAGGTGTTATGGACGTGGTAGGAATGACTCTAGGAGATGCACGGAACTACTCAGAGGTAATGTGGACGTGGAAGTTCTGCGATCGATGTACGGCAACGTGGGAGTTGTCTGTACGGGATGTTTACTCAGAGGTAATGTGGACGTGGTAAACATGAAGGATAGCATAATCTTACGGGGTATAGGATTCTGCCTTGTAGGGCGTAGGGGAACAACTCAGAGGTGATATGGACATGGTTGTTCTTCTACTGGAGGATGCCACGGAACAGCTGGGTTCCGGAAGCATATGATTTTGTGAAAGTGAATTGTCTGTGAGCCCTGATGATCGGGTCCACAGATCCCCTGTTGGAAGCACATGTCTGAAAGATGTCAAGAGTAGTACTTCTTTAGGAACTTGCCGTTGATGGGCATCATGAACAAGTCCCCATTGGGTTTGGCGAGACGGTAAGCACCGTTTGAGTATACCGTCTCGATGATGAAAGTTCCTTCCCATTTGGGCTCGAACTTTCTTGGTGTTTTGTCAGTCAACACCATCGGCCTCCTGACTGCCAGAACCAGGTCGCTAACTTGGAAAGTCCTCTGCTTGACCTTCTTGTTGAAAGCCTATGATATATGGGCTTGTTAGAGTTCGATACGTTGTTGAGCTAGGAGACGCTTTTCGTGAAGTGCCTCCAGTTCCCGCTGACGATGCCGTTGATTGTCTTCTTCTGTGAGTTGGTTTGTGATTGCTACGCGGATTGAGGGTATCTGAATCTCGAGAGGCAGTACCGCTTCGCTCCCGTAGACCAAGAAGAATGGTGTGTTGTCTGTCGGGGTCCGTACCGTTGTGCGGTAGGCCCAACGGCATTCGCCGAGCTTTTCATCCCAGCCGTGTTTGTTAGATGACACGACCTTTTTGAGTAGCCTGACGATAGTTTTTTTGAACGCCTCTGCTAATCCGTTTACTGTCGAATTGTAGGTGGTTGATGCCACGTTTTGAATACGATTCTTGTCACAGAATCGGCTGAAGACATAGCTGATGAACTGAGGACCATTGTCGTGGATGATCCTCCGGGGTACCCCGAAATGGTAGATGACATGGTGCTTGATGAAGCTGATCACCCTGGAGCTTTTCACTTCTGCCAGAGGAACTGCTTCTGCCCATTTGGAGAAGTAGTCGGTGATCGCTAGGATAAAGCGGTGTCCTCTCGATGAAGGAGTGGTGATCGGTCACACAATGTCCATTCCCCAAGCTTCGAAGGGCCAGGAGGCGACTGTCGGATGTAGTGGTTCGGACGATGTATGAATAAAGTCTGCGTGAAGCTGGCACACATGGCACTTCTTAGCATATTCAACAGCGTCAGCGGCCATGATTGGCCAGTAATAGTCTATGCGTTGCAGTCGATCCTGCAACTTAGGACCGGGCTGATGGGCCCCGCAGGTTCCATCATGAGCTTCTCGAAGGGCTTCGGCTGCTTCTTCGTTAGACAAACATCGAAGAAGAAGTCCATCGTAGGAGCATCGGTATAGCATTTTAGTAGCCGTATTGTAGTAGAACCGAAGAGAGCTCCTCCTGACTGAGACGGCTTCTTTCGGGTCCTCCAGAAGAATTTCGTAGACAGCGAAGTCGATGAACAAAAATCTCTAATCTCGGACGTTAACACCGGCACCCGTTGACATGGCGTGAGCCACTTGTGAGCGCAGGTTGTTTTTAGGGCAGACCAAGTCTCGACCCACCACCGTGACGTAGTGTTGAGTTCCGAGAGGTGCCGCCAAAGAAGCTGCAAGGCCAGCCAGAGGATCGGCCTCTAGATTTTGTAGACGAGGTACGTGTTCGATGAAGAACCCGGTGAAGGTTGAAATGATGTTCAATGCAACTTCATGGTAGGGGATCAGATCTTCATGGCGAACCTCGTATTGCCCTCTGATCTGATTTACGATGAGCTTTGAGTCGCCGTAGGCTTCCAGATGATTCACCCCCAGCTGTTGCGCTAGCTGGAGTCCCATAATGATCGCGTTGTACTCAGCAACGTTGTTAGAGCACGGCTTCGAAAGGAAGTAAGCACGCTGGATGACGAGCTGATCGGGGGAGACAAATACCACCCTCACTCCTGCGATGATTTGGCCTTTGGGGCCTGTTCTTGAAGCGCCATCGAAAAATATCCGCCAGACGGAGCTTTCTTCGATGATATTTGATTCTTGGACCTCATCCGGGATGTCTTCATATAGTCTTGAGGACTCTGGGATGGGGTGTGCAGCTAAGAAGTCGGCCAGAGCTTGACCCTTAACAGCCTTCTGTGGAACGAACACCATGTTGTATGGCGTTAGCAAGATCGCCCATGTGGCTAGCCGGGAGTTCAGTGATCCTGGCTTCGTCATGAGGACCCTGAGCGAATTGACTCGAAAAATGACGTGAATTGTCTGGCTTGAGACATAATGACGAGTCCTTTGGATGGCAAATACCATAGCCAAGCACTCCTTTTCAACAGGGTTGTACCGATGTTCGGCCCCGATCAGAGTTCGGCTGAGGTAGTAGATTGCTTGCTCATAGCCTGTGTCGCTATTCTGAGCTAGCAGGGCACCGAGGGAATGATCCATGGCACGGACGTAGAGTAGGAATGGTTTGCCGGCGACGGGTGCCACCAGGACTGGAGGGCTCGTCAGGTAGGCTTTGATGTCGTCGAAAGACTTTTGGCATTCCTCTGTCATGACGTAAGAGACTCCCTTCTTCATGAGCTGGGTGAAGGGTTGACATTTGTCGGAAAGGTTTGCTATGAACCTCCGGATGTATGCCAGACGTCCCTGTAGGCCTCGAAGTTCTCGAAGATTCTTCGGAGGGTCCATATCAAGAATTGCTTTGGTCTTCTCGGGATCGACATGAATGCCTTTCGCCGTGATGATGAAGCCCAAGAACTTTCCGCTCGAAACCCAAAGAAAGGATTTAGCGAGGTTCATCTTGAGTTGATGCGCCCGCATGAGGTCGAAGACTGTCTTGAGGTCTTGCAGGTAATCTCTTTTGAGACGGCTCTTGACTGCGATGTCGTCGACATAACATTCGACTGTCTTGCGAAGATGCTGACGGAAAATGGTGCTCATAGCACGTTGGTATGTCGCACCAGCATTCTTCAAGCCGAAGGGCATCACTGTGTAGCAGAAAACGTCCTTTGGAGTCCTGAATGACGTATGTTTTGCGTCATCGGGGAACATCTTGATCTGGTTGTAGCCCGAATACCCGTCGATGAAAGACATGCGCTCGAAGCCACATGTGTTGTCGATCATCACGTCGGTGATTAGAAGCAGAAATTCGTCCTTCAGGCAAACAGAGTTGAGGTCTCTGAAGTCGATACAGACTCGTATCTTTCCATTCTTCTTGGTGACGGGGACGACGTTGGCTACCCAATCTGGGTGTTGCTCTTCACGAATGAAGTCGCTAGTCAAGAGTTTGTCTACCTCCTGATCGATGGCGTTCATGATGTCCGGACGGAAGCGCCGCTGTTGTTGCTTGATAGGCTTGGCATCAGGCAAGATGTTCAACCTATGCATCGCAATCTGGGGATCAAGTCCCGGCATATCTTCGTAGCTCCAGGCGTAGACGTCGATATATTCTTTAGCCAGCTGGATTAAAGATTCTCGGTCTTCTCCTTTTAGGCTTTTGCTGACGAAGATGGGTTTGGAAGAAGATCCATCCCCAAGGTCGATCTGCTCGACTTCGTCTTCGGTGGGAGGTTCACGTAATTTAAAACGAGACTCCTATTGTTGTCCCAAGCATTGAGCCCAGGGTTCTTCTTCGAAGAATTCTGGCGCTTGGTCTTCGCCTTCTTCTTCTTGAGATTGTACAGATGTCATACTGGCTGACAGCACTCTCTTGAAGACAGATCCGATATTGGTATCGGAATCCCACGTTGACGCTTCAGATGAGTGAGAATGTTCAACTTCCTCTGCGTCTGAACTCTCTGGAGTTGACGGCGGCGTGACATAGCCTACCCCCCGTCGAGTTTTATTGTAGTAGTCCTGCGGCTTTTCCTTAGGTGTTGGAAACCGGAGAGGGAGACGATGACCTTTGCCGTAGTTGAGGCCTTTGTCGCTTTTTAGGTCGTAACCCATCCTTTGGATGAGGTACTTTGCCTTGTTCGTGTACCGATAGAGTTGCATTCTGCCGACATCTGGTTCTGGCTCGAGTGGCGGGAGGTCTTGATGATGCTCGACCTTGCCGAAGATGATGGATTCTTCGTCTCGACTCCGTGGTGGGACTATGTAACAGACCCCTTGGGACGGGACTACTCGATTTACATGATGGACGGTCGTTATTTGTGTTTGCAACGACCGTAGAGCGTTATCTAATGTATACATGGCATTCCAATGTGGAAGACTAGAATATTTAAAAGACACTCTATTATTGATGAAATACGAGATTTTATCCCGTGGGATTACATTGTCGAGAGATGGGGCATCTACATCGGCCGAGATATATTCCTCCAGCTCTTCATCTGTAAGTACTGGAGTAGGATCGGGAGGGTCCACCACAGCGTTGATCTGGGGGTCCGAGAGGACTACATGGGCCTTCTCTGGCGGCTGGGATGGCGACGACTTGCCCTTAAGACGCACCTTCAGAGGTGCCTCCGCTGCGCCTCCGGTGACTGGCGCCTTTCCCTGTAGTTTTGCCACAAGGGGAGCCGATGTTTGAGGGGGCTTTCCCTTTAGCCGTATCTTCAGGGGAGCTTCATGAGCAACTGGTGCTTTCCCGGATAGCTTAATGCTCATGGGGGGCAACTTCTGAGGCGGTTTGCCTTTGAGTCGAATCTTCAAAGGAGTATCGGGAGTGACCTCAGGCTCCATGTCCGGCTCTGCTGCCGTTTCTGCTTCATCATCAGCATCATTGGCCTCCTTCTCGTCAGGTGACTTGTATAATTCGGCATCGATGAAGTAGGCTTTAATCCCTTTGAAAGGGTCGATGTCCGCGAACTTCGTACGGATGACATTGTTGGTGAACACGTACTTCATACATTGGTGGAGCGTAGATGGCACCACCATGTACTCGTACAGCGATGGGCGACCCAACAGAATGTTGTAGTTGACTTCAGCGTCCACGACATAACAAGTGACCTCGGTTCGGAGGTTACCGATGCGGCACTTTAGTCGTATTTTGCCCAGTGGTTCGCTTTTGCTGGCGTTGAAACCACTGATTGTTGTGTTGGAGGGCGCCAGTCGGTACATTGGGATCCCCAGTATTGAGAGCAGCATCTTCGGGATGATACTGAGGGAAGACCCCGGATCGATCTGAATTCGCTTTAACTTGACTGAACCGATGTACCCTATGTAATACAGCGGCCTATTGTATCGATTGTGTTTGAGCAACATGTCCTGTTGGGTGATGGTTATATTGGGGATAACCTCCTCCGCACAGTGACAGTGCTTGCACACAGTCGGGAGATCTTTCGGCTGCTTGACCTGACTTAGAAAGGATTCAGCATCCTTCAGAGCTTCGCAGAGGGCTTCTCGGGAGTCTTTGGAAAGACAGAGGAGCTCGAACAGAGATAGGCGGGCAGGAGTACTGGCGAGTTGCGCCAGTATGTCGAAGTTGTGGGGCTTGGCTAGCCCCGAGGCATTCTCTTTTCGCAGGGGCCTATCGAAGTGGGCCTCTATCTGCTTCTGTTTATTGGATGCTGAGGGTTTAGACGGGCCCCCGTCCTGGACAAGGGTCGGTGCCAGAAGGCACCACATCGACGGCAGCTTCGTCGGGTTGGACGTTCTGCTGTGAACGCGTCTGCACAGGAAGTGCCTCTTCCGCTGAAGAAGAGACCATGCGGCAAGACTTGATCTTCCTGCCTTTGGACTTGGAGGTAGGGCATACCTCCGGTTGAGTCACCTCGGAGACGAGATCGGGGTGAACCCACAGGATCTCTCCCCGAGATGTGGTGAGTGGGATGAGTCCACTCACGTTGTCACGGGTTGCTGGTAAGTTAACCACCTCCATTGTCGCCTTAGGGATGGGGACAATGCCATCCTATGTTGTAGTCGGCGGCAGGGTGCCAAACTGGAGTGACACCACATTGGCCGACACCGTCTTCTCTTCGTAGTCGACGGAGATTATGTCCGCATTGATCATGCACTGGATGTAATTCTTGAGGACATAGCAGTCCTTGATTGGGTGTCCGATAAACCGATGGTAGTGACAGTACCTCGGGTTATCCACTTTCCCAACCTCATCAGGACGCTTAGGGTCCGGAAGCTTGATCTTGTCGCCCTGCTTCAGTATCTCAAAGAGCTGCAAGGTGTCTTCGTCGTTGAACGAGTAAACCACCTTCGGTCTTGGTACAAGTAAAGGCTTCTGAGTAGGTGCTGATGCACCTTTTGAGGCATTGACAGTCAATGCCTGCTTCCCCTTTACTTCTCGTCCGGGGTTGTTGGTTTCAGGTCGTTTTCCCTTGTCCTCGAAGGCAGGAAAACTGACTCCCAGAAGACGAGCGTTGGCTGCCTTCTTCTCCGCGGCTTTTGCTTCAATGATCAGGGAGCTCCAGTCGGGAGAAGGAGTAGAGTTGAGCCAGAGCTTGACTGCAGGCAGCATGTTCATGCTGTAGGAGGAGAGAAGCGCATGTTCTGGCATGCCCGGGGGCAGTCTGAAGCAGGCCTGTCAGAAGCGTTCGATGAACACTCGAACTGTTTCCTTCTCCTTCTGGCGTATCTCTATAAGGGAAACCATTGTCATGTCCTTCCCACCGTCGTAGAAACGGTCGAGAAAGAGACATGTCAGGTCGTCGAAGGAAGATATTGAATTGTCGGGGAGGCTGCAGTACCAGTCGTACGCCACTCCTTTCAGTGCCCCAACAAATATGCTGGTAAGAAGCGCGTCCTCCTTCGGAAGATGTCCCGTCTAAGACTGGAAATACGTCAGGTAGCAACGAGGAGAGTCCTTCCCGTCGTACGGCGTCAATGTTTGTGGTTTATACTTTGGAGGATAAACCACCTTGTTCCACTCGAGGGGATAAGGCTGGGGGATACCCATTTTCTGGCGCTCCTTTCGTCTCGTCTTGGACTCAAAGCGCTCGCGCAGGTCCCTGATCATCTCGACCACGTCTTCCGTGGAGCTGGGAGTCGGGGAAGGTGGTACCACCGGATGTTGAGCATTTGAGGGCTCTGACGTCCGAGGTGCTTCTTAGCGACCTGCGTCCGAGGATACCCGCTGAAGGGGTACACTCGACTCTCCATTAGCCCTTGGATCGGGACCGGTAGAAGGTGTCCTGGTCAAAGCTGATCGTATCTCAAACACTGCCTGAGTCAGTGTTTGTATGGAGGCAGAAAGGGTTTTGAGTCCTCCCTCCAGGGTATCTATGCGCTGGACGAGGTCTGTCGGCGGCGCATCAGACTCGACATCAGCCTCAGTTACGTTCACTGTCATGACGCGACCGGGAGTGGATGGATGAGTTGAGGCCTCACTCTCGGTCTCACTCCCTTGTAGGTGAGTTGCCTCTCCTGGAGCTTCGTCGGGGCTACCCCCGGCTATGTTCGGGAGAACATTCACCACGGGCGCATCTGTAAGGGCCTGATTACCCTCAGCTCCGTCTTGAAGTGCCTCTTCGTCTTCGAAACTCGGGTCCGCAGATGCTAGACTACCCCCAGCTATGTTCTGGAGGATGTTTTCATCTTCAGGGGCTTCTAGGAGGCCGACTTCGCCTCGAGGATCTGCCCCAAGTGTGCTTTGGAAACACTCGTCTTCGGAAGGAGGCTCGACAAGGGTCTGACTACCTCCAGCTTCCTCCAAGATTTTCTTCCTCGCTCGAGTGCCTTCGAACACTCCAGAGGACGAGACAGCTGTCTTGGTTTTCCTCGGCTGGCTTTTGGACGAGGAAGAGAGACTGCCAGTCGTCTTTCGGACTGACGAGGAGTTGAAGATAACGTTGCATGAAGCAACCGTTGGTTCCTCTTCTGTTGACACCTTCTTTCCGAGGCGACGTCGGAGAGGTGTTGATGATTGCAGCCGCTGGAACACCGACTGCCTTGGTGGGACTGCCGCTTTGCAACAGCAGTTGATGGTGACCACAACACAAGTATGCCCCAAGAGAGGCGTATCGTGCTTGTCAGTCAACTCTCCTGATCGGTGCTTGTGAGTAATCACGTTACGCAGATCGTTGGAGGAGAGTCCACATTCGTACCCCTTTCAGGCGCATGGCAAGGCCAAGCGCCGGGGTGGTCAAGTGAGTGCTGCGCCCCCTGATCTAATACCAAACAGGCATCCCGATCAGTAGTGGGGGAACCACAGCATTTGGAGTGACTTGAACGGACCTCAAACGCACAACCAGAGGAGGCGCGGGGGTTCAAGACCACTGGATTTGCCTTACTCGACGTGGTTGTGCACGCAGTAGATGCGCCCAAGTGAGACAAGGACTTTGAAGGTCGGCTCGTTCTCGGCGCCGCAGCACTCGAGTCGACCTTGTACAACTTACCATCAGCAGCACGCATGATTGTGAGCACATGCTTCTGGCTTGTTGCTGGCATAGCACGTTTGGGACGCATGGCCCGTGCTGCCTTGGGCTTCTTCGTACCCAGCCGCTGGGGCGCGTCATACTCAGAATCTAAATTCTCCTCGCCACTACAGCGAGTGAGTCTGTCAAAGACAGAGATCTTTTGTGGCGCATCAGAGGTGATGCGCGGGGCATTGGCTGCGCCCCTGCTCCGTCGACGCATCTTCCTCGCCTGAGAGGGAGATGGCTGGGGAACGTGGTTAGTCGCACGTTTCCTCGAGAGATGCCCTGCACTAGCGGGCACATCTTGGTTGCTGAGGACGTCAGCAGGAAGAGAAGACTAGATTGGCGCATCCCCTTCGGTGGTGGTGCCCGAGGCGTCGACCTTGCGTACCCAGACTCGGCGGGTCTTCTTCGGCTTCGGCAGCCGCTTCGAAGGACTCGCACTGTCTTCAGATATGAACTCCTCATACGCCTGTTGATTGAGGCGTACGACCAGCATCTTGTGGGAGGAGCCCACCTTCACGTCGTCGGATTACGATACAGCTTTCTCGTTGGAGGAGAAAGAGGTCCCCAGCAGAGTCGCCAGCTTGTTTGCCATTAAAATTCTTTGATTGTAAATTTCAATACAAACAGAACAGTGTTACAATATAGGACTTAGACGTAGTCCTAGAAGTACACTTTTGTTTAATCTGGGTCCCTTGTGCCGATAGAGTGAGTGGTAATACGTTGACTCCGTTGACGATCTGACGACGGTTATCGGTTCTCTGAATGTCTGGATTGCTCTGGATGCTGGAGCTTGCTGAGAGGAGGAAGACGTTGAGTGTCTGTATCTGTCTCTATGGTGGTGCGAAGTCTCTGTTTGTTCGCTGTAGAAGTTGATATGTGTGTACGTAGGTTGGTCCGTGTGTGTAAAAGAAGGAAATGATCCCTCTATTTATAGTTTTGCAGGATGGCTGCTCATGCGCGCATATGTAGGATGCGCCTGTATGCGGGGACGCCACGTGTTGATTGCTGATGGAGGCGCATGGACGATGCGCCCTGATCGAGGGGGTTGACTTCTTCATGTTGCTGTTGTGAACCGACACGTAGCGGAGAAGAAGATCTTTCTGTTGCTGAGATCTTGGATGAGTTGAGTCAAAGGACACGTGTCGTCGACCCATGGCTCAGAGATCTCGGATTTGGTGGGGGGAAATGATCTGGTAGGATGCGCCTAGGATTGGGTGCATGAGGAGATTTTGGCTCGTAACCTTTAGGAGTCACGAACCATTCTGGGCGCATGGCTTTTGAGGCACATGCAGAGCTTCAGTAGTAACTTTACTCCTGTCTTTTAGGATCAGGGAGAAGTCTGGGGTACATAGCTTTTGAGGCATATGCAGGTTTGGGCGCATGGCCGCGGAGGCGCATACGAGATGGTTGGGTGGCCACGTGGCAGTAGCCGTCGGAGGGGAGTAATGATGATGCTGACGTTGGCGATGCTTCGTCTTCTGAAAAAGCTGCCGACTGTTCAGACTTTGGGAGGCGTCCTGCCAACATTGTCAGTTCAGCATTTATTGTTTGTGACATTCGATGGACAGCTGAGTGGGCACGTCGATTGGCATTCCACTAGGCGTATGGGGACGCATGGGGGCGCATCCCCTGTGATGCTCTTGGTACTGAAGAGCGCGTCTATGTGATGCGCTTGATGTTAAAGGGCACGTCTGTGTGATGCACGGTCTGGCCAGCGCATCCGCTTCGTGAGACGTCTTTGATGGTGCAACTGTTATGTTCTTCGAGTGCTTTAAATAGCCGTTTTGACTTGGCTGAATTTGAAGCGTCCGGTTCATCCATTGAATGCAAATTCATTGTACGAAATTCAGAGAGCCATCCACTTGGCGCATGGGTTTGATCTGCCCAGCCTATAAATAGTAGCATGGAGAGAGGGTTTGCTTCTCGTTCTCTTACGTCCTTCCGACATGAATTCATTTACTCGAATGCATTCTGTTCACGAGATGCTTCCGAGGGTGAAGATGCGACGCAAGTTCTTCATTGATGCACTTGAAGGTGATTGTTACATCCAAAAGTCGGAGTCGAGGGCTTCCGTGGCAGGCAGAAGGCGCCTGTTGCATCCAAAGATAGGGATGCCCGGCCCTCGTCTTCGTTGTACGAAAAGAGCCGTAGATCGGAATTGCGGTGCCCTGACCGTCTTCCTCGAGCTTTGGCGAGCTCCTTCTCTGCGTGGGTGTTACCCATTCTGGTTGGAAGCTGCTCCTTTTACCGCGGGTCGATTGCGGTGCTCTTCTCTTCCTTTGGCTTTTGGATGGGGGGTTAATTGCCACCCTCGTCCTGCTCGGCCAGGTGAGCCTGGCTGGAAGGATGGCACATAACTGGGCTGCTGAAGGGATGCACATAACCGAGCTGCCCAAGGTATACACATAACTGAGGGTGCACATAACTGAGCTGCTGAAAAGGATGTGCCTTTCTGAGGGCGCATGGTGGGATGCGCCTGGCTGAGGGCGCATGTTGGGATGCACCTGGCTGAGGGCGCATATTGATTGCTGGCTGTAGACTTAGGATCTTTTCTTTGTAGAAATTCTCCTTTGTACAGTCTTTTTTTAGACATGTAATAGACTTTTATATGTTAAATAAAAAGTCCTCTTTCAATGTCTATATTCGTTGCTTTTTGCTGTGAAGCACTTTGTCCAAGCTTTGGTGCATGTAGTCTGGCGCATAGACTTTCTGGTTCTGAAATTCCATGCTTCTACAACATGGATGGCTCCGACGTCAGTTTCAGAGATCAGGAGCTTTCTGGGTTTAGCAGGCTATTATAGAAAGTTCGTCCAGGACTTTGCTAGGATAGCTGAACCCATGACGAAGTTGACGCGGAAGGACGCAAACTACATTTGGTCAGAGGACTGCCAGGCAGCATTGGAGGAGCTGAAGTGAAGGCTGACGATCGCTCCAATTCTGACTTTACCTTCAGGTTCTGGAGGTTTCACCATATATAGCGATGCTTCAGGAAAAGGGCTAGGATGTGTCCTACAGCAGTATGGGAAAGTGATTGCTTATGCATCTAGGCAATTGCAGACTCATGAGCGGAACTATTCTACCCATGACCTAGAGTTAGCTGCGGTGATCTTTGCACTCAAGTTATGGAAACATTAC
Organism: Iris pallida; assembly: GCA_029216955.1. NCBI lineage: Eukaryota > Viridiplantae > Streptophyta > Magnoliopsida > Asparagales > Iridaceae > Iris > Iris pallida. The sequence goes on along the minus strand of JANAVB010031614.1, from coordinate 1,875,788 downwards.
TTATACGGAGAGCGTGTGGAAATCTTTACTGACCACAAGAGCTTGAAGTATGTGTTCACGCAGAAAGAGCTGAATATGGGGCAAAGACGATTGTTGGAGTTGATGAAAGACTTCGACATCGATTTACAGTATCATCCCCGGAAGGCAAATGTGGTGGCAGATGTGCTGAGCAGGCATCCGATGGCATGGTATCTGATGATAGATCGACATTTGCGGAAAGATCTGGAGAAGCTCGGTATCGAGATAGTTCGGCCAGGATCAGTGATACAGATGATGGCGCTTGACATTCAGTCAGGTTTGATGGAGCAGATCAGGGAGGCACAGTCTACAGATGAGAGCCTTCGCAGACTTCGAGCCCAGGCTTTAGCTGGATTGCTGGATGACTTCACTGTAGCAGAGGATAGATCCTTGAGGCATGGCAGCCGATTGTGCGTACCGAAGGGAGAGCTGGTAGAGGCAGTCTTGCAGGAGGTGCACCGATCGAGATATTCTTTTCATCCTGGTGCTAACAAGATGTACCATGACTTGCGGGAACATCTTTGGTGGCACGGGATGAAGAGAGATGTATCATATTTTATTTCGAGATGCCTAGTTTGCCAGCAGGTTAAGACGGAGCGCCAGAGGCCAGCTAGTCTGTTACAGCCGTTACCCATTCCCGAGTGGAAGTGAGAATACATTACGATGGACTTCGTCTCAGGGCTTCCTTGTTCCCAATGAGGGAAAGATGCCATTTGGGTCATCGTGGACATGCTGACGAAGTGTGCGCACTTCATACCCTTCAAGGTGGGGCTTTCCACCGAGAAGTTGGCAGAGCTATACATGCAGCAGATTGTTCGCTTGTACGGAATACCCGTGAGCATCGTGTCGGACAGAGACAGCAGATTCACGTCCCACTACTGGAGAAGCTTGCAGGAGGAGTTAGGCAGTCGGCTCAAGTTTAGTATGGCGTACCACCCGCAGACAGATGGACAGTCCGAGAGGACGATACAGACACTGGAGGATATGCTGAGGACCTACGTACTGGACTTTGGCGGATCATGGGAGAGCCATCTGCACTTGGTAGAGTTTTCATACAACAACAGCTACCAAGCCAGTATCAGTATGTCTCCTTTCGAGGCACTATATGGACGACGATGCCGTACACCGCTCTTTTGGGATGATGTCGGGGACAGAGTTATGCTTGGGCCAGAGATGATCACGGATGCAGCAGAGAAGGTCGGGATGATCAGAGACAGGCTCAGAGTAGCTCAGGACAGGTAGAAACACTGGGCTGATGCTAGTCGCAGACCGATGGAGTTCGCAGACGGTGATATGGTGCTAGTGAAGATATCACCTACTAAAGGGACGATCCGGTTCGGAAGAGGAGGAAAGCTGAGCCCCGGATACATCGGGCCGTTCGAGATACTTGGCAGAATTGGAGAGGTAGCTTACACGGTTACACTTCCACCCAACCTAGTAGGAGTTCACGATGTCTTTCACGTATCCCAGCTGAGGAGATATGTTCCAGACCCCAACCATGTGCTAGATCATTCAGAGTTGGAGATCGGACCGAGCCTTACAGTTTCTGAGCAGCCATTGGAGATATTAGACAGGAGGGAGAAGAGGCTGAGGAACAAGGTTATACCCTTAGTACGAGTAGCTTGGAGCCGTCACTCTCCGAGTGAATCTACTTGGGAGAGGGAGTCGGTCATGAGGGAGAGATACCCTTACTTGTTCGATCCAACAGCTGCAAGGGAACCACCCGTTCCCGCTTGATACCTTAGAGGTTAGTTTCGATCATAGCCTTAGTCATTCGTTGTATTGCTTGCTATGTTAGAAATTGTAGGGTCTTCAATCCTTGTGAATTTCGAGGACAAAATTTTTCTAGGAGGGAAGACTTGTCAGCCCCTATTTTTCAAAATTAATTAAATTAGAATTAGTTAGTTGCTAATGATCTGTTTAGCATTAAAATAATTTATTATGATTTTTAAAAAAATTTCTAGAATTTTAAATGATTTTTAATAATTTTTAAATCAAAATATATCCATTTGCAATTAATTAAAATGTTTTAATATCTTTTTGTAATATTTAGAATTGTTTTAATATCATTAGACAATTTATTAATTTGTTAATATAGCAGTTTGCAAATTATAAATTGTTATATTTCTGCTATGCAAATTTATTATTATATTTACCTAGGGGAGGGACCTACTTGTAAATACCTAGAACCTAGGGACCTAACTGCAAAAGCTACTTTCACCCACCCCCGACGACCAGCCACCTCCCCGACGACCGACCCCGAACTTTTCTGCCTTCTCCGGCCAGCTCGACGCCCCAACCGACCTCTAACCCTATAAATACGACCCCCTCCCCCCCCCCCCGGACTAAACCCTAACCCTAGCACAACCCCACGACCACCCCGACCCCCCTTTCTTCCCCGACGAGCAAAGACCCTAACCCTAACTCTGGCTAACCCCCAAAGCCACCTCCCCGACGACGATCACCTCCATCCACCACCACCAATCGATTCGCCGCGACGAGCTGCGCCCAGCGCCGCCCGAGCGCCACCGCCACGTCAACTCCCCTGCCGTCCAGCACCCTCGAACCCCATCAAGTCGTCGGACACGTACGTGTCAACTTTACTTTCGTGTCATGCGTGTCTCGTACACACGTATGCTGTTCGTCTGGACACGACAACCCTAACCCAGTGCTCGGACACGCGAGACTAGACTCGTGCGTGTCGTGCTAACCTAAGACACGAGACTCATGTGTCCCTAGCTGTCAGGACACAGGGTTTGATTTATCAAGTTTAATAATATTAACTTAAAACCTAAATAAATCTAATCAAAACCCTATCCCTAACACCCAGAGCGGGCAGACCCCCTGGCTAGCCCGACCGAACCCGAGAACTCGACCTACTGGGCCGAGTTCAACCCCCCCTCCGGTTGTGTTCTTTTACTTTTCTTTTTCTTTTCTGTTTTCTGTTTAGTTTTGTTTTTATATATATATATATATATTGTTTGCCATTGATTGTAAAAGTACAGAACAATTATCGGAGGACTGAACTTAGACTCGCAATACAAACTCGCTTGTACAAAGAAAGCCTAGGGACGAAAACCTAGGTACAGCAATCTAAGTACAATTGTTTATTTTAGATTCTGGGGGGTGACGATAGAGGCTCGGAAAGGCGACGGCAGCCCTGCCTTACTCCTTGGACGATCGGTATGCAGCCTTGGCTCCTTGTGAAAAGATGGTTGGCGTTGACGAAGAAGTGCTCTTTTTGCTCCTCTGTTGCTCTCTTGGCTTCTCTCTCTCTATGTGTATTCTCTCTCTGACTCTGTATATTTTTTTATTCTTTTGTTGCCGATCCTTGTGCAAAGAAATGATGTTGGCTATTTATAAGAGTGGGGTATAATCATTAGGGTTTGCTAAAGATCATTTGTTTGGAATGTCGGCGCTCCTTCAATCTATCTGAACCCTTGATCCTGATTACAATGAATCTCGGCCATTAATGAGGATAGCACCGAATCTTGTGAACAATTAATGTTAACTGCTTTAAATCTCCATGTTGGATTCTACCAATATCCGATTGCTCGCCACGTGTCCCGTTGGCTTGATGATAAATGATATGCCTTGATCTCAGTAATTATGATGATGATGTCAAATATATTTGTTGAGATTCGGTTAAATTATTGATTGATCCGATGCCACGTATTTTGATTGTGGGTCCTGCCAGAGCCGCATAGGATGGGCAACACTTAAACCGCAGGGAGATACTCTTCGTGAGCCGCATAGGACAATGCTTCATCGAACCGCAGGGAACGAACTCTCAATAAGCCGCATATGCATAGTCTTTGCGAGCCGCATGAGCTAGCGTTGTATTGAGCCGCAGGGGCTGAGCTCTCAGTGGGCCGCATATGGCTGATTTCTGCTAGTCATATAGGGTGACTTCTCAGTGAGCCGCATGAAGCTGTTCTCTACTTAAGCCGCATGAGATTTGCCACGTGACAACCTAGGATTTCTGACGGATTGGGTCAGAGATCTTCTTCTTTTCCTGAAGCTTCTGTCATTATGGCAGAGCCATTATGACACTTTATGCCAGAGCTACCACAGTCGTCAAATCGTGTCAGAGCATTAAATGAGGCCACTATTCAAAGGGCCAGCTGTAGGGAAGGATCACAGGGGGACACGTGGCATCGATCGAGCCACATATTTCTGCTGAACCTCATACACTCTCGAGCCGCATGAGACGGAGAGTCTTCCTTTTGAACTGTATAAGACAGCTCCCATATGAGCCGCATGGGCTTCGTATCCGGAGCCGTATGGACCATTTTTCTGATATTTTCCATGCTTCTACAGGACTCCCTTCAAAGTTTTCAATTTGTAAAATTGAAACACTTTGAATAAGAAGCATGGTCCCGTTCATGCCGCATAAGTGTCCCAGCCGCATAGATTCATCTGTCCGCATAGGCTCTTTGCCACGTGTCCTGACTACGTGTACAAATCTTCATTAAATGCTCTTGATTCGTTTTGATTTAATGCCGTCTTTTGGGGGAGGATCCCAAGGGTCGGTTATGCCTTGATCGAAGCGTTTTTGCCTTTATTATTTAAGCGGCGCGTAATCCGAGGCATCATTCGAGATGTTTGTTCGTTTTATGGGTCTCTTTCGCCTAAAAAATAAGAGTCTTTTAGTCCCCTCGGGTTTTTTTTACCTTATTTCTTTGCTCAAATCCTCTGTTGCAGACTTTGCTCTTCGTCTTCTCCCTTCATCGATCGACAATGGCTCCCAAGAAGGCTGCTGCTGCTGCGGGCAAATTTGAAGATAACTGGCAGGCTCACGCTCATCTGGAGGATGAGGCGGTGCTGACCTACGAGGCAGAGCGTCGAGCCTCCCAGAGGTTTGAGCAGTCGGTTGCTTTGCTGACAGACCGTCTCAGGGCGTTATGTGCCCCAAAGCAGTGATCAGCCGTCTGTTTTCTTTTGCTTCTCTTTTTTCTCTTTTTTTTTGTAAGGGATGTGATCCCCAAATGATGTAGTACTTAGAATTTTGAATAAATGAGCATGTTTCAACTCATCTTCTCTTTCTTGTACTTGTGGCGTTTGCAGAATTGGACTTGCTGGGGGATTATTTGTGGACCTGTTATCCTAGGCGTACCTTGGTTTTAAGTACGGATAACAAGTTTGGACAGGATGTCCGGAATAGCCGTGGCAAAGTGGTCATGGATGTTCTCGGTGCTTAAAAAAAAGGAATGCCGTAGAGCAGCTGGGCTCCCGGGGCATGGTGGGGTAGTGGATTTATGCTAAGAAGCTTAGCAAAGGAATATTTGTGGACCTATTATCCTTGGCGTACCCTAGTACGGGATACAGATAATAGGGTGAAAGGAAAACAAACATATTTGCTCAGAGGTCATGAGGACATGGCAAGCATGAGGGTTTTACCGTGGAACCTTCCTGCTCAGAGGTAGTGAGGACATGGCAGGGGAGGTTTCATGAAAGATATTCGTGGTCAACAGCGGACATTTGTGGACCTAGTATCCTTGTCGTACTCCGGTTGTGGGTACAGATAATAGGTCGAAAGGAGACCGACATACTTGCTCAGAGGTAATGTGGACATGGCAAGCATGAAGGGTTCTTCGATGGAGCCTTCCCACTCAGAGGTAATGATGACATGGCAGGAGTGGGCTCAATGAAGAGGGAGTACATAGAATGACTCAGAGGTAGAAGAACGTGGAGGTTCTATGTGAGGGGCGGTTTGTTTTTGGTGGAAGTAAAAACGATTCAGAGGTAATGAGGACATGTCCGTTTTCGAAAATTTGTGGATCGATTACCCTTTTTGTGCACTGGGAGTGCGGGTATTGGATCATGAGGGAGGATCTCTTCCAGGGAAGCAAGTTTAGAGGTATAATCATACGTGACTTACTATCTGAAAGAGTGACCGAAATGTGAGTTCAGAGGCACCAGCGGGTACATAACTCGGTAAATTAACATATTGAGAAAGTGGGAGTCCAGCGGCACCAGCGGGTACATGACTCGATAATCTAAAGGGGATGTAGGGGTGAGTTCAGGGGCACCAGCAGGTACATGATTCGATAATCTTGAAATGTTGTGGGTGTGAGTTCAGTGGTACCAGCCGGTACATGACTCGATAATCTGAAATGCTGAGGGTGTGAGTTCAGTGGTACCAGCGGGTACATGACTCGATAAACTTGTAGCGAATGTCGTTTAGACAAAATATTTCTTCAAGAACTTGCCGTTGACGGGCAGCATGAGCAAGTCTCCGTTTTGCTTTACAAGGCGGTAAGCACCGTTGGAGAATACCGTCTCAATAATAAATGGGCCCTCCCACTTTGGCTGGAATTTGCCGGTGGTCTTGTGAGTCATGACCATTGGCCTCCGGACTGCCAAGAAGAGATTGCCTACCTGGAATGTTCTGATTTTAACCTTCTTGTTGAAGGCTCCTGAGATGCGTGCTTGGTATAGCTCGATCATATGCTGAGCTAGGAGGCACTTTTCATCTAAGGCCTCTAACTCTTGCAGTCGACGTCGGTAGTTATCAGCGGTTGTCAATTGGTGTGTGAGGGCGACACGTAGTGAGGGGATCTGTGTCTCCAAGGGGAGGACTGCCTCACTTTCGTATACCAGGGAGAATGGTGTATTTCCGGTGGCTGTTCGGACCGTGGTACGATAAGCCCATAAGCACTCGTCGAGCTTGTCGTTCCAGTCACGTTTGTTAGAGGAGACAAACTTCTTAAGGAGTTTGATGATTGTTTTGTTGAACGCCTCTGCTAACCTATTTGCTGCCGGGTTGTACGGCGTCGATGCGATATTCTGAATACGGTGCTTATCGCAAAACCGATAGAATGCGTGCTTGTAAACTGCGGACCATTATCATGGATGATCCTTCGGGGCAGTCCAAAGCGGTAGATGACGTGGTATTTAAGGAAGCTGATCACGTTTGAAGTCTTGACTTCTGCGAGTGGGACAGCTTCCGCCCATTTAGAGAAGTAATCAGTGATCGCAAGTATGAAACGATATCCTCGGGAGGAAGGTGGGGTGATTGGACCAATGATATCCATTCCCCATGCTTCGAATGGCCAGGACGCCACTGTCGGATGTAAAAATTCGGAGGGCTGGTGGATGAAGTCCGTGTGGACTTGGCAAGCTTCGCACTTTCTAGCATAATCTATCGCGTCTGTCACCATTGTGGGCCAATAGTAGCCCATTCGGCGAAGGCGGTCTTGCAGTTTCGGGCCGGGCTGGTGGGCCCCGTAAACACCGTCATGGGCTTCTCGTACGGCTTCTTTGGCTTCTGCGTTTGACAGACACCGAAGCAGTAATCCGTCGTAGGAGCGGCGATACAGCATTTTCGTCTCTGTATCGTAGAAGAATCTGAGGGAACGCCTTCTGATGGAAGTAGCTTCCTTTGGGTTCTCAGGCAGGATGTCGTAGACGACGAAGTCGATGAATGGTTGTCTCCAATCTGGGGCATCATCGATCGTCTGTGCGGAATAACTTGCGATGAATTGCACATTGTTTTTGGGACAGACCAGTTCATGGCCTATCACTTCCACTGATTGCCGATCATAATTCGGAACTGCTAGGGAAGCGGCGAGACCAGCTAGGGCATCGGCTTCAATATTTCGGAGTCTGGGGACGTGCTCGATGAAGAACCCCTCAAATACCGAGATGATATTGATCGCTATTTGATGATAAGGGATCATGTCTTCATCGCGTACCTCGTACAAACCTCGGATCTGATTGACGATTAGTTGGGAATCGCCGTACGCTTCAAGGTATTCTACGCCCAGCTCTCTTGCAAGTTGGAGGCCAATGACCAGAGCATTGTACTCGGCCACATTGTTAGAACAGGGTTCAGTGAGGGAATAAGCACGGTTAATCACCAATCCGGAAGGAGAGATTAGTACTACTCCGACTCCGACGACTATATTGCCATTAGGTCCGGTCCTCGAAGCGCCGTCGAAGAACATTCGCCATATATTTTCGTGGAAGGTTGTATGCGAGTCGACGACCTCATCTGGGATCTCTTCGTATATCCTGGAGAACTCCGAGCCTGGGTGGGCTGCAAAGAAATCTGCCAGGACTTGACCTTTGACTGCCTTTTGGGGGACGAAGATCATATGATAAGGGGACAGCAGTATTGCCCATGTAGCGAGGCGAGAGCTGAGTGTCCCTGGTTTAGTCATGAGGACCCTGAGAGGGTTAACTCGTAAGATCACATGTATCGTTTGTCCGATGACATAGTGCCGCATTTTCTGAATGGCGAACACCAGAGCGAGGCATTCCTTCTCCACAGCGGTGTATCGGTGCTCTGGTCCAATCATCATTCGGCTGAGATAATATATGGCCTGTTCATGGCCTGCATCGTTATTCTGTGCCAGCAGAGCACCGAGGGAGTGTTCCATTGCTCGTACATAGAGCAGAAATAGTTTTCCAGGGACTGGGGCTACCAAGACCGGAGGATTTGACAGATATTCTTTGATGCTATCGAAAGCACGCTGGCATTCTTCGTCCCATACGAATGAGACTCCTTTCTTCATGAGGTACGTAAATGGCCGGCATCGCCCGAAGAGGTTGGAAATGAACCTTCTGATGTAAGCTAGCCTTCCCTGAAGGCCTCTGAGTTCGCGGAGATTTCTCGGGGGACCCATCTCCATGATTGCTTTTGTCTTCTCGGGGTCTACATGGATACCCTTTGCAGTGATGATGAAGCCTAAGAACTTCCCGCTAGATACGCCCAGGAAGGACTTCGTGGGGTTCATCTTCAAATTGTGCGTCCGTATTAGGTCGAATACCGTCCTTAGATCCTGCAGATGGTCTCCTTTGCTACGGCTCTTGACGGCTATATCATCAACATAGCACTCCACCGTCTTGCGTAAGTGGTCTCTGAAGATGATGCTCATAGCTCTTTGATATGTGGCGCCAGCATTCTTTAAACTGAAAGGCATGACTGTGTAGCAGTACGTGCCAATCGGTGTTCGGAATGATGTATGCTTTTCGTCGTCGGGAGACATCTTGATTTGGTTGTATTCCGAGAAGCCATCCATGAATGACATGCGCTCAAAGCCGCAGGTATTGTCGATCATGATGTCTGTGATAGGAAGGGAGAATTCATCTTTGGGGCATGCCTCGTTCAGATTACGGAAGTCGATACAGATTCGAATTTTTCCATTCTTCTTGAGGACAGGTACTATATTGGCGACCCAATCGGGATGTTGCTCCTCACGAATGAAGCCGCTGGCTATTAGTTTGTTGACTTCAGCTTCGATCGCGTCCATGATGCTTGGGCGGAAGCGTCGCTGTTGTTGTTTGACTGGCTTCGCATCTGGCCGAATATTGAGTTTATGAAGAGCGATGTCAGGATTTAACCCTGGCATGTCTTTATAGCTCCAGGCGAACACATCAATGTACTCCCTGACAAGTTCTAACAGCGACTCCCATTCTTCGTTGGTTAGGCTTTCACTGATGAAGATCGGTTTTGGAGAAGATTCGCTGCCGAGATCCACTTGTATGACCTTATCTTCAGTAGGAGGTTCTCTCAGTTCGAATCGCTTTTCCCATTGCGCGTCTAATTGCTGGGCCCATGGCTCTAGCTCGAGGATTTCGGGGACGTCTTCGTCTTCCTCGTAAGCGTCGGCGAACGTCATGATGACTGACATGACTTGTCTAAACACATCTCCGATGCTGGTATCTGAGTCGGAAGTTGGCGATCCGGTTGAATGCGACTGCCAGTCGCATTCTTCATCTGAACTTTTCGGGGTCGTAGTAGGCGTTATATACCCTAACCCGCATCGAGTTTTGTTATAGTAGTTCCATGGTTTGCCCGCCGGGACTGGAGGCTTCAAAGGTAATCGTCGCCCAGTGTCGTAGTTCAATCCTGGCGTAGTCTCTAGATCATACCCCTGTTTCTGTATGAGATATTTGGATTGAGGGCTATAGAGATACAGAGGCAGTCTCCCGGCATCTGACCCGAGGTCGTCTTCTTCTATGGTGCGGGGATGAGGGTTGTTCGTCCGGCCGAAGATGACTGGATGATCCCCTCCCTTGTGTATTCGGTAGGCGTCTTCTACTGGAGTAAGCTGGATTGCAGTGTACACATTTGTCACCTGTGTGTGTAGGTGAGCGCCTATACCGTGTTCCATAGCATACATCGTACATAGCTTAATGAGCTCGATGTAGTTCAAAGATAACCCTTTATTGATGAAGTAAGGTATCTTTTCTAGAGGGATTACATCATCAGCAGAGGAGACATTAGTGTGGGCGGCCACATACTTGGCTAGTTCTGGTTCCTCTTCGACTATCCCCTGTGTAAACGAAGACTGAGAGGACGACCTAGGAAGCTTGATTGTCAGTGGTCCAGTTGATGGAGCAGAGCGTGGGGTAGTTGGCAGACTGGCGACCCCCAGTTTGGCATTCGATGTGGAGCGAGGAGTGGCTGGTTCGCTGGAAGTGTCAGACCTTGCATCGAGGCGACAACCTTTCTTGGGAAGGCGTATTGTCAATGGCCTGTCCGAGGGGTTGAGCTTCCCTGTTTGTGGTTGACTGACTCTTGGTAACCTGATTGTTAGTGGCTCCGTTGTGGGTCTCGGCACTTGGCCGGATCTCGGCAGCCGGATTGTCATCTGCTCCTCTTGCGCCGAGAGACTGATCGCGTCCTTCCGCAGAGTGGCGGTGAGGGGTGCAGACTTGTCCGATTTGCGAGCTTGGAGGTGGATCGTCAGGGGTCCTTCTGATCCCGTGGCTGTCTCAGTATGAGCTTGTGCGTCTCCTTCATCCAGGTGCCTCTTCGACTTTTCGTATAAACAGGAGTCCGAGTAGTAAGATTTGACCCCTTTGAAGGGATCGATGTCAGCAAACTCTGTCTTCACGAAGCCGTGTTTGTCGACATATTTGAAGCACTGGTGTAGCGTGGAAGGTACGATCATATAATCGTGTATCCATGGGCGCCCCAAGAGGATGTTGTAAGAAGTGTCTGTATCTATGACGTAGCAGGTGACCTCGAATTGGAGATCGCCAATCTGACACTTCAGAGGAATCGTCCCGATAGGGTAGCTTCTGCCCGAATTGAAACCGCTGATGGCGGTGCTTGTAGGTGTTAGGCGATGCATTGGGATACGGAGATGATGTAGCAGACCTTTCGGGATGATGCTTATGGAAGAGCCGGGATCAATGTGTATCCGATCCACCTTCACGTCGCCGATGTATCCCGTGTAGTATAGCGGGCGATCATGTAGGTTGGTTTTAATGAGCATGTCCTGCGGAGTGAAGACGATGTTGGGCATTGCTCCCGTGCAGGCACTATCTTGGAGATCCATGGTTGAGTTCTCCCCAGTGAGGTTAGATTGAGCGAGATAGGCATCGGCATTTTGGAGTGCTTCGCTCAATGCAATACGAACGTCTTTGGAGAGCCTCAGGAGTTCATATAATGATAATTTGGCCGGAGTATTAGCCAATTGTGCTAAGATATCAAAGTTGTAGGGCCTCTCTAGCCCTTGGGCTGCGTCCTTTCGGAGAGATTTGTCGAAGCGAGTCTCCTTCGGCCTAGGCTTGTCGGTCGTCGAAGGCTGAGCCGGTCCCAGAGCATCAGTTACAGTGGGTTGATGATTTTCAGCTGGACTATCAACCACATGTTGGGATTGCGCTCCGGACTGCGTGACGACGGCTGTAGCTTCCTCGTTGTCTGCTGAAATTGTACGGCAGGTCTTGATTTTTCTACTCTTTTTGTTGGTGGGAGATGGTGTGGGCCGAGTTACTTCTGACACCAAGTCTGGATGGACCCACATGACCTCTCCTCTTGAGGTGGTGAGAGGTACTAGACCAGCAGCTTGTTCTCAGGGCGGAGGAAGATTGGTAATCTCCATTGTCGTGAGAGGGACGGAAATTACCCCGTCTTGGGTCTCCGTTGGAGGGAAGTTGCCGAATTGTACGGACACCATATTGGCTGCTACGGTTACCTCTTCGAAGTCGATGGCCAAAGCGTTCGAATCGATGAGGCTTTGGATGTACCGTTTTAGTTGGTAGCAGTCATGTGTAGCGTGGTGTACATAACGGTGGTAATAGCAGAACTTCGGGTTCTCCAAATCAGCCGGCCGAGGCTCCCGTCTTGGTGGAGGAAGCTGAATTCTACCTCCTTGTATAAGCATGTCTAAGATAGGCTTGACGTGGCCGTCTTCGAAAGAGTAAGTGATCTGAGGCCATTGCTTGTCTGCTGGCTGTGGCTCGGGCTTCTGGGCCGTGTCGGCCACCATAGCCTGTTTTCCCTTGCTGTTCCGATTGTTGGAGGGATTACCCCCATTATCGTTGTTGAGACGCTTGCCCTTGTTTTCTCCTTCTGAGATGTGCAACCCCAGTTGGCGGGCCTTCTTCAGTCGTTCTTCAGCGCTTGTGGCACTGATGATGAACGCCTTCCAATCTTTGAATTGACTCTCGCCCATCCAGAGACTGATCGTTGGAAGCAGTCTCTTTTGGCAGATTTCGATCAAAGAAGAATCCGGATTTCCGGAAGGCAGCTTCATGGCGGTCTGGCGGAACCGCTCGATGTAGTTCCTTGTTAGCTCCTTCTCCCCTTGGACGACGTCCATGAGAGTGGACATAGTGATGTCTTGTCCTACTTTATAGAATCGTTCCAGGAACATGCGCTTGAAGCCGGCGAAGGAATGGATGCAGTTGTCCGGTAGATTGCGGTACCAATCAAAGGCGACTCCTTACAATGCTCCAATGAATAACCGTGTGAGGATCGCATCTTCATGGGACAGATGGTCGGTGGTGACCTCAAAGTAAGTGATGTATCGACTTGCTGAGGTTTTGCCATCATACGGGTTGATGTTGAACGGCTTATATCTTGGTGGGAATGGAACATACCTCCACTCAGCGAGATATGGTTGTCGTATTCTGAGATCTTGAGCGTTTTCTCGGGCATGAAACATGGCACGGAGCTCTTGGATCTCTCTTCTTACTTCTCGGGTCTCATCTATCGCGGCGGGGGCTGTTATTTCGGGAGGATTATTGCCCAGGTTTGGTGCTGCTGAGTTCGAATCTATATTGCCCGCGGGGCCCGTGTTTGTTTGACCAGGCGCTCCTCCTTGTAAAGTGGGCAGGGCCGCTTTAATCTCGTCTACAGACTTGACCAAAGCAAGTAATATGGCTTCGAGACTGTCGATGCGCTGGCGATCACTGGAACCACCTTGATCGCTGTCCGTCATGAATACCGTTCTTACGTGAGGAGCGATGGAAGGAACGGTGGAGGATGTGCCCTCTGAGTCGTACCCATGCACCGAGAAGTCATCGGGATAGGTGGGAATGTTCTCTTCGGGCTCGGACTCGGAGGGAACGGTATCTCCAGCTTTAGAGCTTGCCTTGTCTTGAGAGTTACGGATATCCTCGGGGGCATCAGCGTCCGTTGCTCCTGATGGAAGAGTTGTTTGTGCGGACTCGGTTCCTTGGAACATCAGATTATTGCGGATGTTCGGAGGAGTGTTACCCCCAGCTCCTTCAACCCCCAGCGATGTGGATGATGAATTTTCCATCGAGGTAAATTTCGTCTTTGAACGGGTGTGTTGGAATACACCAGTGGAGGGCAACCGTTTAGACGACAGTTTTTTAGTTGTAATGGTTGATATCTTCGGACTGGAGACGCTCGTTTTCTTCCTCCTCTCTTCGGCGGGAACTTTTTGAGCAGAATTGCAGGAGACAACAGGAGGTGCCTCATCTTCTGAGTTTGGGTGCTGTAGCCTTTGGAAGGCGGATGGCCGAGCTTCCGTCATTGCCGCGTTGTTGCAGCAGCAATTGACGATGATTTGGGTGCAGCGATGTCCAAGCGAGGACTCTTTGCACACCGATACTCCTTCTCTTTCCTTGCATTTGTGGAGGATCGTCTCCCGCAGGTCAGGGGAACCACTCTGTCTGTTTGCCGCGGGAGGCTAGACTTGAGTGGTTGTATACAACTTTCCATCCGAGGCCCGTGTGATAGTCAACGGGACGCTCCGATAGTCAGAGGTTGGGATAGCTGACTGGGCTCGATGAGCCCGCGCTGCCCTAGACTTCCTCCTTCTAGCACTTGTAGGTGCGTAATAGGAGGAGTCCAAGTTTAATGCCACAGAATCTGGCTTATCATACAGAGAATCATCAGGGTCGGGACCGTATGAGAGACGGTCGAAGATCGATCAAGAGAAGCATGGAACGGACGCTATACTGCCAGAGTTGGGTACCGTGCAGGCTGTCTGCATGCGGTCATCTTCTGCTGTCGGATGAGTTGTCTTTGGGCGATTAGGAGTCACGACCGTGCAGGCTGGCCGCATGCGGTTGGCAATAGTGGCCACATTGGTTCTCTGTAAGCGGCTGCCTCCTGTAGCCTCATGTGTTTCATCTATGTGATTGGCGACTGTAGCTGCATAAGCCATGCGGCTGACAGATGTGGCCGCATGAGTTTTCTCCATACGGCTGGCGGATGTAGCCGCATGAGCTTTCTCCCTGCGGCTAATACCCTTATGCGGCTCGGATCTCATAGAGTTCCTCTTTGCCCCTGTAAGTCCAGCATCATAGTGTTTTCTTCTGCCGGACTTGGGGACAGCAGAGTTGTCTATGGACTGAAGTGGGGCCGCAGGAGAGTCTTTCTCGCCGTCTTGAGCAACAGAGGATATTTCTGCAAGAGCTTCAGTAGGAACAAAGGATCGGGGTTTCCACTCCTTGCGGGCCTTCTTTGTGCGGGCTCGCTTCTGGACCGGGCCAGCGCTCTTGTCGGAGAGCATTTCTTCGAACGCCTGTTGGTCGAACCGGGCGACCATCTTCTGTTGCGTGGAGCCAAGCTTGGCTGCATCCGATTGCGTCACCAACTCCTCAGCCGTAGAGAAGTTAGTCCCCAGCAGAGTCGCCATCGTGTTTACCATTGATTGTAAAAGTACAGAACAATTATCGGAGGACTGAACTTAGACTCGCAATACAAACTAACTTGTACAAAGAAAGCCTAGGGACGAAAACCTAGGTACAGCAATCTAAGTACAATTGTTTATTTTAGATTCTGGGGGGGTGACGATAGAGGCTCGGGAAGGCGACGGCAGCCCTGCCTTACTCCTTGGACGATCGGTATGCAGCCTTGGCTCCTTGTGAAAAGATGGTTGGCGTTGACGAAGAAGTGCTCTTTTTGCTCCTCTGTTGCTCTCCTGGCTTCTCTCTCTCTCTCTGTGTATTCTCTCTCTGACTCTGTATATTTTTTTATTCTTTTGTTGCCGATCCTTGTGCAAAGAAATGATGCTGGCTATTTATAAGAGTGGGGTATGATCATTAGGGTTTGCTAATGATCATTTGTTTGGAATGTCGGCGCTCCTTCAATCTATCTGAACCCTTGATCCTGATTACAATGAATCTCGGCCATTAATGAGGATAGCACCGAATCTTGTGAGCAATTAATGTTAACTGCTTTAAATCTCCATGATGGATTCTACCAATATTCGAATGCTCGCCACGTGTCCCGTTGGCTTGATGATAAATAATATGCCTTGATCTCAGTAATTATGATGATGATGTCAAATATATTTGTTGAGATTCGGTTAAATCGTTGATTGATTCGATGCCACATGTTTTGATTGTGGGTCCTGCCAGAGCCGCATAGGATGGGCAATACTTAAACCGCAGGGAGATACTCTTCGTGAGCCGCATAGGACAATGCTTCATCGAACCGCAGGGAACGAACTCTCAATAAGCCGCATATGCATAGTCTTTGCAAGCCGCATGAGCTAGCGTTGTATTGAGCCGCAGGGGCTGAGCTCTCAGTGGGCCGCATATGGCTGATTTCTGCTAGTCATATAGGGTGACTTCTCAGTGAGCCGCATGAAGCTGTTCTCTACTTAAGCCGCATGTGATTTGCCACGTGGCAACCTAGGATTTCTGACGGATTGGGTCAGAGATCTTCTTCTTTTCCCGAAGCGTCTGTCATTATGGCAGAGCCATTATGACACTTTATGCCAGAGCTGCCACAGTCGTCAAATCGTATCAGAGCATTAAATGAGGCCACTATTCAAAGGGCCAGCTGTAGGGAAGGATCACAGGGGGACACGTGGCATCGATCGGCCGCATATTCCTGCTGAACCGCATACACTCTCGAGCCGCATGAGACGGAGAGTCTTCCTTTTGAACTGTATAGACAGCTCCCATATGAGCCGCATGGGCTTCATATCCGGAGCCGCATGGACCATTATTCTGATATTTTCCATGCTTCTCATAGATATATAATATATATATATATATATATATATATATATATATAATATATATATATATATCTATATATATATATATATATATATTTTAACCCCCCCCCTCCGGTTGTGTTCTTTTACTTTTTCTTTTTTTTTTTTTTTTTCTTTTCTTTCTGTATTCTTTTTAGTTTTGTTTTATATATATATATATATATATATATATATAATATATATATATATATATATATTATGTGTGTGTGTGTGGTGTGTGTGTGTGGTGTGTGTGTGT